>CAWUFW010008098.1:600000-930465 GCA_963921515.1 Calotriton arnoldi | reverse complement strand
ACGATACCCGGCGTAAATAAATCCGCCAGGCATGGAAGCGGCAAAAATCCGCCCGCACACACCGCCTGAACACCGACCACGCCATTATGAGTACACAAACCGAAAACCGCCATCGGCGGAAAATCACACAAAATACCGCCCGCCATCGTCCGAGTCGGAGTCAAACCGCCCGCCACGGACGGAAACACGCACGACAACACAAAACCGCCCGCCCACACGGCCGACACACCGCACGTGAAATTACGATCGCACCGCCATGAGCGCGGAAAAACAACAAATATACCGCCCGCCAGCGCAAACAACGCCGATGAGAATCGACACGGCAGAAGCCATGGCGCCAACGTACCTGCACAGAAACCATCCGCACACAAAACCAATAGCACACAACATGGCCAACAAGTCCACACAGCAAGGCACGCACAAATACACAAGCACAGTACACATCCCGAAAACACCCCCGGACAAACAAAAAATACAAAGGCCAGAACCCCAGACACAACACACCTGAAAACAACAGACCATGAGGACACACCCACATAGGTGAGTACAAAAGCAGCACTCCCACAGACCACAACCCCTTGCTACATTGCAAACCAGAGAGGAGAGGAGAGGACACAGTGACACAGCAAGGACAGCAGCACACCACAGAAACGCACACATCACTACCACCACCACCACCACCACCACCACCAAACACCGGCACCACAAACCCCTGCACATTACACAACACACACCGCACCAGCACCACAAACACCATGGCACCACAAAGGATGCCCAAGTTCACGCCCATGGAGCTGACGGTCATGGTCGACTGAGATCATCAAGGTGTACCCACAAATCTATGGGAACATGGTCCAGCACACACCACTAGCCACCAGAAACAGAATGTGGAACCGGATCGTAGACCAGGTCAATGCAGTCGGGACCCTGCCCAGGAACAGAGTCGAGATAAACAAACGTTGGAATGACGTCAAGAGCCTGGTCAAGAAGAAGGAGGGCAAAAACAGAGAGCTGGCTGCCGTCACTGGCGGAGGGAATCCCGCGCTCTTTAAGACCTTCAAAGCGTGGGAGGAGAAGGTGCGAGTCGTAATCCATCCGGAGATCCTCGCCGGATTAGCAGGGGAGTGGAGGCTGGTAAGTACAAACTAATGTATACCAGCACACCGCTATGTACTCACATGCGCAACTACCATGCCACAGCTCCCAGGGACAAACACCCCCATGTCCAGCACACAATACACAACACATCACACACACATGCAACAGACACTACCACACACAGCCCAAACCGAACAACTGTAAGATGCGTGGGTGCATGTGTACACTAAGCCAGCCACGTAACCACCAACAGGTCCCCAAATATGCCAGAAGCGCCACAACGAGCACCCACCACACCCATGTGTCCGCCACAGCTGCACTAACCGACAAGTAACAGGTAAGTGGCAGGAACACAAAGTGCAGTGGGTGGGACGGTGGACAGCCCAAGTACAACACACACCAGGCCCCAGTCCCACAGCACAGCAAGGAGGAGCATCCCCCACACCCCACAGCCACGTGTCAGCCACCGCAGTGCACAACGACAGCCGAAAGGCAGACATCACGGTCCACAGCAATCGGTGTCAGTGGGTGTACAGCCACCCCCACGACCCACTACACCCCCCCACCCCCACAGACCTGCAACATGGAGCACCCCCGCTTAGAGCCATGTGGCATCCAGTACAGTGCACGCACGAACAACTTGCAGGTGGGAAACTGGACAGGGCTGGATTACTGGAGGCATGAGGACCATAACACCACCAACACATGGGACATGTCACGTAGCAGACGAACACGCAGCACCGCCCACCGTCACGAACAAGTGAACAATGTGCACACGGACATGAACAACAGACTCACACCCCACATGACCCATCACAGACATAGCAACACCCAAGGAGCCACGTCTGCATGCACAAGCCACACTGAATATAGTCCCACACGGCAGCCACTGTGCAACTCATCACACACAACCGAAACACCATTGAAGTCCTGTCCATGTAGCCCCCACTGCCTGTCAACCCCACACCCCACAACTACGCCTATGTAAGACAAACAACACTAGACGCAACAGAGCGGAACAACAGAAATGCACACGAACACCACTGAACCCATCAAACTCACAGACACACCATGCACATACAACATACCATCCATCCCATCCGTCAGCCCCAGTCTCATGAAAGGCATGTCATCCGCACAGCTGCCACACATACAGCAGTCACGCTAAGACACATGCCCATGACCAACCATGTGCTAGAAGTCAATTAAGCGCACGACACACTGTGAGCAACAACACACAACATGGGCCACACCCCCCGAGCACTGCAGTGATGCACATGGCACAGGGCAGCACGCACACCAAGGAGATGGGACAACTGCAATACGTTGGCTGGCACACAACTATCACTCACTCATAACGATGCGTCCAATGCCATGTCCAGTAACCACAACAGACAGCAAATATGCAGGGCATGTCAGGCATGCACACACCTCAGACCATGCACTGTCATGCTGCCACAACACATGTCACGTTCGGCACCCATGGCTCACAGCATGTACCCCAAAAGCATATCCCCTCCCAAATGCGAATCTGGGGCATGGCCCCCATGTTGCCATATGCGTTCCTAAGCGTTCCATATGAACTCCAAAAGCAAAGTACAAACCAGACCCAGGATGGGCCAGGAGCCCACATACACCAGAGTCACAATGAGTAGGGGCACAGCAACACACCCATCGGCATGGCCAATCCGTCCCATGCCACATGTGCACAGCACACAGTCCCATTGCCTAGCACACACAACTACAGATGCCACAGCCACACACTCGCCTCCGGGAAACCCATGTACGAGATTGCACGAACTGCCAATGTCAGACGACTAATACATACTTCGCCAGGTGCAACACAATAACAAATCTCATTCTCTCCACAGGTGACGAACTGCTGGATGCTGGGGATGGAGACAGCAGCCAGCACAGCCAGCCTACAAGCCCCCAACGAGGACACACGGATCTGGAGGATCTGTCCTCCTCTTCGGACACGGACCACCAAGCTGGCCCATCTGGCGTGGCAGGGCCCAGCCGCTCCCCAGGACCCCTCCTACCCACCAACCCATCATCCAGGGATGCTGAACAGTCCCAGTCCCCTGCTGCCACTGTCGTTGCGGCCACACCCACGGTCATTGCGGCCACTACCACTGCCGCAACCGCCACCATCGCCGCACCGACCACCACCGCCTCCACCACCACCACGTCTTCGCTGGCACCAGCCCCAGCGCAGGTGGTGGCCCGGCCGACTGGATCCACCCTGGGAGCCACAGCGAGGACCGTGGTGTGCAATGTGGCTAGTGGGCAGGCCGGTGGCAGCAGGACTGGTAGGAGGAGCAGGGTCAGGGAAACGCCAGCCTCCCCTGGGAGCCATGCCCTGCCTCAAATGGCCAGAGTCCTTGGGGCCTATGAAGAGGCCCAAGGACAATGGGCCAGGTCTGCTACTGACACGCGGGAGGTGCTGGGGGTGCTGAGGTCCATGGACGCCCATATGGGCCAATTCGTGTCCCGTATGGACCAACTCGTGGACCTCATGGGCCAGCTGGTGGTGGCGGTGGGGTCACAGGCAAGGCCAGCAACACCACCTCCGCCACCACCTGCTAGGGCGCAGGCTCGGGCAGCAGTGTCCACTTCCCCTGCGTCCACAGCCAGTGAGCACACCTCACCCACCACCAGCAGGTCGCCACCACACACCCCCTCCCAAACGTGGAAGGGGCCGTCCGAAGAGGAAACAGATCTCCCGGGAGGACTTCGCACGCTCCAGTCGCAAGTGAGGCAGCCAGCCAGCCTTCCGCCAGCCTTCCTTGACCAGCCACTGCATTGACTTGCTCTACGATCCCACTCCACACAGCCATCTGGATGGCATGTGTGTGTTGGACTATGGACATAGAACCAGTGGGTACACCCTGATCATCACGCAGCCATGACCGACAGCTCATTGTCACTGCGCGCACCACTTTGTCATCACCTTACACACAATCACATGTCACAGTTTGTAATAAATGCACCTTATTCACTAACTGCTGTTTGTGCCCTGTGTTTTATTTGTACGGAATACAACGGCCACCTTGGGCGGAAAGGCACCTGATGCGTGGCATGGCAATGGAATCCGGAGGGCCTGTAGGGACCTAGGGGTGGGAGACAGAACAGGAGCACATTCAATGAGTGTGTCACACACCCATCACACAGTACATGTCAACAACTACAAGCAATGTACACACATCGCACAGAGCAATAGGGCACAATGCCACAGTCACCAACAGTGGCATACTACCCTGGCCATGGAGCGTTGACACACTGCACGCAGTGAACATACGGCCACCCTGACACAGCACACACACACCTGCACAGATACAGACACATCATCCGTCGTACATGGACACTCACCGTCAAGTGAAGTAGCGGGCGATGAGCTGCTGGCGCACATTCCCAGCTTCCTCCTCTCCGCTGTCCACCTCACTCGAGCTGTCCTGGTCTGCGGGCTGGGGCCCTGGTTGATCTCCGTCATCCACAATGAGGGGGATCTGCTTCCGAATGGCCAGATTGTGCAGCATGCAGCACGCCACCACTATCTGGCACACCTTCTGTGGGGAGTACGCCAGTGCACCCCGGTGCGGTCCAGGCACCTGAACCTGGACTTGAGGAGGCCAAAGGTACGCTCGACCACACGTCTGGCCCTCCCATGTGCCTCATTGTATCGATCGTCTGCTGGGGTGCGAGGATTCCTCAATGGACTGAGCAGCCATGCCCCATTCGGATACGCAGAGTCACCTGGGTGTGAGGGACACAGAGAACCGTTGCAATTCCAACAGGACAGGGGACAGCATCGCACAACCAGCACGCTACACCACTCCACATACTCACCGACAATACAGGCACGATCCTGTTGCAGATTGGCCATCAGTCGTGGCAAGATGCTGTTGCGCATTATGTGTGCGTCATGGGCCGAGCCTGGAAACTTGGCACACACGTGGGTGATCACCATGTCCGCAAGGCACACCACTTGCACATTCAGGGAGTGCGTGTGCTTCCTGTTGCGGTACAGGTGCTCAGTGGCCTGTGGTGGAACAAGGCCAACATGAGTGCAGTCAATGGCTCCCACGACGTGTGGGATTCTGCCAAGGGCATAGAATGCACCCTTCACTGCCGCCAATTCACGAGCCCTGGGGAATCTGATGTACCTGTTCCGGTACAGCATCATGGCTGCCAGTACATCCCTCAGCACCTTGCTGAACATGGGCTGGGACATCCCTCCTCCACTGCCCACTGTGTGCTGGAATGACCCAGTGGCGAAGAAATGCATGGCGGCCATCACCTTAGCCGTGGGGGTGACAGCAGTCGGATACACCCCTGCGGGGACGGAGATGGGGCTCTAACATGGCACACAGTCGATGCAGAGTTGGCCTGTCCAGCCGAAACTTCCTGATTACCTCTGTATCGTCCATGTCCGCCAGCAATTGGTATGGGCGGTCAATGTTCGGTCTCCGCCTGGGTTAAATGGCAGAGGACACATGTCAAAGCAACACGGCACATAGCAATTTCGCATACACATCACTGACATGACTGAGCAAGCACATGAGCCACAGCCCAGCTGTCAAGCTGGGACGGCACGGCCACAATACACTTACACAGGTCTCCCAACAATGGCAATGGCAAGTGAGACATACCACTGCCTTGTGCATGCACATGGGGATCTAGGCCCCAATGACTTGCGGGGCGTGCTGATGGGGACTGACTGCATATTCGTCAAGCGGCAACGCCACGGCAACATGAGTGTCTGCTGAGCATGGAACTGCTTCCGAGGCTGGATGAGTATGGCACACGACCGACGACGATGTGGGCACGGGCTGAGCGGCCAATACAAGTGGGACCTGTGGCACGAGGGGATATGAGACAGTAGTAGGTGTCAGCACTGCACCCTATGTACAGCACTGTACGGATCACAGCTCCCGAAACATTGACTGGTGTCCACATTGACAGCCCCATGCCAAGACGGCTGTGTGCTTGCAGTCACACGTCACAGGTGAGAGGTTACATTGCACGTGCCAGGTGGCAGACGTACATAGTGGGAGCTGGCATGTGTGTGCATGTGTCTCCTGTTCAGGATCCACCAGATGGGCGCTGACTCTGTACTGACCATTGGACACAGCATGTTCCGTGGAAGGCTTGTGTGTGTGGGATGGTGGCACTGGATGTGCCTCCGTTGGGTGGGGGCCATGCACAGGGCGGGTACGTCGATGATTGCGCATTGTTGGTCACGGTGGGTGCACCAACTAAGATGTGTTGCCCTGTGTTCAATTCCTATGTCCGCATGATGATGGACTGTGGATGTGGGCAGACTACACATTGGTCGATGTGCTGTCTATATGCATGTGCCTTCACACCAGGCACAGCTGCCCCTGCACATGTGACCCCTGCTGGACTCGCTGCTGGGTCTGTGGATCTGATGCATCTTCTGCGCGTGGGGCGGGCCGCTCTCCTCACTTCCCTCATTGCGCATGTCATGTCTTTGCCGCAGGTGACATGGATCATGGAGGGCCCACATGTACGCGTGGGTAGGCTACACATGATTGTTCACTGGTCGCCACCCCCAGTCAGTGTTTCGAATGGGAAGGTTGTCGTGCTGGTGGTATGTTCGATGTGGCGGATGGGCGGGCCTAGGTGCGGGCTTACATTCCGGACATGGGGGTAGTTGGATTGGCGACTAGTTGCAGTACACACGGGACACGTCTCTTCCTTTCCACATCTGGGTCATCCCTTGTACTAACTGACAGTGATACAGTCATCATCGCCCCAGCCCTCATGTCCTCCCCTCGCCCCCAATATGCATGCTCACCTGCGAGGCTAGCGCTTGCACAGGCAGCCCCAAGCTCGCACCAGAGAGGGCAAGGAGTGTATGTGTGGGTCCAGTTGCACGAGTGGGCTGTCTCAGGGTATGATGTGTGGCGGGACGCCGTCCACCTGCGTGGTGCCCCAAATGGAGACCCGGCCTGCATGGACTATGCATCACAGTCTTCGCCTTCCGGATCCGCCACCTGCGACACCCAGTGGCTGTGGCTGCCCTTGCGGCCAGGCCGCGTCCGTCTGTGGCTGTTGGCCCACACATTCACTCTTTGGCCTCTCTGGGGAGGGCTCGGGGGTGGTGGCGCACGCGCTTGCACTTAGTCGCAATGGCATGTGGCGTGGTTGGTATGATGGGCAATGGATGGGATGGTGCGAGCCACCTCCCGTGACGTCAGTGCTGCTCGTGCTGTGGTGCGTCCCCCTACACTTCCATTTGACTTGTGCCATGCTAGACGTTGAGGTTCTATTGCCTGCGTGATATGACCTGGAGGAGCGCGAGGAGACCTCTCACACACCATGCTCCACTGCCATCCCGTGCCCTGTATCGCCTGTGCGGATTGACTATGTTGGGGTTACACCTGGTCGACTGGGGCTGTGTGTGCCTTGTCAAGGGGCATGGCGGGCGCACAACAGGATCCGGCTTGTCCACAGAGGGTGGGCTGAGGTGCGCCTGGTACCGCTTTGTACGTGTGCCCGGCTGCTGTGCACACACGTGTTCACTCCCCCGACAGGTGTCCTCTCACAATGCCCAGGGAAGCGGTGGTGTACTGTTCATGACCCCTCCCAACACGGCGTGCTCCAACTTGGCATGTGCGCATCTACCCGTCGCACCCACCCACCTGAGCACTGCGTCCATACGACTTCACACGACACATGTGTGTCTTCCACAGTAGTGCTACTCATTTGCGTTGACATCCAATACCAGTGGACTACATGGTCATGTCACGACTGCCGTGTACTTCACATACTCTCATCCTCTCTCATTCGTACTTGTGAAATGAGTCAGCGGAGACAGTTCTGGTTTCAAACATTATATTGAGTCTTCTGTCCTCTGTGATGCAGTATAGTGGACACTACTGGCAGCGGAATACATGTTGAGGATATACTGAGCATGATAACAAATGGGATAGGGTGTGGGGTTACATCTGCTTGGCCAAGGCTGTGCTAATGTACATTTACGTATAGCTGCGGAGCTGCGGACTTTGACACAGACGGTATACATGTAGCCTACCAGACTGCTCGGCATCATGGGCACAGTCCATCTCAGTTCCATGTGACAGGTTTGCTGCGGTTGTTCCTCATGCACGCGTGCATGTGAGATGACATCAGGGCATGTGCTTGCGTGCATGCAGCGGCGTGCCACTTGTTGTTGCACTGTGGTGGTTACTGGACATGTCACAGTCACTGGGGTCGTGTTGTTGTTGTATGCACTTGTCGTCCATGCAAAGGTCCTGGTATGGGATTCCCGGGGCGGGGGTGGGAGGGGTGCAGCACCCACAGACTCCAGGCGACCTATTCATGTCCACTGAGCGGTGTGTGTGTCCATGTGCGCTGGATCCATGTCGTGTCCTGGTTGTTCGTGCAGTTCCGTCCATGTGGGTGCGATGCACAGAGCCCATGCCACTGCCTCCCACGATGCATGCGGTGTTCCTGGATGTGATGGGGAACAGTGTGCATGTCCCGGTCATATCCGATGTCATGGCGATGTCGTTGATGGTGTGGTTACAGTTGCCGGTCGTTTGGTATGGCTGTTGTGGTGGTGACTGGCCAGTCCGTGCGGAAGCTGAGCATGGGTGCGGGGTTGGACTTCATAGGTCACTCGGGGAACCTGCGTTGTGGTCCGACGTATTTACAGGTTGTCAGGTATGCGATGCCGTCCAGCAGGGCTTCCATGTCATTGGTGGTGTACATGTTTGCCAGCCAATGAAGCGGATGGTGGCTGTCAAGGTGTTGTTCGTAGGTTGTCCCTTGGAGGACCATGATGGGGCATGCTGGGTGACATTCGATGTAGCTGTTCTCGATGATCCGTCGTGTGGAGGCACAGTGGTTCCATTTCAGTGCGCGTGCGATGTTGGCCACATACGCCATGCCCCCATAGGCAGAGCAGGCCCTGTCGTGTGCGTCCAGAGGGAGGAGTAGTGGTAGCAGGTCCGCCTTCAGACATGCCGGGTTGGAGAGGCATATCTCGACGGGATGCTGGTAGGGACACCTCCGACAGTAGAAGACGGGCATGACGCAGCTGAACAATGTGATGCGGTAAGTCAGTCGGTAACTTACGTTCAGCAGGGACAGGAGATCGCATCCCAATGTATGTATCGTGTTGGTTTGGTACAGCTTGAGCTGTTCGGCGTAGTTGGGTAGGTGTGTTGCGGTTGCCATTTCGCAGCGGTTCGTAGAGGTGGCGTGCTCCGGCTGTGTGTGCAGTCTGCAATGTGCACGCTCCGGGGTTGCTGTGAGCTCTGTGTAGTCGTGGGGAGACAGGACTTGTGTTCTGTTGGCTTGTTTGGAGGACACGGGCCCTCTTCCCACATGCTTCTCAGACAGTTCAAGGTCAGTGCTGTGTGACTCCTTCCAATTAACTTGCATGTGGCCGACATGGGGAGTGTTTTCTTCTTTCTTCCCCGTCCGTTGTGTGCTTCTGTGATATGCGCTATCTGCCCTGTGGTCGGTCTCCTCGGCATGCCTGTGTTGGTCTATTCTTGGACAATGGCTGTATTCACCGGCTTCTGTCGTAGGGCTGTGGTTTCGGTGTTGGAATGGAAGGTCATTCAGTGCTGTCTGCTCTCCCTTGTGTGGGCGGCAGGCTGCCTTTCCGCTCTGCGTTGGGCCTTGTGTGTGGATGTTATTCTTAGGCCACCTGTTGTCGGTCCCCGGGCTCTTTGGTGTTCCGTTTCATGTGTCTTGTTCATATGTGCAGGGTGGTATGGGTTTTTCAGTGTGGTACTGGCGTTCCTCTTCCCGAAGGGGCCCTGCTTCTCCTAGTTGGTGTTGCCGCCGCTGTGTGCTACGCCATGTTTGTTACACTGGGGTGTGTCCTGCAGTTGCGTGTCTTCACTGACATGTGTGCGTCGTTTGTGTGGCGTTGGGTGTTGTCCGTGAATTGGGCGTTGGGGACATGTCTGTGGCCGGCCTGTCACGTGTCATGTGCGTTCGGGGTGGGGCTGATGTGTGTGCTGCTTGGTTGTGTCCCTGTGTCTGTGTGCGACGCATGCATGGCGCTGCGGTTGGCCTCTGCGTTGTGCGCATGTGTGGCGGCGTCATCGGCGCTTTGGGGCCGTGACGGGGTGGATGGTTCCTAGTCCCAGGTGGTGTGTACACATGTGTTCTGCGATGTTACGATTTGGCCTGTGTGTCATATGTGGATGCGATGGTGGATGTGTAGTGTACACGCGCTGGTGGGGGTTGTCCGCTTTTTCCGCCCTTGCACTGTGTGCGCTGTTTGCGTGCACTTGTTGTGTGTGTGCCTACCTGCGTCTCCGCGGTACGTTGCGTCCTTGGTGGTGCATCAGCAGGAGCATGGGAAGGGCCTGCAGTGCTGGATTCATGCCTGGGGTGCCGCTTCTTCGTTGTCCGTGCTCTGCGTCCGTGTTTCCGCCTCTCTTTCACGTGCGGTGTCTCTTTGCCGTGGGAGCCGTTTGTTTGCGGCATCGTAATTTATGCGCCGGGCGGGACGTGTTTCGTCGGACGGTGTGTGTCAGTTGTGCTGCGCCGCTACGTGTGCGGGCGCACTTTGATGGCGGACGGTGTTGCTGGCTTGCCGGCGGTGTTTGGCCTGCTTTTCACATCGTAATTGGGCGGGCGTGTGGACTGCTGCGTGCCGGCGGTAACTGGTGGTTTCTGCATCCGCCAGCACGGCGGTTGTGCTTCCGCCCGCCATCGTAATGGGCCCCTTAGTTTTTAATTAATAATATTAGTTTAATTGATAATTAATTATGTGAATTGGGCATTTTTCTCACGTTTTTTGATGTGGGTTGTGGGTTTTGTAGGGTATGGTGTGTGAAGTTAATTAATTTTAAGTAAATAATAATTATTTGTAATCAATATTAATTATTAATTTGATAATTAATTATGTTCATTGTGTAAAGAATTTTCTGTTTAATTTTAAGAGTGTGTTGTGTGTTTTGTGGTGCTGTATTGTGGGTAGTACATTAATTATACGTATTTAATAATTAATATTTAATTAATGATAATTAGTTTGGGGATAAATATTTATATTAATAGTGTCAATCATTTTTTTAAAGTTACGTTTTAGGTACAGGTTGTGAGTTTTGTGGGGTTATAGGGTGGGAAAAAACAACATTTTATTTAAGCAGTAAATATGTTTTTTTGATAAATAATTTCTAAATAAAATGATGTATTTATATGAAAATTATTTTTGTATTTTATTTATAATAATATTTGTAGGTATTTGTGATATGTATTTAACATTGTAATATGTTTTAATTTTTTAATTTTTAATATTCAATATATTTATATTTTATTTTTCAACAAATATATATTTTTTTTATTTAGTTTTTTTTTTTTTTAAATAATTGCATTTTGTTCAACATATTTTGTTTGTTTTTAATGTTGCACTGACTGTAGTGGGAATAATAAATTCTATCCCTCTGCAATCCAACACTTTCCCTACTGTTGTACTGACTGGAGTGGAAATAGTCAATTCTACCCCTCCGCTATCCAACACTTTCCCTACTATTGTACTTAATGGAGTGGGAATAGTAAACTTTACACCTCCGCTATCCAACACTTTTCCTACTGTTGCAATTATTGGAGTGGGAATAGTTACTCCTATGCAATGCAACACTTTCCCTACTGTTGTATTGACTGGAGTGGGTATAGTAAATTTTACCCCTCTGCAATCCAACACTTTCCCTACTGTTGCAGTTAATTGAGTGGTAATAGTACATGTTTCCTCTCTGCTATCCAACACTTTCCCTACTGTTGCATTGACTGGAGTGGGAATAGTAAATGTTTCCCCTCCACAATCCGACACTTTCCTTACTGTTATACTGACTGGAGTGGGAATAGTCAATTTTACCCCTCCGCATTCCAACACTTTCCCTACTGTTGTACTGACTGGAGTGGGAATAGTACATTTTACTCCTCTGCAGTCAAACACTTTCCTTACTGTTGTACTGACTGGAGTGGGAATAGTACATTTTACACCTCACCTATCCAACACTTCCCTATTGTTGTACTGACTGGAGTGGGAATAGTAAATGTTACCCCTCCGCAATCCAACACTTTCCCTACTGTTACACTTATTGGAGTGGGAATAGTACATTTTTCCCTTCCGCAATCCAACACTTTCCTGACTGTTGTATTGACTGGAGCGGGAATAGTAATGTTACCCCTCCGCACTCCAATCAATCAATCAATCAATGCATTTATAGAGCGCGCTACTCACCCGGGAGGGTCTCAAGGCGCTGGGGGAGGGGGGAGTTACTGCTCGAACAGCCAGGTCTTGAGCTGCTTCCTGAAGGAGAAATGGTCCTGGGTTCGCCGAAGGTGAGTGGGGAGGGAGTTCCAGGTCTTGGCTGCCAGGTAGGAGAAGGATCTTCCTCCGGCGGTGGCTCTGCGGATGCGTGGTACGGTGGCGAGGGCGTGGCTGGTTGATCGTAGCTGGCGGGTGGGCGTGTAGAAGGTCATGCGGTCGTTGAGGTACTTGGGGCCCAGGTCGTGGAGTTTCCCTACTGTGGTAGTGGCTGGAATGGGTATAGTAAATATTACCTATCCGCTATCCAACACTTTTACTACTGTTGTATTTATTGGAGGGAGATTTGTAAATTTTACCCAGTTTTATTCTTTTTGCATTGCGTGAAGTGGGAGTAGTAAATTTGTTTATATTTTTACTATAATAGTTTGCGTAGTTTTGTATAAATTGTAGTGGGAATAGTATATGTATAACATTTTATATTTTATAATGTATTTTATATTGTTATAAGTTATATTATTATATTTATGTGTATTTCAAATTATAATACTTCAAATTATTCATGTTTTTAATGTGGAAAATAATTTATACTAAATGTACAGAATTTGTTTTTTAAAGATTTTATGTTATTGGTATATATATATATATATATATATATATATATATATAATGTACAACCCAACATGTGCACGCTCTCAGAAATCAGAACTCCGTGTCGATTTACCACAAGTTGTTTATTTCACAACGCGTTTCAGGGCAGAACCCCTTGCTCACGTGAAAAGATGCACAAACACTGAGTGAATAATAAAGTGTTCAAAAAGACCATGGACATAAAAGATGGACTACCATGTTGTCGAGTTGTATAAAATAGGTGGCAGACATATTGGAAAGGTGTAAACAATGCATACTGATTATGAAAAGTGCCATGACTGACAAATACATGAAACAAAATGTACAGAAAGCATGTATGCTTAAAATTCATGATTGACATCACTATGCAACAAGTGCTGCCGCCAGATTGTAAAACGTGCATTGTATCTCCGCACACTACATGAGTCACATAAAATAATAATAAACTAATGTATATATGAAAACAAAGCATGTAAAATTGCAGCTTGCTGGACGTAACATATGGTAAGTAACAAGTTCTGCCACACATTGCAGGTATTCAATATTATTCTGCTAGGAGCCATGAAAAGAATAAATGCCAATAAAATGCACAGCGAAATAACAGTCTGCAAAAAATAATAACAGCCTGCAAAAAAATAATAACAGCCTGCAAAACAAATAGCCTGCAAAAAAATGATGCCACATCAACATGATGGATCCAGAAAAAGTTCAAATATAGGGCGAGTGCCCCGATGGGATGTGGTGGGGGTAAAGGATGGTATGAATACCCACAAATAATCCATGCGTGATGAAAGACAGCCTGTGTACAGTGTATCATGGCATCAAACCTCATACAACACTCTGGGGCCGATTCCGATTCGGGCCGGAAATCTCCCGACCGAGCCGGACCCGGAGAGATTTCCGACCGAATCGGACCCGTGCAGTCCGACCGAACGAGTACGATGCGCACGTATGCCATCGGACTCGAGTCGGTCGGACTCCCATTGAAGTCAATGGGAGCCTGTCGTACAACGCGTACGCGGGCTCCCATTGACTCAATGGGTGCGATGCGGACAAGTGCGCCCCCTACAGCGTGTACGCGGCGAAGCGATTCGCGCCCGTACACGCACAGGTAGGGGGACCCATGGGTCCCCCTGTGTGCGACTCGCGCGTCGACGCATACAGGGGGTCCGACACGGACCCCAAAGTACGGCTCCGACAGGTCTTTCGAGCCGGAGTGCGCGGCTCGGTCGGACTGCCCGCGGCGCGCATCGTACTTACCCGGCCGGGGAACGTCTCCATTGCGCGGTGCGAGTCGAGTCCGAGCGAGTCGGTCGGTGCGGTTAGACCCGGTACGAGTCGGTCGGAGCGGACGGGACGCCCGGACGAGTCGGTCGGCGAATCACGCATCGTACTCGCTCGCCCCGGACGCGCGTACGGATCGGTCGGGAAATAGGGCTCCGAATCGGATCCGGTTAAGCCGAATCCGATTCGGAGCCCTACCGGCCGAGATCGGAATCGGCCCCTCTGTCTACTCACGGGACCAAAAAGGGGGAAGGGGTTTGAGTGGAAAACAAATTGCAACCCCACACCCCTGAACCATAAAGAAACAATACACCAAACAGTATGGCACGGAAGTCCAGTGCCTGGACATCCTTTACCCCCACCACATCCCATCGGGGCACTCGCCCTATATTTGAACTTTTTCTGGATCCATCATGTTGATGTGGCATCATTTTTTTGCAGGCTATTTTTTTTGCAGGATGTTATTATTTTTTTGCAGGCTGTTATTATTTTTTTGCAGGCTGTTATTATTTTTTTGCAGGCTGTTATTTCGCTGTGCATTTTATTGGCATTTATTCTTTTCATGGCTCCTAGCAGAATAATATTGAATACCTGCAATGTGTGGCAGAACTTGTTACTTACCATATGTTACGTCCAGCAAGCTGCAATTTTACATGCTTTGTATTCATATATACATTAGTTTATTATTATTTTATGTGACTCATGTAGTGTGCGGAGATTCAATGCACGTTTTACAATCTGGCGGCAGCACTTGTTGCATAGTGATGTCAATCATGAATTTTAAGCATACATGCTTTCTGTACATTTTGTTTCATGTATTTGTCAGTCATGGCACTTTTCATAATCAGTATGCATTGTTTACACCTTTCCAATATGTCTGCCACCTATTTTATACAACTCGACAACATGGTAGTCCATCTTTTATGTCCATGGTCTTTTTGAACACTTTATTATTCACTCGGTGTTTGTGCATCTTTTCACATGAGCAAGGGGTTCTGCCCTGAAACGCGTTGTGAAATAAACAACTTGTGGTAAATCGACACGGAGTTCTGATTTCTGAGAGCGTGCACATGTTGGGTTGTACATTATTGAATACACCGGTTTGCTCCGCCGGTACGGACGCCACCTCTCAAGGGTCCTCCAGCAGTCGGAAGGAGCGTTTCTTTTTGGCATATATATATATATATTTGTTATATTTTTATAATATTTTGAAACTATACTATAAATTAAAATTATTACATATATATATATATTAATTATGATATATGTGTGTTTAACTTTTAAAATAATATTTGTTAAAAGTATATATTACATCTTTTGGTTTTTTTTTTTTAAATAAATGTCACTATTTAATATATTTAATATTTATTATTTCATGTATGTTTAAAAAACTATATTTAATACAACGATATTAATTACATCAGTATTTTTTATCAATAGCTTTGTACTTACCATTATAAGTATAGGATGACTGTATTTTTGACAGCGATATTTTGGTCACAATATTTTTGTATGGTGATATTTTGAGGATCAATATTTTGTCAGTGTACCATGTGCAGTATGGTAAAGTCATAGTTTTCTGTGGTGTTCAGTTTAGGAAGATGTATGTTTGCTGTAGGTCTGTTTTCCTACGATCATGATAGAATGCATTGTCTGCTAAGATGCATTATTTGCCATAAGGTATGGCTTGTTAAGATCACGGTTTGCCATATAGCACAGTTTGCTCGGATGCATTGATTGCCATCAGGTACGGCTGGTTAAGATCACGGTTTGCCATAAGGCACAGTGTGCTCAGATGCATTATTTGCCATTAGGTGCGGCTTGTCAAGAAGATCACGGTTTGCCCTAGGGCACAGTTTGCTCAGATGCATTATTTGCAATCAGGTAACGCTTGTGGTTTGCCATGGTGCACAATGTGCTAAGAAGCATTGTTAGTCATGATGTGAGGCTTGCTAAGATCCTGGTTTCTCTTGCATCTCAGTCTAAAAACATGTTTAGTTTGCTTCCGCATCGGATTTGCTGAGAGGCATAGTGCACCATTGTGCATGATTAACCAAGATTCTGGTTTGCTGAGTTGGAGAGTTTTACTAGGAAGCAATGTTTGCCAGTAGGTACTGTTTGCTAAGATTTCTGTTTACTCTGGTCCACAGTTTGCTAAGAGGCACCGTTTGCCATCAGGTATTGCTGGATAAAAACGCTGCTTGCTATTGTGTAGAGGTTGCTAAGATGATGAATTGCTGTGGTGCGAAGTTCACTGTTTGGAATTGTACACGGTTTGTGTAGATCATGATTTGCTGTAGTTTATGGTTTGCTAAGAGGCACTGTTTGCATCAGGTAGTGCTTACCATGATCACTGTTTGGGATTGTGTGCACGTTGCTAACATGATGATTTGCTGTGGTGTACGGTTTGCCATCAGGTGGTGCATCAGGTAGTGTTTGCCATCAGGTAGTGTTTGCCATCAGATGATTCATCAGGTAGTACATTTTAAAATCACTGTTTGGGATTGTGTACAGGTTGCTAAGATGATGATTTGCTGTGGTGTACGGTTTGCCATCAGGTGGTGCATCAGGTAGTTCTTGCGAAGTTCACTGTTTGGGATTGTGCACGGTGTGTAAAGATCATGATTTGCTGTGGTCTATGGTTTGCTAAGAGGCACTGTTTGCATCAGGTAGTGCTTACCATGATCACTATTTGGGATTGTGAGCAGGTTGCTAAGATGATTATTTGCTGTGGTGTACGGTTTGCCATCAGGTTGCGCATCAGATTGTTTTATCCATCAGGTGGTCCATCAGGTAGTGTTTGCCATCAGGTGGTGCATCAGGTAGTGTTGCCATCAGGTGGTGCATCGCAGTGTTTGCCATCAGGTGGTGCATCAGGTAGTGTTTGCCATCAAGTGGTTTATCAGGTAGTGTTTGCCATCAGGTGGTGTATCAGGTAGTGTTTCCCATCAGGTGACGCACCTGGTTGAACTTGTAAAGTGCTCTGTTTGGGATTGTGTAAAGATTGCAAAGTTGATGATTTGCTGTGGTGTATGGTTTGCGTTCAGGTGGTGCGTCAGGTAGTGTTTGCCATCAGGTGTGCATCATGGGGAAACAGCGTTTCCAACGCTGTTTCCACAATGCAGTGCTATTACAACGCGCTCGTTACAACGACCGCGTTGTTATTACGCAATACCTTTATATCGCAAGTCATTACAACGACTTGCTGTAGGGGGCGCAAAGGTATTGGATATAAAATCCAACACCTTCCATGCTGTTGTGGTAAATAATTCTATTCCTAAGTCCAGCGCGCCCTATACAGCAAGTCGTTGTAATGACGTGCGATGTAAAGGTATTGCGTACTAACAACACAGTCGTTGTAACAAACGCGTTGTAATAGCATGCAATGTATTCACATGCGTTGTAACATGCTATATTCGTTTCAGGTAGTGTTTGCCATCAGGTGGTGCATCGTAGTATTTGCCATCAGGTGGTGCATCAGGTAGTGATCGCCATCAGGTGGTGCATCAGGTAGTGTTTACCATCAGGTGGTGCATCGTAGTGTTTGCCATCAGGTGGTGCATCATAGTGTTTGCCATCAGGTGGTGCATCGTAGTGTTTGCCATCAGGTAGTGTTTACCATCAGGTGGTGTATCAGGTAATGTTTACGGAGATCACTGTTCGCCTGTGAGCACAGGTTGCTAAGATGATGATTTGCTGTGGTGATGGTTTGCGCTCAGGTGGTGCATCAGGTAGTGTTTGCCATCAGGTGGTTCATCAGGTAGTGTTTGCCATCAGATGGTGCATCATAGTGTTTGCCATCAGGTGGTGTTTGCCATTGGGTGGTGCATCAGGTAGTGTTTGCCATCAGGTGGTGTTTGCCATCAGATGGTGTATCAGGTATTGTTTGCCATCAGGTTGTGTTTGCCATCGGGTGGTGCATCAGGTAGTGTTTGCCATCAGGTGGTGCATCGTAGTGTTTGCCATCAGGTGGTGCATCAGGTAGTGTTTGCCATCAGGTGGTTCATCAGGTAGTGTTTGCCATCAGATGGTGCATCATAGTGTTTGCCATCAGGTGGTTTTTGCCATTGGGTGGTGCATCAGGTAGTGTTTGCCATCAGGTGGTGTTTGCCATCAGATAGTGCATCAGGTAGTGTTTGCCATCAGGTGGTGTTTGCCATCGGGTGGTGCATCAGGTAGTGTGTGCCATCGGGTGGTGCATCAGTTAGTGTTTGCCATCAGGTGGTTCATCAGGTAGTGTTTGTCATCAGATGGTGCATCGTAGTGTTTGTCATCAGGTGGTGTTTGCCATTGGGTGGTGCATCAGGTAGTGTTTGCCATGAGGTGGCTCATCAGGTAGTGTTTGCCATCAGTTGGTGCATCAGGTAGTGTTTGCCATCAGGTGGTGTTTGCCATCAGATGATTCATCAGGTAGTACATTTTAAAATCAGTGTTTGGGATTGTGTGCACGTTGCTAACATGATGATTTGCTGTGGTGTACGGTTTGCCATCAGGTGGTGCATCGTAGTGTTTGCCATCAGGTGGTGCATCAGGTAGTGTTTGCCATCAGGTGGTTCATCAGGTAGTGTTTGCCATCAGATGGTGCATCATAGTGTTTGCCATCAGGTGGTGTTTGCCATTGGGTGGTGCATCAGGTAGTGTTTGCCATCAGGTGGTGTTTGCCATCAGATAGTGCATCAGGTAGTGTTTGCCATCAGGTGTTGTTTGCCATTGGGTGGTGCATCAGGTAGTGTGTGCCATCGGGTGGTGCATCAGTTAGTGTTTGCCATCAGGTGGTTCATCAGGTAGTGTTTGTCATCAGATGGTGCATCGTAGTGTTTGTCATCAGGTGGTGTTTGCCATTGGGTGGTGCATCAGGTAGTGTTTGCCATGAGGTGGCTCATCAGGTAGTGTTTGCCATCAGTTGGTGCATCAGGTAGTGTTTGCCATCAGGTGGTGTTTGCCATCAGATGATTCATCAGGTAGTACATTTTAAAATCAGTGTTTGGGATTGTGTGCACGTTGCTAACATGATGATTTGCTGTGGTGTACGGTTTGCCATCAGGTGGTGCATCAGGTAGTGTTTGCCATCAGGTAGTGTTTGCCATCAGATGATTCATCAGGTAGTACATTTTAAAATCACTGTTTGGGATTGAGTACAAGTTGCTAAGATGATGATTTGCTGTGGTGCATGGTTTGCCATCAGGTGGTGCACCAGGTTGAACTTGCGAAGAGCTCTGTTTGGCATTGTGTGCAGGATGCTAAGATGATGATTTGCTGTGGTGTACGGTTTGCCATCAGGTGGTGCATCAGGTAGTTCTTGCAAAGATCACTGTTTGGGATTGTGCACAGTGTGTAAAGATCATGATTTTCTGTGGTCAATGGTTTGCTAAGAGGCACTGTTTGCATGAGGTAGTGCTTACCATGATCACTGTTTGGGATTGTGTGCACGTTGCTAACATGATGATTTGCTGTGGTGTACGGTTTGCCATCAGGTGGCGCATCAGATTGTTTTAACCATCAGGTGGTCCATCAGGTAGTGTTTGCCATCAGGTGGTGCATCAGGTAGTGTTTGCCATCAGGTGGTTTATCAGGTAGTGTTTGCCATCAGGTGGTTTATCAGGTAGTGTTTGCCATCAGGTGGTGTATCAGGTAGTGTTTGCCATCAGTTGGTGTATCAGGTAGTGTTTCCCATCAGGTGATGCACCTGATTGAACTTGTGAAGTGCTCTGTTTGGAATTGTGTAAAGATTGCAAAGATGATGATTTGCTGTGGTGTATGGTTTGCGTTCAGGCGGTGCGTCAGGTAGTGTTTGCCATCAGGTGGTGCGTCAGGGGGAAACAGCGTTTACAACGCTGTTTCCTCAACGCGCTCGTTACAACGACCGCGTTGTTATTACGCAATACCTTTACATCCCAAGTCATTATAACGACTTGCTGTAGAGGGAGCAAAGGTATTGGATATAAAATCCAACACCTTCCTTGCTGTTGTGGTAAATAATTCTATTCCTAAGTCCAACGCGCCCTCTACAGCAAGTCGTTGTAATGACGTGCGATGTAAAGGCATTGCGTACTAACAGTGCGGTCGTTGTAACGACCGAGTTGTAATAGCATGCAATGTATTCGCATGCGTTGTAACATGCTATATTCGTATCAGGTAGTGTTTGCCATCAGGTGGTGCATCGTAGTATTTGCCATCAGGTGGTGCATCAGGTAGTGTTTGCCATCAGGTGGTGCATCAGGTAGTGTTTACCATCAGGTGGTGCATCGTAGTGTTTGCCATCAGGTGGTGCATCATAGTGTTTGCCATCAGGTGGTGCATCGTAGTGTTTGCCATCAGGTAGTGTTTACCATCAGGTGGTGTATCAGGTAATGTTTGTGGAGATCACTGTTCGCCTGTGCGCACAGGTTGCTAAGATGATGATTTGCTGTGGTTATGGTTTGCGTTCAGGTGGTGCATCAGGTAGTGTTTGCCATCAGGTGGTTCATCAGGTAGTGTTTGCCTTCAGATGGTGCATCATAGTGTTTGCCATCAGGTGGTGTTTGCCATTGGGTGGTGCATCAGGTAGTGTTTGCCATCAGGTAGTGTTTGCCATCAGATGGTGCATCAGGTATTGTTTGCCATCAGGTAGTGTTTGCCATCAGGTGGTGCATCGTAGTATTTGCCATCAGGTAGTGTTTACCATCAGGTGGTTCATCAGGTAGTGTTTGCCATCAGATGGTGCATCATAGTATTTGCCATCAGTTGGTGTTTGGCATTGGGTGGTGCATCAGGTAGTGTTTGCCATCAGATGGTGTTTGCCATCAGATGGTGCATCAGGTAGTGTTTGCCATCAGGTGGTGTTTGCCATCGGGTGGTGCATCAGGTAGTGTTTGCCATCGGGTGGTGCATCAGGTAGTGTTTGCCATCAGGTGGTTCATCAGGTAGTGTTTGCCATCAGATGGTGCATCATAGTGTTTGTCATCAGGTGGTGTTTGCCATTGGGTGGTGCATCAGGTAGTGTTTGCCATGAGGTGGTTCATCAGGTAGTGTTTGCCATCAGATGGTGCATCAGGTAGTGTTTGCCATCAGGTGGTGTTTGCCATCGGGTGGTGCATCAGGTAGTGTTTGCCATGAGGTGGTTCATCAGGTAGTGTTTGCCATCAGGTGGTGCATCGTAGTGTTTGCCATCAGGTGGTGTTTGCCATTGGGTGGTTGTTAGAAATGGGATCTCTAGTTGGCAAGGGCTTGCACCTTTGTCCAAGTAGGGACCCTTCTTCCTAGTCAGGGTAAGGGTTGTTACACTCGTGAAGTAACCCCTGCTCACCCTCGTGGTAGCTTGGCACGAGCAGTCAGGCTTAATTCAGAGGCAGTGTGTAAAGCATTTGCACATAACCAACAGTAATACAGTGTAAGCACTACAAACGGATACCACACCAGTTTAGAAAAATAACCAATATTTTATATACTCAAGACAAGACCATTTACGACAAAAATCCACAATACTATACTTTACGAATGAATACTTGATACGGTAACTTCTTCTTTGCAGGAATAGTCCAAAAACAAAGTTCGTACGAGTCGGTAGCTCCGTCCGAGCCTACCGCGATGCTGAAAACCACAGAGTCTAACAGTTCCAGCCGACCGCGTCGATACGGGCCAGCAGAGTCATGAACAGACTCGGTTACAGTACCTTTCTCGTTGTGGCTGGTACGGAGTGTACGAGCCGGTCGGCGTTCGTCGCGGTTGCGGTGCAAGACGGAGCGATGCAAGGTGCGGTGTCCCTCGATGCGGTGCAGGCAGCGGCTCGATGAGCGTCGTGCAGACGGAGTCGGTGGGTCCAAGGCGTGCGATGCAGGGTGAGACGATGCTCGATGCGGTGCTGACAGGTTGCGATGCAGGCGACCTAGCCGGAGTGCGGGAGCTGGCGTCGGACAGCGGTGCGAGTCGGAGCGGTGCGTCGCAGACGTGCGAGCGGTGCCCCAAATGCGGTGCGGTCTCGACTCTTGAGCCAGTTGCAGCGACAGCGTCGGTCTGGTCCGGCTGGCCCAGTGAAGCGATGCGATGCGAACTGCGGTGCCCACAGGTCACGGTGCAAGCAGCGGCTCGATGTTGGCGGCGTCGGACGTCGCCCACGGTGAGACCAGGGTTGCGATGCGAAGCGGGGCGATGCGGTCTGCGGTGCAAACAGGTCACCGGCCAGGGATGGATTCGGTTGACGGAGTCGGTTGCAGTTCCCTTCCTCTGTGGCGACTGAAACAGCGTTTCTGAAGCGGTACCCAGATCCTTGTGAAGTCTTTGTAGTCCCTGAGACTTCTTAACAGGAGGCCAGCTCGGTTCCTGGCCCTTGGAGATACTCAGCACAAGTTTGTAGAAAGTTCCTTCCTTTCCCTGCCCAAGGCAGAAGCAGCAGCTGCAGGCCAACCCAACAAAGCAACAACACAGCAAAGGGGCAGTACTCCTCCTGGCAGCTCTTCCAGCGCTTCGTCTTGGCAGGTTCCTTGATTCCAGCGAGATCTAAATTCATGGGGTCAGGGCCCCAATATTTATATCCCAAATTCCTTTGTTCTCTGAAGGCAGAGAGGCCTTTGCCTAGTCCAAACCAGTTCTGGAGCACTTTGTTGACAAGTCTCCGTCCCTTCTTTCAGTGAGTAGGCCAGGGACATCAGACGCACCACAGGAGGTGGAGCCAGCATTGTGGAGGGAAGGCACTGTCCTATTCAGGGCCCAGGTGCGACCCCTCCCACCCATCTACATGTAGATCTTGCTATTCAGCCCTGTGCTGACTCACCCTGTCTCCTGGCATCCCCCAGCCCCTGTCACTCACACTCCAGACAAGGAATACACAACCCGCAGAGGCAGGCTTGGATGGTTAGACAAGAAAATACCCACTTTCTAAAAGTGGTATTTTCAAACACAGAATGTTAAAACCAACTTCACTAAAAGATGCATTTTATCATTCTGAGTCCAGGCATACTAAACTCGAATTTCTACCATGTTCTCGGGGTCAGTTAGGATTATAAGCTGTAATAATCCAAACTGCCCGTTCTGGCCTAGGGGAACAGGTAGCCTTGCAATAGTGAAAACGAACTAGGCTGTAATTCACTATCAGGACATGCCGCACACACCCGGGCATGTCCTACCTTTCGCGTACAACGCACCCTGCCCACAGGGGTACCTTGGGCCTACCTTAGGGGTGACTAACATGTAGCAAAGAGAAGGTTTAGGGACTTGCAAGTGTGTGCACTTGCCAAGTCGTCATGGCAGCCCCAGGCTGCGCACAGGCTCTGCGGTGGCAGGCCCGAGTTACACTTTACGGGCTGTTTGCGTGGGTGGCACAATCCAGTGCTGCAGCCCACCAACAGCATTTGGTCTATAGGCCCCGGCACTCGCAGTGCACTTTACAAGGGACTGACACATAGACCAATCATGGAAACACCAATCCATAACACATTTTATACAGGAGCACTTGCACTTTCCCACTGGACCGCAGTGAGGAAAGTGCGCAGAATCATTACACCAGCAAAAACAGAGTCAAAACCGGGAGGTCAGAAAGCAAAAAGTCAGGGGAAACACGCCAAAAGATGCCAAGTCTAACACATGTCCCCTCCAGCTGAAAGTAGGGAGAACTACCCAACCCCATTGGAGTTCTCTTCACTAAGACGGAAGAACCTGGACAGACCATCTGCGTTGGCGTGTTCTGTACCAGGACGGTGTTCCACCGTAAAGTCCATTCCCTGTAGGGAGATGGACCACCTCAGCAGTTTTGGATTCTCACCCCTCATTTGCATCAACCATCTGAGGGGCCTGTGGTCTGTCTGAACCCGGAAGTGAGTCCCAAACAGGTATGGTCTCAACTTCTTCAGTGCCCAGACCACAGCAAAAGCTTCCCTTTCTATGGCACTCCACCTCTGTTCCCTGGGAAGTAGTCTCCTGCTAAGGAAGACTACAGGCTGATCCAGGCCCTCTTCGTTCAGTTGTGAGAGCACCGCTCCCACACCATGCTCTGAAGCGTCAGTCTGCACGACAAATTCTTTGGAGAAGTCAGGTGCCTTGAGCACGGGCGCCGTGCACATGGCTGCCTTCAGGGCATCAAAAGCTTTCTGGCAGGACTCAGTCCAGATCACTTTCCTGGGCTGCCTCTTAGAGGTCAGCTCTGTTAAGGGGGCAACGATGGTGCCATAGCCCTTAACAAATCTCCTATAGTAACCGGTGAGACCTAAGAAGGCTCTCACCTCTGTCTGGGTCTTGGGGGCTCCCAAGCCAGAATGGTGTCAATCTTGGGTTGTAGGGGCGCCACCTGGCCGCTTCCTACCTGGTGTCCCAAGTACACCACAGAACCCTGCCCGATCTGGCACTTACTGGCCTTGATCGTGAGGCCTGCACCTTGCAGAGCCCTCAACACTTTCTCAAGGTGCTGTAAATGTTCTTCCCAGCTGGAACTGAACACAGCAATGTCATCCAGGTAGGCGGCACTGAAATCCTCCAGCCCAGCCAACACCTGATTGACCAACCTCTGAAAGGTGGCAGGGGCATTCTTCAACCCAAAGGGCATCACCCGGAATTGGTAATGACCTTCTGGGGTTGAGAATGCTGATCTCTCCTTGGCCCCATCGGTTAAGGCAATCTGCCAGTACCCAGACGTTAAATCAAACGTGCTGAGGAACCGGGCAGCTCCCAACCGATCAATGAGCTCATCAGCTCTGGGTATGGGGTGCGCGTCAGTCCTGGTGACGGCATTGAGCCCACGGTAGTCCACACAAAACCGGAGTTCTGGAGTGGCACCGGGCGCCGCAGCCTTTGGGACCAAGACCACTGGGCTGGCCCAAGGACTGTGGGAGGGCTCAATCACCCCTAACGCCAACATCTTAGAGACCTCCTCCTTGATGCTGGCTCTGACCCGGTCAGTCAACCTGTAAATCTTGTGCTTCACAGGATGGCTGTCACCGGTGTCCACGTCATGGGTACACCAGTGAGTAACACCGGGGGTCAGAGAGAACAGTGGGGCGAACTGTCCCAACAACTGGCGACAGTCCCCTGCTGCTCCTGAGTCAGAGTAGGGGAGAGGATCACACCCTCTACTGACCCATCATGCTCCTTGGTAGACAGGAGGTCAGGGAGAGGCTCGCTCTCCTCTTCCACCCCATCATCTGTCGCCAAGAGCATACTCACTTCGGACCTCTCGAAGTGGGGCTTGAGGCGGTTCACGTGAAGGACCCTCAAAGGGTTCCTTGGAGACTGCAAATCCACCAGGTAGGTGACGTCACTTTTGCGCTCCTTTACCTCATATGGCCCAGTCCACTTGTCCTGCAAGGCACAAGGTGCCACTGGGGCCATGACCCACACTTTTTGCCCAGGTTGAAATTCGACCAGAGTGGCGTTCTGGTCATACCATCTCTTCATTTCTTCCTGGCTGGCTTCTAGGTTCGCCTGAGCGAGTTTCCTGAAGCGGGCAGTTTGGTTTCTAAAGGCCAGCATGTAGCTAAATACATCCTGGGGAGTTTTCCTGGGAGCCGCCTCCCAGCCTTCCTTTACCAAACTCAGAGGTCCTCTGACAGGGTGGCCATACAGGAGCTCAAAGGGGCTGTACCCAAGAGACTTCTGAGGCACCTCCCTGTATGCAAAGAGTAGGCATGGCAAGAGGACGTCCCACTTACGCCTCATGGGTTCTGTTAGACCCTTGATCATGCCTTTCAAGGTCTGGTTGAATCTCTCAACCAGACCGTTTCCTTGTGGGTGGTAAGGAGTGGTGAACTTGTAGGTTACACCACACTCCTTCCACAGGGATGTCATATACTTCGATATGAAAATGGTCCCCCTATCAGAAACCACCTCTCTGGGGAATCCCACACGGGAAAAGATCCCCATTAACTCCCGGCCCACCACTGGCACCGTCGTTGTCCTGAGAGGGATTGCCTCCGGGTACCGGGTGGCATGGTCCACCAAGACCAGGATGTACCTGTTGCCCATGGCTGTCTTGGGATCCAGTGGCCCCACAATATCCATCCCTACCCTTTCAAAGGGTGTTCCAACAACAGGAAAAGGTTGGAGAGGAGCTTTGACCTTCCTCCCACTCTTACCACTTGCCTGGCAAGTTTGGCAAGACCTACAGTGTGCATCTGACTGCCTTCGCATTTGGGGCCAAAAGAAGTGGGTGACAAGCCTGTCAAAGGTCTTGTCCTGCCCCAAATGTCCTGCCAAAGGCACGTCATGAGCCAGACCCAGTAGGAAGGTCCTGAAGCGCTGGGGTACCACCAGCACACGGGCTGACCCAGGCTCAGCAACCTTAGGCTCACTGTATAGGAGACCACTCTCCCAGTAGATCAGATGTGACCCGGACTGATTACCAGCTGCCTGGTCTGCAGCCTGCCGCCGCAGACCCTCCAGAGTAGGGCACTCGTTCTGCTCCCTGCAGAACTCCTCCCTGGTGGGACCCCCTTCTTGCTGCCAATGGGTCAGCTCAGAGATGTCTCCCAGTTCGGCTACCTGCTCCCCTGTAGGCACCGGGGCATCCCCTCGAGGTCCGCCTCCTCCCGGTCCGTGGGAACTTCGGGGGCCGGTTTCCCGCGCCCCTGCCCTTTCTCTTGGCAGGGACTTGGGCCACTGTTTCAGGCTCCAAGTCCTCTTGATCACCCTTTCTGGCTGCCATTGACCGAGTAGACACGCATGCCCACTCTGGCAACCCAAGCATCTCCAAGTGAGACCTGAGCTCAACCTCCTTCCATGAGGACTGCTCCAGGTCGTTACCTAGCAGACAATCTACAGGCATGGTAGGGCTCACAACCACCCTCAAGGGACCTGAGACCCCCCCATTCAAAGGGAACCTGTGCCACCATACACTGGCGCTCAGAGTTGTCGACAGCAACTACTTGGTGGAATGCTCCTGGGACTACCTGCTTCTCAGACACCAGGTGACACCGGACTGAGGTCACACTGGCTCCAGTATCTCTGAGAGCCTCTACCCTATTTCCATTAATGGTCACCCAGGTGCTATATTTCTTTGTGTTAGGGGGCACCTGGTTTCCTGGGACCATCTCACTGTCCCCTAGTGAGACAAGGGTCATTTCTGCGGGATCCCCACCCTCCTGTGGGCACCCCTCCTCCCCAAGCGCTACACTAGCCAACACTTTGGACTGTCCACCGGTGGGTGGCTGTGTCCCCTTCGGGCACTTGGGGTCCCCCTTAAAGTGACCTACCTGGTCACATGCATAACACTTGCGGGGGCCGGTCTCAACAGGCTTCCCTGTAGAGACCCCTTTCTTCTTATCACCGGGGGCTGGGAACCTTTACCCTGGGTACTAGTTTGGGGCCCTTTAGAGAACTCCTGTGCTTTACCCTTGTCCCCCCACTTTTCTGCTGGGGACCCTGCCCACCTTTGGCTGAGTCTCCCCAAACGCTTTCTTGTGGACCCTGGTACTCACCCAGCGGTCCGCTTCCATAGCAAGCTTCCTGGGGTCAGTTAGCTTACTATCAACTAGGTGCTGGCGCAGATCTGCAAAACATAGACTAGACAAGTGCTCCCATGCAATCAAGTTGTAGAGCCCCTGAAAATCTGTTACACTACTGCCCTTCACCCAACCATCCAGAGACCTGCAGAACACATCCACACATTCCAACCAAGTGTTGGCATCAGACTTCTTACTGGACCTGAACTGATCCCTGTACTTTTCAGGAGTAAGACCATACTTCGTGAGAAGGGCATCCTTCATGTCAGCATAGGTGAGGTGATACCCCTTACCCAAAGCTATCAGAGCATCCCTTGCTTCTTCAGGGAAGAGTGGCCACAATCCTGCTCCCCAATTCTCCTCAGGGACCCCATTCATGTGTATGGCTGCCTCATAACCCTGAAACCACCTTTGTATGTCATCCCCCTTCTTGAACTCCTTGCCTACGTTCTTGGGAATGTGCACAATCCTGTCTGCTTTTCTGGACGAATTGCTGCCACCATCTGAGCCTGACTTACTCCTAAGTTCTAGCTCCTTCAGTTCTCTCTCATGCTCTAAGAGCATCTTCCTCTCCTCTATGGCCAATCTCTTCTCCTCCCGCTCACTCTCCAGCCTGAGCTTCTGCAGCTCAAACTGCCTTGCCTCCCGCCTGTCCTCCAGCTCCTCTGGGGACAGACTGCTGCTGCCTGATCTGGCGGGTTCCCCCTACCCAAAAGCACATCCACCCTGGAAATAGGCTCCTCCGCCTCCTCACTGAGATCACCAGGCTGCCCATTGGCATGTCTGGCTGCTACCCAGGCCCTCAGCGCCTTCTGTAGCTCCTCCTTCCTTGTGAGGCCTTTAATTTGGACTTTCAGATTTTTACAAATCGCTCGTAACTCCTTTACGGCGTAGGATTCCAACCTGTCCTCCTCAAAGATAACTTCCAGAGATGCAACGGATGATGCAATTGATTCAGGCATGACAAAAGTCGTGAGTTGAAAACTGGCAAGATCAAAAATAGGCCAAAAGAAAAAGAACCAGTATGTGGTACGTAATGGTCTGCGATATGGTAGTAGTGCACACCAATCACTGTAAGTCAAGTGCAAACACAAGTCCTATCCTCACCGCTGACAACCAATGTTAGAAATGGGATCTCTAGTTGGCAAGGGCTTGCACCTTTGTCCAAGTAGGGACCCTTCTTCCTAGTCAGGGTAAGGGTTGTTACACTCGTGAAGTAACCCCTGCTCACCCTCGTGGTAGCTTGGCACGAGCAGTCAGGCTTAATTCAGAGGCAGTGTGTAAAGCATTTGCACATAACCAACAGTAATACAGTGTAAGCACTACAAACGGACACCACACCAGTTTAGAAAAATAACCAATATTTTATATACTCAAGACAAGACCAATTACGACAAAAATCCACAATACTATACTTTACGAATGAATACTTGATACAGTAACTTCTTCTTTGCAGGAATAGTCCAAAAACAAAGTTCGTACGAGTCGGTAGCTCCGTCCGAGCCTACCGTGATGCTGAAAACCACAGAGTCTAACAGTTCCAGCCGACCGCGTCGATACGGGCCAGCAGAGTCATGAACAGACTCGGTTACAGTACCTTTCTCGTTGTGGCTGGTACGGAGTGTACGAGCCGGTCGGCGTTCGTCGCGGTTGCGGTGCAAGACGGAGCGATGCAAGGTGCGGTGTCCCTCGAAGCGGTGCAGGCAGCGGCTCGATGAGCGTCGTGCAGACGGAGTCGGTGAGTCCAAGGCGTGCGATGCAGGGTGAGACGATGCTCGATGCGGTGCTGACAGGTTGCGATGCAGGCGACCTAGCCGGAGTGCGGGAGCTGGCGTCGGACAGCGGTGCGAGTCGGAGCGGTGCGCCGCAGACGTGCGAGCGGTGCCCCAAATGCGGTGCGGTCTCGACTCTTGAGCCAGTTGCAGCGACAGCGTCGGTCTGGTCCGGCTGGCCCAGTGAAGCGATGCGATGCGAACTGCGGTGCCCACAGGTCACGGTGCAAGCAGCGGCTCGATGTTGGCGGCGTCGGACGTCGCCCACGGTGAGACCAGGGTTGCGATGCGAAGCGGGGCGATGCGGTCTGTGGTGCAAACAGGTCACCGGCCAGGGATGGATTCGGTTGACGGAGTCGGTTGCAGTTCCCTTCCTCTGTGACGACTGAAACAGCGTTCCAGAAGCGGTACCCAGAGGCTTGTGAAGTCTTTGTAGTCCCTGAGACTTCTTAACAGGAGGCCAGCTCGGTTCCTGGCCCTTGGAGATACTCAGCACAAGTTTGTAGAAAGTTCCTTCCTTTCCCTGCCCAAGGCAGAAGCAGCAGCTGCAGGCCAACCCAACAAAGCAACAACACAGCAAAGGGGCAGTACTCCTCCTGGCAGCTCTTTCAGCGCTTCGTCTTGGCAGGTTCCTTGATTCCAGCGAGATCTAAATTCATGGGGTCAGGGCCCCAATATTTATATCCCAAATTCCTTTGTTCTCTGAAGGCAGAGAGGCCTTTGCCTAGTCCAAACCAGTTCTGGAGCACTTTGTTGACAAGTCTCCGTCCCTTCTTTCAGTGAGTAGGCCAGGGACATCAGACGCACCACAGGAGGTGGAGCCAGCATTGTGGAGGGAAGGCACTGTCCTATTCAGGGCCCAGGTGCGACCCCTCCCACCCATCTACATGTAGATCTTGCTATTCAGCCCTGTGCTGACTCACCCTGTCTCCTGGCATCCCCCAGCCCCTGTCACTCACACTCCAGACAAGGAATACACAACCTCGCAGAGGCAGGCTTGGATGGTTAGACAAGAAAATACCCACTTTCTAAAAGTGGTATTTTCAAACACAGAATGTTAAAACCAACTTCACTAAAAGATGCATTTTATCATTCTGAGTCCAGGCATACTAAACTCGAATTTCTACCATGTTCCCGGGGTCAGTTAGGATTATAAGCTGTAATAATCCAAACTGCCCGTTCTGGCCTATGGGGAACAGGTAGCCTTGCAATAGTGAAAAACGAACTAGGCTGTAATTCACTATCAGGACATGCCGCACACACCCGGGCATGTCCTACCTTTCGCGTACAACGCACCCTGCCCACAGGGGTACCTTGGGCCTACCTTAGGGGTGACTAACATGTAGCAAAGGGAAGGTTTAGGGACTGGCAAGTGTGTGCACTTGCCAAGTCGTCATGGCAGCCCCAGGCTGCGCAAAGGCTCTGCGGTGGCAGGCCCGAGTTACACTTTACGGGCTGTTTGCGTGGGTGGCACAATCCAGTGCTGCAGCCCACCAACAGCATTTGGTCTATAGGCCCCGGCACTCGCAGTGCACTTTACAAGGGACTGACACATAGACCAAATAGGCCAATCATGGAAACACCAATCCATAACACATTTTATACAGGAGCACTTGCACTTTCCCACTGGACCGCAGTGAGGAAAGTGCGCAGAATCATTACACCAGCAAAACCGGGAGGTCAGAAAGCAAAAAGTCAGGGGAAACACGCCAAAAGATGCCAAGTCTAACAGTGGTGCATCAGGTAGTGTTTGCCATGAGGTGGTTCATCAGGTAGTGTTTGCCATCAGGTGGTGCATTGTAGTGTTTGCCATCAGGTGGTGTATCAGGTAATGTTTGCGGAGATCACTGTTCACCTGTGCGCACAGGTTGCTAAGATGATGATTTGCTGTGGTTATGGTTTGCGTTCAGGTGGTGCATCAGGTAGTGTTAGCCAATAGGTGGTTCATCAGGTAGTGTTTGCCATCTGATGGTTCATCATAGTGTTTGCCATCAGTTGGTGTTTGGCATTGCGTGGTGCATCAGGTAGTGTTTGCCATCAGATGGTGTTTGCCATCAAATGGTGCATCAGGTAGTGTTTGCCATCAGGTGGTGTTTGCCATCGGGTGGTGCATCAGGTAGTGTTTGCCATCGGGTGGTGCATTAGGTAGTGTTTGCCATGAGATGGCTCATCAGGTAGTGTTTGCCATCAGTTGGTGCATCAGGTAGTGTTTGCCATCAGGTGGTGTTTGCCATCGGGTGGTGCATCAGGTAGTGTTTGCCATGAGGTGGTTCATCAGATAGTGTTTGCCATCAGGTGGTGCATCGTAGTGTTTGCCATCAGGTGGTGTATCAGGTAATGTTTGCGGAGATCACTGTTCACATGTGCGCACAGGTTGCTAAGATGATTTGCTGTGGTTATGGTTTGCGTTCAGGTGGTGCATCAGGTAGTGTTTGCCATCAGGTGGTTCATCAGTTAGTGTTTGCCATCAGATGGTGCATCATAGTGTTTGCCATCAGTTGGTGTTTGGCATTGGGTGGTGCAACAGGTAGTATTTGCCATCAGATGGTGTTTGCCATCAGGTGGTGCATCAGGTAGTGTTTGCCATCAGGTGGTGTTTGCCATCGGGTGGTGTTTGCCATCGGGTGGTGCATCAGGTAGTGTTTGCCATCGGGTGGTGCATCAGGTAGTGTTTGCCATCAGGTGGTTGATCAGGTAGTGTTTGTCATCAGATGGTGCATCGTAGTGTTTGTCATCAGGTGGTGTTTGCCATTGGGTGGTGCATCAGGTAGTGTTTACAATGGGGTGGCTCATCAGGTAGTGTTTGCCATCAGTTGGTGCATCTGGTAGTGTTTGCCATCAGGTGGTGTTTGCCATCAGATGATTCATCAGGTAGTACATTTTAAAATCAGTATTTGGGATTGTGTGCACGTTGCTAACATGATGATTTGCTGTGGTGTACGGTTTGCCATCAGGTGGTGCATCAGGTAGTGCATTTTAAAATCACTGTTTGGGATTGTTTACAAGTTGCCAAGATGATGATTTGCTGTGGTGCATGGTTTGCCATCAGGTGGTGCACCAGGTTGTACTTGCGAAGAGCTCTGTTTGGCATTGTGTGCAGGATGCTAAGATGATGATTTGCTGTGGTGTACGGTTTGCCATCAGGTGGTGCATCAGGTAGTTCTTGCAAAGATCACCTTTTGGGATTGTGCACGGTGTGTAAAGATCATGATTTTCTGTGGTCAATGGTTTGCTAAGAGGCACTGTTTGCATCAGGTAGTGCTTACCATGATCACTGTTTGGGATTGTGTGCACATTGCTAACATGATGATTTGCTGTGGTGTACGGTTTGCCATCAGGTGGCGCATCAGATTGTTTTAACAATCAGGTGGTCCATCAGGTAGTGTTTGCCATCAGGTGGTGCATCAGGTAGTGTTTGCCATCAGGTGGTTTATCAGGTAGTGTTTGCCATCAGGTGGTTTATCAGGTGGTGTTTGCCATCAGGTGGTGTATCAGGTAGTGTTTGCCATCAGTTGGTGTATCAGGTAGTGTTTCCCATCAGGTGATGCACCTGATTGATCTTGTGAAGTGCTCTGTTTGGGATTGTGTAAAGATTGCAAAGATGATGATTTGCTGTGGTGTATGGTTTGCGTTCAGGTGGTGCGTCAGGTAGTGTTTGCCATCAGGTGGTGCATCAGGGGGAAACAGCGTTTACAACGCTGTTTCCTCAACGCAGTGCTATTACAACGCACTCGTTACAGCGACCGCGTTGTTATTACTCAATACCTTTACATCGCAGGTCATTATAACGACTTGCTGCAGGGGGTGCAAAGGTATTAGATATAAAATCCAACACCTTCCCTGCTGTTGTGGTAAATAATTCTATTCCTAAGTCCAGCGCGCCCTCTACAGCAAGTCGTTGTAATGACGTGCGATGTCAAGGTATTGCGTACTAACAGCGCGGTCGTTGTAAGGACTGCGTTGTAATAGCATGCAATGTATTCACATGCGTTGTAACATGCTATATTCGTATCAGGTAGTGTTTGCCATCAGGTGGTGCATCATAGTGTTTGCCATCAGGTGGTGCATCATAGTGTTTGCCATCAGGTGGTGCATCGTAGTGTTTGCCAACAGGTAGTAATTACCATCAGGTGGTGTATCAGGTAATGTTTGCGGAGATCACTGTTCGCCTGTGCGCACAGGTTGCTAAGATGAGGATTTGCTGTGGTTATGGTTTGCGTTCAGGTGGTGCATCCGGTAGTGTTTGCCATCAGGTGGTTCATCAGGTAGTGTTTGCCATCAGATGGTGCATCATAGTGTTTGCCATCAGGTGGTGTTTGCCATTGGGTGGTGCATCAGGTAGTGTTTGCCATCAGGTAGTGTTTGCCATCAGATGGTGCATCAGGTAGTGTTTGCCATCAGGTAGTGTTTGCCATGAGGTGGTGCATCGTAGTATTTGTCATCAGGTGGTGCATCAGGTAGTGTTTACCATCAGGTAGTTCATCAGGTAGTGTTTGCCATCAGATGGTGCATCATAGTATTTGCCATCAGTTGGTGTTTGGCATTGGGTGGTGCATCAGGTAGTGTTTGCCATCAGATGGTGTTTGCCATCAGATGGTGCATCAGGTAGTGTTTGCCATCAGGTGGTGTTTGCCATCGGGTGGTGCATCAGGTAGTGTTTACCATTGGGTGGTGCATCAGGTAGTGTTTGCCATCAGGTGGTTCATCAGGTAGTGTTTGCCATCAGATGGTGCATCGTAGTGTTTGTCATCAGGTGGTGTTTGCCATTGGGTGGTGCATCAGGTAGTGTTTGCCATTAGGTGGTTCATCAGGTAGTGTTTGCCATCAGATGGTGCATCAGGTAGTGTTTGCCATCAGGTGGAGTTTGCCATCGGGTGGTGCATCAGGTAGTGTTTGCCATGAGGTGGTTCATCAGGTAGTGTTTGCCATTAGGTGGTTCATCAGGTAGTGTTTGCCATGAGGTGGTTCATCAGGTAGTGTTTGCCATCAGGTGGTGTTTGCCATCGGGTGGTGCATCAGGTAGTGTTTGCCATGAGGTGGTTCATCAGGTAGTGTTTGCCATCAGGTGGTGCATTGTAGTGTTTGCCATCAGGTGGTGTATCAGGTAATATTTGCGGAGATCACTGTTCACCTGTGCGCACAGGTTGCTAACATGATGATTTGCTGTGGTGTACGGTTTGCCATCAGGTGGTGCATCGTAGTGTTTGCCATCAGGTGGTGCATCAGGTAGTGTTTGCCATCAGGTGGTTCATCAGGTAGTGTTTGCCATCAGATGGTGCATCATAGTGTTTGCCATCAGGTGGTGTTTGCCATTGGGTGGTGCATCAGGTAGTGTTTGCCATCAGGTGGTGTTTGCCATCAGATAGTGCATCAGGTAGTGTTTGCCATGAGGTGGTGTTTGCCATTGGGTGGTGCATCATAGTGTTTGCCATCAGGTGGTGCATCAGGTAGTGTTTGCCATCAGGTGGTGCATCAGGTAGTGTTTGCCATCAGGTGGTGCATCAGGTAGTGTTTGCCATCAGGTGGTGCATCAGGTAGTGTTTGCCATCAGGTGGTGCATCAGGTAGTGTTTGCCATCAGGTTGTGCATCAGGTAGTGTTTGCCATCAGGTGGTGCATCAGGTAGTGTTTGTCATCAGATGGTGCATCGTAGTGTTTGTCATCAGGTGGTGTTTGCCATTGGGTGGTGCATCAGGTAGTGTTTGCCATGAGGTGGGTCATCAGGTAGTGTTTGCCATCATTTGGTGCATCAGGTAGTGTTTGCCATCAGGTAGTGTTTGCCATCAGATGATTCATCAGGTAGTACATTTTAAAATCACTGTTTGGGATTGTGTACAAGTTGCTAAGATGATGATTTGCTGTGGTGCATGGTTTGCCATCAGGTGGTGCACCAGGTTGTACTTGCGAAGAGCTCTGTTTGGCATGTGTGCAGGATGCTAAGATGATGATTTGCTGTGGTGTACGGTTTGCCATCAGGTGGTGCATCAGGTAGTTCTTGCAAAGATCACTGTTTGGGATTGTGCACGGTGTGTAAAGATCATGATTTTCTGTGGTCAATGGTTTGCTAAGAGGCACTGTTTGCATGAGGTAGTGCTTACCATGATCACTGTTTGGGATTGTGTGCACGTTGCTAACATGATGATTTGCTGTGGTGTACGGTTTGCCATCAGGTGGCGCATCAGATTATTTTAACCATCAGGTTGTCCATCAGGTAGTGTTTGCCATCAGGTGGTGCATCAGGTAGTGTTTGCCATCAGGTGGTTTATCAGGTAGTGTTTGCCATCAGGTGGTTTATCAGGTAGTGTTTGCCATCAGGTGGTGTATCAGGTAGTGTTTGCCATCAGTTGGTGTATCAGGTAGTGTTTCCCATCAGGTGATGCACCTGATTAAACTTGTGAAGTGCTCTGTTTGGGATTGTGTAAAGATTACAAAGATGATGATTTGCTGTGGTGTATGGTTTGCGTTCAGGTGGTGCGTCAGGTAGTGTTTGCCATCAGGTGGTGCGTCAGGGGGAAACAGCGTTTACAACGCTGTTTCCTCAACGCGCTCGTTACAACGACCGCGTTGTTATTACACAATACCTTTACATCCCAAGTCATTATAACGACTTGCTGTAGGGGGCGCAAAGGTATTGGATATAAAATCCAACACCTTCCTTGCTGTTGTGGTAAATAATTCTATTCCTAAGTCCAACGCGCCCTCTACAGCAAGTCGTTGTAATGACGTGCGATGTAAAGGTATTGCGTACTAACAGTGCGGTCGTTGTAACGACCGCGTTGTAATAGCATGCAATGTATTCGCATGCGTTGTAACATGCTATATTCGTATCAGGTAGTGTTTGCCATCAGGTGGTGCATCGTAGTATTTGCCATCAGGTGGTGCATCAGGTAGTGTTTGCCATCAGGTGGTGCATCAGGTAGTGTTTACCATCAGGTGGTGCATCGTAGTGTTTGCCATCAGGTGGTGCATCATAGTGTTTGCAATCAGGTGGAGCATCATATTGTTTGCCATCAGGTAGTGTTTACCATCAGGTGGTGTATCAGGTAATGTTTGTGGAGATCACTGTTCGCCTGTGCGCACAGGTTGCTAAGATGATGATTTGCTGTGGTTATGGTTTGCGTTCAGGTGGTGTATCAGGTAGTGTTTGCCATCAGGTGGTTCATCAGGTAGTGTTTGCCATCAGATGGTGCATCATAGTGTTTGCCATCAGGTGGTGTTTGCCATTGGGTGGTGCATCAGGTAGTGTTTGCCATCAGGTAGTGTTTGCCATCAGATGGTGCATCAGGTATTGTTTGCCATCAGATAGTGTTTGCCATCAGGTGGTGCATCGTAGTATTTGCCATCAGGTGGTGCATCAGGTAGTGTTTACCATCAGGTGGTTCATCAGGTAGTGTTTGCCATCAGATGGTGCATCATAGTATTTGCCATCAGTTGGTGTTTGGCATTGGGTGGTGCATCAGGTAGTGTTTGCCATCAGATGGTGTTTGCCATCAGATTGTGCATCAGGTAGTGTTTGCCATCAGGTGGTGTTTGCCATCGGGTGGTGCATCAGGTAGTGTTTGCCATCGGGTGGTGCATCAGGTAGTGTTTGCCATCAGGTGGTTCATCAGGTAGTGTTTGCCATCAGATGGTGCATCATAGTGTTTGTCATCAGGTGGTGTTTGCCATTGGGTGGTGCATCAGGTAGTGTTTGCCATGAGGTGGTTCATCAGGTAGTGTTTGCCATCAGATGGTACATCGTAGTGTTTGCCATCAGGTGGTGTTTGCCATTGGGTGGTGCATCAGGTAGTGTTTGCCATGAGGTGGTGCATCAGGTAGTGTTTGCCATCAGATGATGCATCAGGTATTGTTTGCCATCAGGTGGTATTTGCCATCGGGTTGTGCATCAGGTAGTGTTTGCAATGAGGTGGTTCATCAGGTAGTGTTTGCCATCAGGTGGTGCATCATAGTGTTTGCCATCAGGTGGTGTTTGCCATTGGGTGGTGCATCGTAGTGTTTGCCATCAGTTGGTATTTGCCATCGGGTTGTGCATCAGGTAGTGTTTGCCATGAGGTGGTTCATCAGGTAGTGTTTGCCATCAGGTGGTGCATCATAGTGTTTGCCATCAGGTGGTGTTTGCCATTGGGTGGTGCATCATAGTGTTTGCCTTCAGATGGTGTTTGCCATTGGGTGGTGCATCAGGTATTGTTTGCCATCAGGTGGTGTTTGCCATCGGGTTGTGCTTCAGGTAGTGTTTGCCATGGGGTGGTTCATCAGGTAGTGTTTGCCATCAGGTGGTGCATCATAGTGTTTGGCATCAGGTGTTGCAACAGGTATTGTTTGCCATCGGTGGTGCATCAGGTGGTGTTTTACCATCATGAGGTGCACCAGGTAGTGCTTGTGGAGATTACTGTTCACCTGTGCGCACAGGTTGCTAAGATGATGATTTGCTGTGGTTATGGTTTGCGTTCAGGTGGTGCATCGGGTAGTGTTTGCCATCAGGTGGTGCATCATAGTGTTTGCCATCAGGTGGTGCATCAGGTAGTGTTTGCCATCAGGTGGTGCATCAGGTAGTGTTTGCCATCAGGTTGTGCATCAGGTAGTGTTTGCCATCAGGTGGTGCATCAGGTAGTGTTTGCCATCAGGTGGTGCATCAGGTAGTGTTTACCATCAGGTGGTGTGTCAGGTAGTGCTTGCGGAGATCACTGTTCGCCTGTGCGCACAGGTTGCTAATATGAGGATTTGCAGTTTTTTATGCTCTGCTAAGATGCAGTGTTTGCATCAGGTCGGACAACAGGTATCAGATAGCGTCAGTGAAGATCACTGTTTGCCTTGGTTTGCACATCTGCACTGTTTGCCAAGATGCATTTCCTGGTCATATCCATGCCGAGGACACTCCTTTCAATGGAAACCATGGCTAGCTCCCTGCCCAACTTTGGAGCCCAGGTGACGTTTGTGCGGGGAGTGGGTCTCATTCTAGGCCCCCGGGGATCTCTGAAACGCAGGACCCGTCCTTGTGCAGGTCAGCATCACAAGGCACACGTCACCGTGAGGGATGAGAAGAGGCGGAGCAGTGGGTGGAAAGGGAGAGGGCAGATAATTAAATGCACAGCCCTGGATTCATTGTGTCCTGTTCCAGAGCGCCAGCTGACAGCGAGACAGATCAAACAGAAAGATTATGTGTTCACCGACACAGGGGGCGTGGCGAGATAATGGATGTACGGACACACAGTACAGACAAGAAGGAGCTGGGATAGGAGAGCACAGACAACCTGGAACTCACTAGACGCTCTTAGGAAATACACATGGTACAATCACACCACGCACAGAAGGTGACATACACACACATGAGCGTATTCACACATGGACTTTACAGAATCCAACTCTCACCTAGTCAAATACGCATGGTACAAACACACCATGCACAGAAGATGACAGGCACACAGATGTGCGCATGCACACGCAGATATTACAGATTCCTACTCTCACCTAGTCGGGCAATTACTTAGTTAAATATTTTATATAGCGCCCAGATCCACCTTAGTAAACTTAGAACGCTATGGCACAATATCAACATACATCTTCGGGTGCTCGTCTGTGCTTTTTAAATATTTTAAAAATATGTTGAATAAACACTTGTTTTATCTCACGTGAAGCGCCCACCCACAGCACCCAAGCGATCCCGCCGGCCCTGTGCCACCTGCCCCGCCTCGAACCAGAATCTTATCCCTATCTCCCTTAATAGCCCAAATGCCCCCATCACCAAAACAGTTGCGTCAGAGCTGCACTGTGTGCTCCACAACTGCAGCTCAGCAATCAAACACAAACTGGAAATTTCTGACACTATCACCCACCACAATCTCGACATGCTCTTCCTCACTGAGACCTGGTTCAACGACTCCTCTCATACTTTGTTTGATCTTCTGGTACCCACCGACTATTCTATACTCAGAAATGACAGAACAGACAAAATTGGGGGAGGTGTCGCTATCATCTTCAGAAACTCCCTTCAAATTAAAGCCTTTCCTACCACCCTCTTCCGTACATTCAAATGCCTTTCTCTAGACCTTCAAGTTCACCACTGCTCACCCTTTAGATTCCATGCCATCTACCACCCGCCCGGCAACTGCTCCGCCTTTTTGGAGGAACTCACCGACTTCATCAGTGACCAATATTCTCAATGTGACAGACAGATCTTCCTGGGTGACTTCAATCTTCACTGGGGCTCTTTGGAAGACTCGGCTGCCAACAAGCTTGCCACCTTTCTCTCAGCTAATGATCTTATCCAACATTGCTGGGAAATTACACACTCTAAGGGCTCAATTCTGGACCTTGTTATATCTAAAGCAGACCTGCTTACTATTGCTCCCCCCATCCATGTTGACTGGTCTGACCACTTCCTCATTCCCTTCCGTTTTCACCTATCGCACGTTATAACTGTCGGCCAACCTAAAAGGGCTTCTACCTTGTTCCGCAACACTAAAAACATTGATCCTGACACTCTTTGTGATTCTGCTATGCGTTCACTTCCTAGGCTAGACCCTAACGTGGATGTCAATGATCTCACCTCCCATTGCCTCTCAGTCCTTGCAATCGAAATCGATAATGTCGATCCACTCCAAAGCAAAAGGAAAAGGCCCACCCCCTCAGCACCTTGGTTCAATAAAGCCCTCTATGATGAAAGGAAGAACCTAAGAATCTTGGAGAATCATTGGAGACAATCTCCATCCACCACCAATCTCTCTCTTTTACGCTCAGCAAGATCCAAATACCACAATCACATCTTCCATGAAAAAGCATCACATTTTAGATCCCTCCTCGACTCAGCCAAAAACAGACCCAAAAAACTTTTTGACCTCATCAAAAACCCAAACTGCTCTCCCCCAACCATCAAGCCTGAGGATTCTACAAAGAAAGCAGCAGAATTTGCTATATTCTTTGATGAAAAGGTAAAATCACTGGTTGATCAGGTCGCCCACCCCACCCCCCTTGAGGAGCGAAAATCCTTAGTCACTTGGCAGAACTTTGCCGTCATCTCGGAAGATGACCTCCTCAAATGCATCCTCGAAACTAAACACTCCAACCATTCTTCTGACCCCATCCCTAGCGACATCGCATCGATTTCTACACCTATACTCTTTCTTACTGGACCAGGCTGGTTAATCTCTTCCTCAGTCAAGGCTCCCTTCCTGTTGCCCTCAAAACAGGACAGGTTACCCCTCTTCTAAAAAAAACCTCCACTGATGCAAACGACATCAACAACTTCCGCCCCATCACCAACCTCCCTTTTCTTTTGAAAATCACAGAAAAATGTGTTGCGAAACAACTTTCCCTACATATCACGGACAATAATCTTCTTGACGTTTTCCAGTCTGGCTTCATTCAAAATTGCAGCACTGAAACAGCCCTGCTGCAAGTGATTGATGATTAACCCTGGGCAAAGCACTACGCTACGCTTGCGTAGTTTGCGAAGTTTGCGCTACTTCGCACAACGCGAATTGCACGTAGCACAGTGCAAACACGCGTAGCGTAGCGAAGTGCAGCGGTCATTTTGCTTGCTCGCGGTCCTCAACGTCAAGTTGGCGACCGCAAGCAAGCAAAATGACATCCCGGCGAGACTTTTTCCTCGTTCGCGATCAGCAACATCAAGTTGCCGATCGCGAGCGTGGAAAATAAACCTCCGGCGAGATTCTCAACGCGGGAGGTCAGGTTTCTCATTGCGAGTGGTCGCGTATGCTCGTGACCGCCGCGATGAGAAACTACCATTCCGCGTTGAGAAGCTGCCGCTCGAGTAAAAATCTACTCGAGCGGCAGTAAAAGACAGCTTGCACTGTGCAAGATGCCGTTTTCAATGATTGCACAGTGCGGACAAGCATCCGGCACTGTGCAATCATTGCGAACAGTGCACTACGCAGTTCGCGTAGTGCTACGTGTAGCTCGCGTAGTGCGAACTGCACTTTGCGTAGCTTCGCGTAGCGCTACTTCGCGAACTACGCCCAGGCTTATTGATGATGTGCTGCATATACTCGATTCTGGGGAATCGTGTCTTCTGATTCTTCTAGACCTCTCTGCAGCCTTTGACACTGTTAATCATAACACCCTCCTTAACACTCTTCAACAGAGAATGGGCTTGGAAGGCACAGTGCTTAAATGGTTTGCCTCATTCCTCTCGGACAGATCCCAAATGATCAAGATAGCAAACAGTCTTTCGTCTCCATTGGCGGTAGGTCAAGGCGTCCCTCAAGGTTCTATCCTTGCACCCACTTTGTTTAATCTCTATCTGGAACCATTAGGGAACCTCCTAAGTAAATCTGGGATCCACTACCATCTCTATGTGGATGACACTCAAATCTACCTCAAGGTGTCTTCCGCACACAATCTCTCACTACTCAACTCTACTCTCAACTCTATTCACAACTGGATGTTAGTTCACCAACTCATTCTAAATCCCTCCAAAACTGAATTCCTCCTCCTATCTACCTCTCTCTCCCCTCCTCCTGTTCAATCTTGGATGGATCAGCTGAATTTACTCAACAATAAACCCATCATTGTCGACAGCGCTAAATCCCTGGGTGTCATACTTGACAAAAGACTCAACCTAATCTCCCACATCAACTCTATTGCTAAGAATGCGCGTTACCAGCTGCGCCTTCTCTGGGGCATTCGTCGGTTCTTCCCGGAGCAAGACCTAAAAACCTTGGCCCAATCGCTGGTTCTCACTAGACTGGATTATTGCAATTCTCTTCTGACTGGCCTTCCCAAATCCCACCTCTCCCCTCTCAAATCCGTCCTCCATTCAGCAGCTCGCTTTATTTCGGGGTCCAAACGAAGTGACCACATCACTCCTATCCTGTCTTCTCTTCGATGGCTTCCCATCGAGGCAAGATCTATTTACAAAACTGCCTATATCACCCACAAAGCTTTGCACACTTCCTCCCCTCGTTACCTGGCGAATAAACAGAAAATTTCTGGAGGCTCTAGACCTTCTCGGAATGCGGAAAAGTTTCTGCCTGAGCCCCCCTCCTTCAAAAGGGAAAGATCGATGGCTCAATCCTTCTCAGGTAATGCAGTGAGAATCTGGAACTCGCTTCCTCCATTGCTCCGTGCCACTTCCTCTACCCGGATCTTCAAAGCCGACCTCAAATCTCTTCTCCTCCAAAGACACTTTTAGAACTAATACACTCATTTTCAGGCCCCTCAAGGAAGTTCGTCCATCATTGTAAATTTGTAATATTTTCTTGTACATTCCTCATCCTAGCTTGCTGTGTTTGATATTGTGTTTTTGCCTTCTGTGGTTTTACCTTACCTTTTCTTGTCTCCTGTTTATTTTTGTAACGTTTTAATCTGTAATATTTTCCTCATGTAACGTAACTGGTTCTATTGTACAGCGCTCTGACACCTTCGGGTAAAGTCTGCGCTTTATAAAAATGCATTAAATAAATAAATAAATAAAAACCACGTCTATGTCACAGCCCTCGGATCAGGCTTCACCCCCACCTGAACTGAGACCTGTGATGCGCAGGTGGCGCCGCCCACTAGCGGGGCCCGCCTGCTCCAGCCCCTGTACCTGATTCACTAGCCCGCTACTGAGTAGCCACAACACGGCCCAGGACCGCCTGAAGCGAGCTATGACCCAGGGGCGGGACGAGGAGGAGGGTTTAGAGGTGGGACCAGGAGGCGGGGCTACTGGCAACCATTGACCGGAATCGGTGCTATCCAGGGTTGGATTGGTAACGCGGGCACTCGGGCAATGCTCGAGGGGCCGGTGTCCAGTTCCTGCTGTGGGCTGCTTTTTTGAGCAGTCTGGGGGCCGATTTGGGTGGTTTCTGCATTGTTCGGATGCAGCCAGCGGCCCAGTGGGTGCCTTAGTGGCCATTCTGGAGGCAGATGAGCGTCCATTACCTCCCTTTTATCAATGGCAAGAGGTGTCACTCCCTTTCTCTCGCTGGGCCGGCCCACTAATATATGCATATTGAGCGGGGGCAGGGGGCCTGAGCAGAAGTGGCCTCACTTTCAGGTGTGTTTCACCAGTGTAAACTAATCCGTGCATTTTTTTTACCCCTCCCCCCCCTGTTTTATAAAATTTCGCCGAAGCACTGTTTTGCGGAAAGACAATATGCAACTGTGGGCCACTTTGTTTTTGCGTGCCCGGGCCGATTTTTGATCCCAATCCAACCCTGGTGCTATCTCTATCAGTGGTGCATGGTGTGGCAGCAGACTGACTTGAGAGGCATTACATTCTACATTGTTGAGACCACTATCTTTGCACAGACGTAGTTTCACTGACATAAACGTATACAGCGCATTAAGGATAATGTGTGGCATTGGCTTAGCCAGTGTGTCATGGGCCTGAGTGCAAGGAAGGAAACAGCCCCCTGGCCCTGTTGGATCTGTGAAATACAGCTACTCTGGTTTAAGTGGGCCCCCGGCCTCTGTGCCACTGCACCTGCTGCACCCATGGAAGTTAGGCCCCTGCTTCTCGAGAATATTTATCTTTTGCGCATCACACAAAAAGTATTTATTCTTTTGTTTTGATCATATTAAATTCTTCCATGACTCTTCAAAATGACAAAAGAACTGCTTCATTTTTCCTTTCTTATTTCTAATTTTGAAATATTTGTACAGTTCATTTACAGGTATTTATGTTTGCAAACTTTCAAAAACCCTCTCACTCTGCAGGAAGGGGATGAAAAATAAACACCAAACTCCATGTTAAAAGAATAAGCAGCAATTTGTCAGATGGTATTGCCTGACTTTCAACCTTTGGGATAAGAGAAAAAATAAAATTTATGGTTTAAATCTTTTTATTAATTTTAGATGCAAAGATGAACATTAGCTGCCACCTACATCCATTGTCCGGTGGGGATCGTTACATGAACATCGTTCAGCATGGATAACGAGAGGAAAGAGAGAAGAAATGAAGGAGGAAAGTAGGAATTAGAGAAGATAGCAGCTAGAGTGGGCAGCTAAAGAGTCCCTGTCTTCCTGAAGGACACAGAGGGGGTTATGACTTGAGCTGGGGTTGGTCGCCTGTCTGGGTCTGTGTGGTGGAGAGGCGGAGTATTCGCAAGTATCTTGGGCAAGTAAGTTCCACAAACTCAGAGGAAAGGAAGTCAATAGTGGTGCCCCACGTTTTGTCAAATCTGGGGAGAGTGCGAGACAAGCCAGCAGTAATCTTTTCCATGCCCACTACCTCCCATACCCGGTAGAGCCAATCCAGTTTAGTCGGGACCTCGTCCGTTCCCCACCTAGCCAATAGCACCTGTTTGGCTCCCAGGTTTAAAGTGATAGCTCTTCCTCTGTATGACTTAAGAGGGTAGGTCAGGGGGTTAGGCAATCCCAGCAGGGTATAACTGGGGAATCTGGGTATTTCGGTGTGATGTATGGAATCTACCTCCTGAAGGATTGTGTTCCAGAAAGACTGTATTTTCGGGCTGTGCCAGAGGATGTGAGTTAACGTACCTGGCTGACCACAGTTACGCCAGCATAAATCACTGGCAGCAGGTTTCTATTTAGCAAGTCTGACCAGGGTGTAATACCAATGGTGGGCTATCTTTAAAAACATCTCTTTCCCTGCCGTACTACAAGCGAAAGCTCTAGCCCTATGGATGATGTCTTGCCATTCTTTGGGGGAGAATTCCCACTCCAACTCTGCTTCCCATCTACGCTGCGCTGGGGTTTTACTACTGTGTTTATGTTTATTGAGGAAGGAGTAGATGTCAGAGAGTAGGCGCTTGTCCAAAGTGCGTGTGATGTACCATAGTTCGAATTTTGTGAGGGGGCGGCTGATATGAGGTTGCATATGCGGTCGAGTTACCAAGTGTCGAATTGCCAAGTACTGCCAGTAAGTGTCCCGGGGGAGCCCAAAACCAGTTACCAACTCGTCAAAGTCCATGATCCCTCTCTCATCAAATAGGTCACCTACCCTTTTACAGTCGGCTTCTTGCCATTTCAAGTACCCATTCCCTTCCAGTGCTGGGGGGAAGTCAGGGTTGCCTATGATAGGGGTTAGCGGAGAGACGGGGGACGAGAGGCCATAGGTTTCCTGAACTCTATCCCAGGGCCCCATAGTCGCCTTTAGCACTGGTGATAAATAAGATCCTGCAGGTCTATATCGTTTGGGTAGCCAGGGAACCTTCCTAATGTGCATTCCGGCGACGCTGCGATCAATAAAACACCAATGTTTCTCAGATTCCCGTTTGTACCATTCAACCATATATCGCTGTTGCGCTGCTTGGAAGTACTTCACTAGGTGTGGTACCCCGAGACTCCCGTCCGCCTGCGCGAGGAAGGTTTGATGTCGCGCCATACAGGCTCTTTTCCCTTTCCAGATAAAGTTCCCTATTAAGCATTGTAGTTGCGCCAGCACTTGGGGTGGGGGGCTTAACGGCAGCGTCTGCATCACATAAAGGATGCGGGGCAGGAGGGTCCTTTTAACGGACGCCAGCCTACCCAGCCAGGACATGGTGTGTTTCTTCCAACTGAGGAGCTCCCGCCGGGTTTCGTCCAGTAAGGTGGAGTAGTTGGCCTTGGCCGTGCTTTCGGTCGTGGGGAAAATTTGCAACCCCAAGTAGGGGACGCCCCCTTGGGACCATGCAAAGGGGAAATCCTGCCTCAGCTGATCCTGCATCACGCGTGGGAGGGTAAGGCTAAGAGCTTGTGTTTTTGTCAGATTTATCTTAAAGCCCGAGGCTCCACTGAATGATGTGGACTCCTCCAGCAGAGGGGGGAGTGACAACACTGGCTGTGTGAGGAACAACATCACGTCATCCGCATAAAGGGATATTTTGTGCTCTCTGCCCCCCATGCGGATCCCTGTAATGGTCTGGAGCTGACGGACCCTCTCAGCGAATAGCTCCATATAAAGCGCGAAAAGCAAGGGGGACAGAGGGCACCCTTGACGAGTCCCTATCCCTATTCGCACCGGCCTGGAGGTTATCCCATTCACTTTAATACGCACTTCCGGCGCCCGATATATGCACTGCACCCAACTTTAAAAGCGAACCCCTACCCCAAATCTGTCTAAGACTCGTCTCAGGTATGGCTAGTGTACTTGGTCAAATGCCTTTTCGGCTTTGACCGATAAAAGAACCGTGGGCTGTTGTGTGCATTGGGTTTTGTCCAGTAAGTGGCAGAGGCGCCTCGTTCCGTCACTACAGCTGCGTTCAGGAATGAAGCCTGATTGATCTGGATCAACCAGACCTTGCATATGCGGAGCCAACCGAGCTGCCAAAATGATAGTGAATATCTTTAAATCCACATTCAGTAAAGAAATCGGGCGGTACGAGGCGCACTCCGCATGGTCTTCGCCAGGCTTCAATATCACGACCACCTCTGCCATAGTCATTGTGGGGGTTATCAAGCCCGGGAATAAGCTCTGTACAAATCTACAGGGAAACCATCTCCCCCTGGCGCCTTGCCTGCCAGAAGTTTCTGTATAGCACGCCGGACCTCCTCAGGACGGATGTCTGAGTCCATTGCCTCAGCATCGGCCAGGGGAAGGGGCGTGACCACCGCCTCTAGGACATAATCTTCGGCTGCAGTCTCATCCAACTGTTCCGCCATGTATAATAAGGTATAGAAGGCCTCAAACTCGGCTGCAATGTCTGCATCCCCCTGAAAGAGCTCTCCGCCAGGGTTATTTATGCCGGCAATGCGACGTGCGTTTGTCTGCGAACGCAAGAGGTGAGCCAGTAGCTTCCCAGCCTTGTTTCCCCTTCATAATATCACTGCTTAGTACGTAGGAGTGAGTACTCTGCTCGATCGAGATCCAACGCCTTTAATTGTTTCCGCGCATTATTAAGTTCCCTTCGCGTCTGAATTGCTCACGTGCGGCGGTGAACCCCCTCTAATTCCCTGACCTGCGCCTCCAATAACTCTCTCTTATGTCTCCTTTCCTTATTGAGCCCTGCGGAGATAGACAAGAACAGACCTCTAATTACCGCCTTAAGGGCATCCCAGACCTGGGAAAGCGGGACCGATCCCTCATCGTAAGTTGCTATATAATCTCGGATTGCAGCCCGTATGTCAGCAATATTAGAGTCGTATGTGAGTAATTTATGATTGAGCCTCCACGAGCGTTGTCTGGGTGGGCCCCCCGGAAGGTTCAGGATCAGACCGATCGGGGAGTGATCCGACAGGGCTGCTATCCCCATCGTCACATCCTGGATATAGCCCAATACTCGTTGGGAGACCCAAAATAAGTCAATCCTTGCATAGGTTTGGTGCGCCGCCGAGAAAAAGGTATATTCTCGGGCTGTGGGGTTGCCATGTCGCCAGGCATCCGTCAGCCCCATCTCCCCAAGTCTCTGGAGCATAGACTACGAGACACGGATCTGTCCAGCTGTGAGTCTGGCACAATGTTAAAATCCCCCCCAGAACCAAGTCCTCATCTGGAGAGTCCTCGACTGTGTTTAATGTATCCCGAAAGAAAGCTTCCTGCTGTTCATTAGTGCTGTAGATGGAGGCTATAGTGTATGTGTGGGAGCCCACCAATATTCGCAGCGCTAACATTCTGCCTGGAATTTCTGCGAGTACCCCCTAACAGTGCCAGGGAAGCCACCCCCGCTTTCTTACCATGAGTTGAGGAAAAATATTGTCTGCCAAACCATTTGGAGCAGAGACGCTTCCAGTCTGCGCGCAGTAAATGGGTCTACTTCAATAAACAAACGTCACACCACTCCTCCTTAAGCAATGCAAGTAAGGCACGCCGCTTAACCGGGGTATTGAGTCCCCGAACATCGAAGCTCATTACATTAACCTTGATCGTAGACCTATTAGTCACCTGGGCAATATGCAGGGATCCAAGTCAGAGGTTGCGCCAAAGGAGGGGCCCATCCCCAACCTCCCAAAGCCACCTATGACCCTCCATGGGACCTTGATTCATGGGCAGTAGTGGACCATCTCCCCCCAGACCTCACCATTCCAAGATCGTTGGGCCTCAAATTGAGTGTCCCCCCATGCCCCCTCAATGTAACACGTGAGATGTAATGCCCCAAACGCAGGTTTATGACACCACATGGGATGATAGCGGCCCCTGAAACTGACGCCGACCCCCCAATGTGCAAACCATGATTCCCGCCTTGAATAGGTGGGACCCCAGACCAATCCACCATTGCCCCTCCCCCTCCATGACTGCGGTAGAGGTAAGAAGCCTCTCTAGCAGAGGAAAGAAAAGAAGAGATAGAGGAAACAAGCATGTAAGCAAACATTGAGAGAGTGCCAAAAACCTGGCATAAATAGCACCGTCGTGCAAGGGTCCAATGTCGCAGGACACGGGCTCCCTCAGCCAAGGCCGGGTTTCTTCATCTCTGGGTTTAATGCAGCATTTCTATGACACACCAGTGTAGGCCACACTCAGGAGACACGATCAGACGCTCAGGTTGTCCCCGGTTTCATCTCGATCTGAATTTGGCGGATCAGTGCCTCGCGTTCCTTCTGACACTCCGTAGCTGTGGGTTTGGTGGGTTTCTCATGCCTGGTTCCCCTCCTTCAACCGGGTTGTTTGCGGCACGTGTGCAGCGTTGTCTCCTGTGGACCGCCCAGTGGAATCCCCTTCTTCCAGATCGAGCCCAAATACCTCCTGCCCCTCCTTCAGTGACCGCACAGTGCGTAACTCCTTATCCCACACAAAGAAGAGACAAAATGGATGGCCCCACCGGTACCTGACTCCCTTATCATGCAGGTAGGCCGTGGCTGGCCTCAGAGCCTCACGTCGTTGGAGGGTCAATGGTGATAAGTCCTGCTAGATGCCAATCTGGAGCCCCTCAAACTCGAGTGTCGCTCTGTCCCTGGTGGCGGCCATGATAATCTCTTTTTGTTGGAAGGAGTGAAGGCAAGTAAGAATGTCCTGATGTTGTCCAGGGTCCCTCGCCGGGCGGCCCGCACGGTGAGTGTGGTCTAGAATGATGTCCTTGTCGCCAAGCGCAGGAGTCACATGGCGGAAGAAGCGGGTCACCCATTCTTCCAATTTCCCCCCATCGGCCAGGAGAGATACGCCTTTGATGCGTATATTGGACCTCTGAGAGCGATTCTCCAGGTCTTCGAGGCTGAGGTATAGCTCCTAATTACGGTCCATGAGCTCCAGCAACTCTTGGGTCTGCTCGGTGATCTCCTCCCTCCGGTTGCCATTCCTTTCCAGCGAGTCTACTCAGTCGACGATTTCCTGTACCTCCGCTCTAATCTGTTTGATGTCCGAAGCAACGTCCTGTCTCAGGCTCGCGAAGTTCTCTCTCAAGGAGCTGAATAACTGCTCCATGAATCCCCGAGTGATAGATTACTCTTGGCGCTCACAAGGAGAGTCTACCTCCTCCTGTTGTTGGGCCATCAACTGATCCCCCGTCTTAGAGCCTGGTTTCTGTAGGAGGTCCTTAATTGTGGGATCTTTCTTTGTGCGATGCGTGGACATCTCTGCAAGGCCTGGACAGACGCTCTCTGACAGCCCTGCGTCCAGATTCGAATCGGGCTAAATAACAAGACCATTCAGGGGGCCTCGTCCAAGTGAGGCGGTAGGGTCGCTCCGACCGCAACCAGTCTTCAGCTTAGTGTAGAGCGCAGCTACAATACTACAGGGTTCGGGCCGTCGGCCTATAATTCAGCCAGCCATGGTACAGGGGGTCATATAAACACTGGGGCCCCTCAAGCCAAGGTCAATGGCAGGGCCCAGTCAATTGGGGGTGATGCTGTAGTAGGCCTGCCTCGTGTCGACCTGCACTGCTTCCAGTTCACTAGGCTGTCTGAAGGCCCTAGGTTGCAGTGTCAGGCCTCCCGGACGCCACGTTCTATGGCTCTCGCCTCGGCCACTGGATCCTTCTCCCCGGGGTTTAAACCACTTTGATCCCAGCCCGGGCGTGGCCGCAATGTAATGGCAGGGCCTAGATGTCCATGGGGCGAGGCCCACTTCTTGAACTCAGGCAGATCTGGGCCCCTTCTTATTCTTGGCTCCTCAGCTCTGATGTGCCCCAGCTTTCCAGTAGACACCCGCAGTTGGATTCGCCACCGGGGCCCACTGCTAACCCCCGCCAAAGCCAACCACAGGGGGGGGGCAGGGCCGCTATTTAAGGGGTGCCGTCTGCTTTTTAGCTAGGCCCAGCAATGCGCGATTACCCCCGCGCGGGCCCCAGCGTGTACCTGCCTTTTCAGCCGGACCGGTGAGAGCTCCCCTCGCTCAGCATGCAGTCCTGCGGCAGCTCCAGCTACCGCCTATGCGCTCCTCTTTGGCCCCCGGCTCCTGCAATCTCCACACCTCATAATCTAATGCCGCGGAGAGGGGCGCGTCAGCTCCGAAGCCGGGTCCGACACCACCGGGGGCCCCCCAGGCTTCTCCAGTGCACCTGGGTCACAGGGTGGGCAGGCCTCGGCAGGGCCTGTCCCGGCCGTATCTTCAGGTGACTCCCCCGAGCACCGGGGACGCCCAACGGCAGCTCCGCGACTGAGGCCAGGTACACGCCTCTTCAACCGGGGTGCTGGCGGCAGCCCCACATCCCCAAATGCCGGTCCGCCGTGTCACTCTGGGCCCCTCAGCTCGACAGACTCGTCCCTGGCCCCTCAGCTCGGCAGACACAAGGGCAGACTCGGGCCTCGCAGGCCTCGCCGCAAACCACGCCGCTGCACCCGGGGAGTCGACGTCTGCTGCACCGCCACTGTACCAGGTCCGACTCTCCTCTCGGGGGCCCTCAGCTGCGGTGTGTGTGTCCGATGGCCCAGAGAGCAATTTCGGGCTGATCACGGATCCATGAACGCTGTTCAGTGCTAATGACCCGGCCTCGGCGAGCGGAGTCCTGAAGGAACACAGCTACTCAGCCGCCATGTTGGCCACGCCCCCCAAAAAACAAATTTAAAGGCAATTTTGTTCTTTTATCTGAACTCCAGCACAGTTATTTTGGATGTCACCCCATACTTTCAGCATCTACTTCTCATGGAAAGGTTAACAGCTGGAAACAAATGTAAAAAGAACTCCGTCTGACAACAATACAATGGATTGTGCTCACTGAGCACCAGCATCGGCCTCGCTGTACGGTGCAAGTCTGACTTACCTTTTTCTATCCCCTGAAAATCTTTGCAGTAGACAGAGTTGGACTGGGGACAAAAGGCCCCACGGGCGGAGAGCTCATCGGAGCTGAGAGAGTGAGCACTGCAGGGCCCTGAGCATATGCAGAGCCCACCAGGGTAGAGGCCACCTCCAGTCCCGCCTGGGCTACAGGAAGGCGCTCAGGCCATTACCAGGGTAGAGGCCTCCTCCAATTCCGCCTGGGCTCCAGGAAGGCGCTCAGGCCATCACCAGGGTAGAAGCCTCCTCTAATTCCGCCTTGGCTCTAGGAAGGCCGCTCAGGCCATCACCAGGGTAGAGGCCTCCTCCAATCCCGCCTGGGCTCCAGTGAGGCGCTCAGGCCTTCACCAGGGTAGAGGCCTCCTCCAATTCCACCTGGGCTCCAGGAAGGCACTCAGGCCATCACCAGGGTAGAAGCCTCCTCCAATTCCGCCTGGGATCCAGGAAGGCCGCTCAGGCCATCACCAGGGTAGAGGCCTCCTCCAATCCCGCCTGGGCTCCAGTGAGGCGCTCAGGCCTTCACCAGGGTAGAGGCCTCCTCCAATCCCGCCTGAGCTCCAGGAAGGTGGCTCAGGCCATCACCAGGGTAGAGGCCTCCTCCAATCCCGCCTGGGCTTCAGGAAGGCCTCTCAGGCAATCACCGGGGTAGAGGCCTCCTCCAATCCCGCCTGGGTCCAGGAAGGCGCTCAGGCCATCACTATGGTAGAGGCCTCCTCCAATCCCACCTGGGCTCCAGAAAGGCCGCTCAGGCCATCACCAGGGTAGAGGTCTCCTCCAATCCCCCCCCTGGGCTCCAGGAAGTTGGTTCAGGCCATCACCAGGGTAGAGGCCTCCTCCAATCCCGCCTGGGCTCCGGGAAGGCCTCTCAGGCTATCACCAGGGCAAAGGCCTCCTCCAATCCCACCTGGGCTCCAGGAAGACCGCTCAGGCAATCACCAGGGTAGAGGCCTCCTCCAATCCCACCTGGGCTCCAGGAAGGCCGCTCAGGCCATCACCAGGGTGGAGGCCTCCTCCAATCCCGCCTGGGCTCCAGGAAGGCCGCTGAGGCCATCACCAGGGTAGAGGCCTCCTCCAATCCCGCCTGGGCTCCAGGAAGGTGCTCAGGCCATCACCATGGTAGAGGCCTCCTCCAATTGCACCTGGGCTCCAGGAAGGCTGCTCAGGCCATCACCAGTGTAGATGCCTCCTCAAATCCCGCCTGGGCTCCAGGAAGGCCTCTCAGGCTATCACCAGGGTAAAGGCCTCCTCCAATCCCACCTGGGCTCCAGGAAGGCCACTCAGGCAATCACCAGGGTAGAGGCCTCCTCCAATCCCGCCTGGGCTCCATGAAGGCCGGTCAGGCCATCACCAAGGTAGAGGCCTCCTCCAATCCCGCCTGGGCTCCAGGAAGGCCGCTCAGGCCATCACCAGGGTAGAGGCCTCCTCCAATTCCACCTGGGCTCCAGGAAGATGGCTCAGGCCATCACCAGGGTTGAGGCCTCCTCCAATCCTGCCTGGCCTCCAGGAAGGCCGCTCAGTCCATCACCAGGGTAGAGGCCTCCTCCAATCCTGCCTGGGCTCCAGGAAGGCCACTCAGGCCATCACCTGGGAAGAGGCCTTCTCCAATCCTGCCTGGGCTCCAGGAAGTTGGCTCAGGCCATCACCAGGGTAGAGGCCTCCTCCAATCCCACCTGGGCTCCAGGAAGGAGGCTCAGGCCATCACCAGGGTAGAGGCCTCCTCCAATCCCGCCTGGGCTTCAGGAAGGCCTCTCAGGCAATCACCGGGGTAGAGGCCTCCTCCAATCCCGCCTGGGTCCAGGAAGGCGCTCAGGCCATCACTATGGTAGAGGCCTCCTCCAATCCCACCTGGGCTCCATGAAGGCCGCTCAGGCCATCACCAAGGTAGAGGCCTCCTCCAATCCCGCCTGGGCTCCATGAAGGCCGGTCAGGCCATCACCAAGGTAGAGGCCTCCTCCAATCCCGCCTGGGCTCCAGGAAGGCCACTCAGGCCATCACCTGGGAAGAGGCCTTCTCCAATCCTGCCTGGGCTCCAGGAAGTTGGCTCAGGCCATCACCAGGGTAGAGGCCTCCTCCAATCCCACCTGGGCTCCAGGAAGGAGGCTCAGGCCATCACCATGGTAAAGGCCTCCTCCATTCCCGCCTGGGCTCCAGGAAGGCCGCTCAGGCCATTTCCCTGACCCCTCCCCGCCCATCATGGGCTCAATGGCCCATCTTGTGTCCTGGGCCCTCAGCGATGCTGTATAGATGGAGGAGGGGGTGGGGGGGGCGTAGCTACAGGAATCTGATCCTTGCTTCCTGGGTCCTGGATGGTGCTGGATGCAAGAACCTGGTCCTGGGCCCCTGCATGGCGCTGGAGGGAAGCCTGCTCCGCAGGCGCTGCTCCTGGCTGGCTCCTTGACAACAAGCCTCGCTGCTGCATGGCAAAGAAGCATGGGAAAGGCATTCCAAACTGCATTTTTAAAGGGCTTCCATTCCTGCCCGCCTCAAAGCGACGGGGTGATGACGTCACATGTTTTGCTGATGGCATGATGATGGTCACTGCCAGGGTGACATGCTGATCAGGTGAGCATGCACTGCAGAGTAAAAATGCTGTGCATGCTCACATGATGATCATTTCTTTGGGAAGTCCCAACATGCGGCAGTGAGTCCCGACACTCTCCCTGGGCACGGAGAAGATCTGGTACTACAAGGGGGAAAAAAACGAAGTGCCGGTACTCAGTACCAGTGAGTACCGGCCCATTTAAAGCACTGCCTTAAACAAAGAACCTGACACTGAATGCCACAGCATAATGAAGGCCGTCACCACACCACAGCCCAGCGCGTGTATCCAAGTGCCACGTGCAGAAATCAGTCCCACTCCTGGCTGCAAAGGGAGCAGCCCCAACAACCACTGCCAGAAAAGCACACACACAACGAACCATCCAAGAAAAGGCTCAACCGCAGCACCATAGTCATGTGCAGCACTAGAGGTGCGAGCCACTGAAAGCTCTGGCTCAGCTCGAGGTTCTCTTTGATCCTTGAGGCCAAAACGAGTCGAGCCCCCTTGGGACTTCTGCCTGCCACCACTCTCTAACCTCATGCACCAAGAATGAAAGACAAGGCAGTGGCCTTTAATGTAAGGCGGGGGAGAGACAGAGATACCCATTTAGAGGCTGAACTCAACAATGTGGAACCTAAAAACCTGGGATCAATCTGGGCTTCCTCTCTCCATCAAATTGAGTGATCCTCGACAAATATTTTTATTTCACAAGCTTTCTTTTTCTTCATTGTCACTTATGGGAACACCTTCAAATACATGTGTTCTGTGTGTGCAGTCGAAAAAAACCTCTTGTGTTTGATTTAATACACTGTAGTGTTGCTGCATGATAATAAGAGTCTAGGCCACATATGGGATGCAAATGACAAGTGACTTGCCTCAGCGCACCATTGGCATTGTCCCCAGGGTGGGGGGACATGTATATATCTACGTACGTTTAAAAACTATAACTTAATAAACAACAACAAAAAATACTTACCTTGGAGCGGCCAGCCGCCGCCGCCTCCCTGCCTCCTCTTCCTTTCTGCAGTCCGGCGGCAGCAGAGGGCACCCAACACACAGGCTCCCCTGAGCCAAACACAATGCTGCAATGCAGCGTTGTGATTGGTCTGAGCGCTGTGTATCGGCGCTCAGACTGGAACAGGGAGTCTATGCATGTTCCTGATCAGGCTGTGCAATGCAGCATTGTAGGAACATGCTAAGTGCGCATGAACTGTTTGGTCGGCCCAAGAGGGCCGGCCAAACAGTTCAGGCGCACTTTGGGAGTGCACACCACTCCTCCCCTGCTCTGGCCAGCCCCGCCCCACACGGGCCGCTGACTGCAATAGGGAAAATAAAATGACATTAACGAGACTTTAGTGTCGTTTTATTTTTCCTTTTTGCGCTGTGGAGGAGTCACCACTGCATTGTTACATTGTTATACTGCAGATACACAGGTTTCTAGTTACATCCCACTTAGGGGCAGGAACATAATGCCCTAAATGTAACATCCTCCCCCCGCCCCCCTTATGGAGCCAGGCTCATAATGCCATCAACATCTCCAATCTCTCCACAGCAAAATGGGCAAGCAATGAACATGAACAGGATCAAGCTATCAAGAGGCAGAAGAGACCCCAGACGTGCTAAATCCCTCATACTAGAACCAGCCAGATTCAGAACAAGCATTGGCATAGCCAATAGGTCTCGCCTTTGGGACCTTATAAGTGTTTAGCCATGCATCATATTATCCATCATATTATATTAGCTATTAAAGACATCACAGTTTGTGCTAAATCATCTATGATATGAATTATGCGGTGTGGGTTTGTGTATTGTTGAACTGCGTGGCATAGAATTGGGTGTTGTGATGAATTATGTGGAGTTTAATTATATGAAATGTAATTATGTGGAATGAGTTAGGCTAAATTATATGCAGTGGAATTATGTTGAGTGGGCATGGACGGGAAACTACATGGTACACAAACAATGATGTGTGGGAATCAGGTTTCACCAATATTTTTCATTTGTGTAATTAGCAATTCAAGTGCCTTGATTTGTTTTGATCGTATTAAAATCCATGTTTCCATCATACTTCAGATTTACAAAAAAAGGGCTTTATTTATGCTTACCCAACTGCTCATATATTTTGAATAAGGTTTCAAGTTTATTTACAGGAATTTAAATTTTGTTGTGTGTTTGGAAAAAAAAACCTATACCCTTTCCTTTCACACCCCCCCCAACACAGCAAGATTGGGTGACTACCGGCTGTGTTCTAAAGTGTGTGTGTGTGTGGGGGAGGGGGGCTGGTGTGGAGTGGGAAAGTGAATGGGAGGGAAGTATGCGACTGTGGAGGAAACGAAGGTGATAAAAGTGTTTAACAGGAGTCGGCTCTGTCACGTCCCGTATAACAACACATACATTCTTGTCAAAGTTTCCTTGGTGTATGCGGAGATGAGGGCCGTTCTCTGAAGGAGTGAAGAGCTCATTTAAAGAGACACGAAGGTAACTTTCATATCCTATGTCGATGTGATTTCCGCAGTAATCCCATCCTTTCATATCCGATAACAGCAGCACCTTTCCATGGCACTTAAGTGGTTTAAAACGTATTATCTTGTAGGAAAATGAAGCGATAGATGAAAGGGCTGTGGGGCTGGGAGGAGTCAGTTGTACGATATTTGACTGTCTGCACGACAACTCCGTTAGCCTCAAAAGCCTTCTCAGTGCAGCTGGTTCTTTGCCACGGAGGAGCAGACACAAGACAGGGGTGATTTATAGGGGGGGGGGGAGACAGAGCCATGGAACATGCGGCTAGCTGCCCTCGGGTGACTACCGGCTGTGTACTAAAGTGTGTGTGTAAATTGTAAATACAAGCACACTTAAGTGGTTAATTAATTAAATGTTTAAAAGAACGACCCCCATTCCTTCTTTTAAGACAGACATGCAGTGTTGAAACCCTACTGTAGATGAAACACTCCACTTCACAGAGGCATGCGCGCCATGTGCTTTGCTTACGAAGCGTAACAAAAAGGTGCCCTTTATAATTAAATCAGCAAAAGCGACCCTACCAAAAAACAAAACAACTGCTATAAGTAGTTAAGAAAGTCACCGTCCCGTAGCGTTTTGTTGGACTTTTCATCAGCTTTTTAAAAAAACTTTATCAACTTTGAGAATTTGGAACAGTTAAAATGTTGAAAAAAAGCACTTTACATTCTTGCCACAAGCCAATTTTAAAACTCTCACATAACGGCCCATGCATTGCAGCAGACTTAACGGTTAAGTGTTGCCAAACAAATTTTGTGCTGGGAATTGGAAACGTGAGGTAACAGAGCTCCCGCTGATTATACGGGGACCGGAGGTGCGACTAAGGGAAACAAGACATCTTCTGCTTTTACAGGGAGGTCAGACTTGCAAGTGAGGCAACCAACAAACGTTCTAAAGCTTGTACTGAGGTCAGAATTCTAACATTGCAGATAGAGGGTACATAACACGCCTCAGGTAACACACAGACCTTCTAATGCTTGTAGAGAGGCCAGAAAAGCAGCTCGTGGTACAGAGCACCGAATACCTATAAAGAGAGACAGACGACGGAATTAGTGCTCGGGGTACAGGCGTCCTGTAGAGAGTTTAGGATGGCAGCTCACTTAACAGAGCTCCTCGTGCCTATACTCAAGTCACAGATGCAGGGTAGGGAAAAACCTCCAAATGTTTGTTTAAAAAAGGATCAAGGAGCTACAGCTCAAGAAACAGGGCTCTTACCTATAGAGAGGACAGATTTGGAACTGCATCTCAAATAACAGAGCTCCTGCTGTTTACCATGGATGCCAGCACAAGCACAAGTGCGTCTATTCATGGCAGTGACCACTAGATGGCAGTGAGTCAAAGGGAAATCCACCACATTAAAAAGCAATCAGTCTTCACTTTTCAAGCACTGCATTCGTGCTTGTGGCGCGCCGCTGCTCGCTCCCGCAAGGTGGATGCCGCCACAAGCATGCGCGCTGCCTAGGCGAGACCTAAAAAGGAAAACTCAAGGCTGAACTTTCACCAGATCTGCCCCAAAAATGTGGAACTCCCTTCCTCCCTCAACGAGATCAATTACTTCATTCAGGCTTTTCAAGAAGGAAGCCAAAGCTATACTGCTAGAAAACCATGTCATAAGACAACTCTTTGGAAAATGTCATCCACCCTACTCGATATTGTATGCTGTTGTTTTTGCCTTGCTCTTCGAGCTCTATACAGGTGTGCCCTTTTACAACTGACATCCATCTTATTTGATACTGTCTACAAATGTTTTATACCTTGCTTTTTTAACTCTTTGTATTGCGTACCTTAAGTGACAAATGTCTTTACTGTACTGTAACCCATATCAGCTCTCTCTGTACAGTGCTCTGAAACCGTGAAGGTCATGTTCGCGCTTTATAAACCACTGTAAATAAAATAAAATAAATAAATAAAATATGAGTACCTAACTACGGCACATTTACCAGGAAACCATACAATGCACTGTTCCTGCCAGAGCATCCTGGGCATCAAGAGTACATGGGGAAGAGGGGTCTCTGATTTACTCTCCACTCGTAGTCCCCTAAGAGCCGTGGGGCACAAATAGTGTAGATATTCGGCCTCCAAAGAAAAAGGTAGGCCAGCATTAAGGTAGTTTCTGCCCAAGGAGTGACTGAGGGTACCCCTCCGCTGTCAGCGGGGGGGGGGGGGAGGAGTGCTCAGTCATAATGTCAACAGGGCTCTAAAAGACGCTTTTGCATACTGGCCACACTAGGCTTTGAAGTGTTCAACTTCCACAGGACCCGATAACAGAAGGGCAAATCAATGGACTGCTGTTAGCCCGGCCACCATTGATCGGCTGCTTACTGCACATACCTAAACCGTACCAAAGCTACAAGCATTCAATTCATAGAGTGCTGCTTGGCACCCAAACAATGAGGCTGCAGCCTATGCAATGCATAATTTGAGCCGGTGGCTTCTGGTGCTTGGCACCAGCACTTAATTGTCAACACCAATGCTTGTGACAGTCTGCCACATGGTGGCGTTATCTATCTAATATAAAGATGAACAAAACAACAGTTGTTAATTCATTCAAAATAAATAGATTGAAAATTAATTTTACCTGCTGCCCAAGCCATTCTTATAGCTTTGGGGGTCTGGAATAGTCTGAATTGTCACACTTGTAGGAGTGTGATGGTTAGTAGTTGCGTTGTGCAAGCTGTAGTGGCCTCCTGACAAGGGCTCTGGTACTTATGTTTTTTACAAATTTAGCACTGATTATGTGACCCGGCCTCTTCTGGAACCTCTCTGTGTCCACGCACCGGCACCGAGGGAGTGAATCTGATTAATCTACTGAGTTGTTGTACCTTTCCCATCACTGATATCTCAGTGGAAAACAGTGTTGTCGACCCATCTACACCCCCCATAGTAGACCTGTCCACTACCCTGTCCGCCACAAGACACCATGCCTCTCTTCATCTTCCATCTCCATTCTCCACCATCATCTCTTTCAAATGACTCTCCTCAGTCCTCTGCCTCCTGGAACCCATCACCCACATGGAAGGTAGGACACGTGGCGGTCTAGTTCATCTGTAACTAGCACATCATCAGCATCACACCCATGGAACCATACTCCACACCATCCGCCCACATGAATACTGTCCAAACCAGAAGTATACTTCAGTAGAGGGTCAGAACAATGACATCGCTCTGCTTGGCTCCTTCATGGATGTCCATCCTCCCATAGTGTCCGTGCTCAACAAAGCACCCAACCACGACCACATGGTCACCGCGAGAACACATAAGCATATAGCAATGCTTGTGGACGCATTGCAAACCATAAATGCAGCGTGTAGACTACTGCAATCTATGAAAACACAGGAAATACAATTTTAGAGAAAGCGATTTCCAGATTTAAGGTATAATTGTTTAAAAACTGCTGCGCTTTTACATTTACTTCATATTGTATTTTAAATAACGTATACTTTTAACAATCTGACAACAGTACAGATATCCAGCGGTTGAGTCTTCCTCTGTATCCGCGTTTATTACATTTCTTCTTAATCTGCAGCTTTATCTTGGACACTTTTCTCTTTCTCCATCAGGAACCATCCAATAGACAAACAGAACCTTCGCTCACTCTGATAACAGGGACAGATGGGAAAAATGTGCATGACACCTTCCCTACCATGAAAGGATTATGAACTTTCGCTCACTGTCCTACACAGAAGCTCTGCCTCTAAGAGTAATTCACATGGTCATACCTTTAGGTTTTACATGCCTGCACGTCTGTCTCTCTCTTCCTCATAGCCTATCTACCCAGGGCGGACTGGCCCATAGGGCAATCAGGCAATGCCCGATGGGCTGGCCTGACAGGACCGTGTGTGGGCCATCTTTTTGGTGATTTTATGGTCCAGTGTGCCAGTTTTACTGTTGATTTCCCTGATTTTACCACAAGCATTGCTCGCATCAAGCACAAATGCATGCATTCTCCCATACTGATTTGCAAACATGGGACACTTTTTAGCTATCTGATTCGCTAAAGGGGGGCACTTTTAATTTGGTGCCCAGGCCCATTTTGTGTCCCAGTCCATCACTGTATCTATTCAATGTATATCCATGGCAATCCAATTGCACATATATCCAGGCGCAGGCATAGACACTGGTTCCTTTGGGCATAACAGCTACGAAGAGTCCCCATTTCTGTTTTTGAATTGGGAACCACTTGATAATTTAACATCCTATCATGCAACGCAACCTCAATATCTAATCTGGAATCCTCAGCTAACTGCAGTGTCTTATTAATAATTCTATTGACTCTTTCAACCAACCCATTTCTCTGGGGAGAATGTAAAACCACTGTCAAACGTGTGATCTTCGTCTTCCCTAGATAGTATTTCATGGCGTGTGACACACATTGAACACCATTATCTGACATCACTCTTTGGATATCCTTCAATAGTAAATACTCACTCCAAGAAATCAATCACACAGCTAGTAGTAGGATCACAAACTATATCATAATAGACTTACTTCGTATGATAGTCTACAAGAACAATCAAGAACATCTTACCCTTACGTAACCCATGAAGAAAGCCGTGAAATCAATGGTCAACTTCTACCAAGCTTCTTGCGGGAAGACCATTGGGCACAAGGGAAGCTTTCCCCACACCATTCTCTCCCAACAAATAAACCAATCGTTTGTGATCCGTGCACAGAACAAGCATGCCTGTGTTTGCAAGATTTAGCACATTAAAATCAGGTCTATTGCCAATGCTTGTTTGTAGTGATCTGCATTATACATGTTACAAAGCTCTGCAGGCCTGCACGTTTGTGGTGCTTTCCATGCAGAGAAACAGCTCTGAAGGCAGAGCACATTTTCACAGTATGTGGGCATGTGTTACACGAAGGTGTGGTGGACGAGGGAGGCAGCGCATGAGTCTTTGGGTGGAAGACAGATCCAGATGAGAGGGGCGGGGAGGCATTGTTTTTAGGGTCTGAAGGGAGGAGTGACCCTTAAGTGTATGCAAAGCCACCCCCAATCTTGATGCATAAAAGGTGTAGGCCTGTTTACATGCCATTTTTGTGGTGGTTCAACCTAAAAGCAAACAGCAGGTATCTCATTGACCTTAGAAGCAATAGGAATACCTTCCTGCTATTGCAAGGGGGCTCATCTGATCACAGTCTTTGCTTTAAACTGGATCTTTTTGTATATATAATCTTTATTGCTTGATTAATAAAAATCATTGCAATCAAAGCATCTTCACATCACATAATATTTCAAAACTGTACCACATAAACTATTTTAACATTTGCCAATACAATCATAATAATATCCACACAAAAAAACCACAAATAAAATCACTGTACATCAATAATTACAACAACATATTATTGCACATTTTACAGTTTAAAGTGACAGCGTGCACAACATACTAATTCCCTGTATCTAACAACAAGAATAAAATACATTAAAAAAAAATACTTCATTAGTTTCTACAGCAGAATATTACACATGTTGCATTTTAAAGTGCTAACGTGCAGTAATTGCAACGTCCATCATATTAAAACAATGATAAAGTGCATCAAAAGTTACTGTAACGGTGAAACTTCTATTGTTACATTTCTAGTTATCACCCTAGCAGCATAATCACTAAGATATACAGGATATAAACAGTATGTAAAATATTAGGTTCCAGAGCCATTAAAATAATGAAGCTCAACCTTATTATATCAGACATTTTTCAACTGCACTTAAAATGTTACCAATTGACATAATAACGGAATCGATTCTCCAGATAATGACATAATTAAAGCCTGACGAGCTGATCTAACCCCGATCCTCAAGAAATGCCGTGTCAGAACAGTACGTCGAAAGTTAATCAGCTTGGGGCACACACACACTATATGTAATAATGCTTCCTGTGGCCATCCACATAGTCTACAATTAGAGTCTGGCCACTGATTGATCCATGATTGCGTGCCCTCTTTTGTTGGATTTATTCCCATACGAAACCTTAAAAAATATTTTTAAACTTTGCTGAAAAATAAGCAGTCAAATATGGCTGAATGCGTAGGGATTGGTATGAATTAATCACATACCATGCATAATTTTTCCCTACTAATGCATTTTTGTCCAGCTTGAGTGATTCAGCTTTGATAAGTTTTTTAAAATTAACTTATAATTGGGCATTTTCAGATCTTGCAGTGCAATTTGCAGACCAATATCCCTTAGGGAGGTTAAAATGTAAGATCTCCATTTAGCAGCATAGGCAGACTTATCTATTTCTAACCAACAAATGTTCCCTAAGGATGCAGGGGCTGATGAAGACAAAGCGACCATACATTTCAGAAAAGCTCTTTTTGATACCAGGCACTGTCTCTGGAGACCAAACTCTAATCTTATTCCCGCTTGGCACACTGAACTGGCAATCCCAAAAGTTGCTTTGAAGACCTTGACTACCAATAGATCCAGGACCTTCGCATCTTTCCCTCTGGTGATGGGTGAGCCATATATGAGGGTTGGTCGTAATTTAGCTTTGATTACTTTAAGAATAAAGTCATACGATTGACAATTCAGTGATTTTTTGAAACATTTAAAAGCATGAATCAAGGTCACAGTTTTGGCCCTTAGGTCCTTAAAATGGAATTTGAAGGATACTCAATTAACGAACACCACCCCTAAGTATCTATACGTCTTAACAACTTCAATTGGGCCTGCTCTGGCCTTCCATGAATTGAACTTCTGGATCTTTTTGTAAATCTTGCAAACTTCAAAAGAAGCGTGCAAAGCTACAACGCTTTTGATTTCATAACCTTGCACACCCCTAATCAAAATCCTACTGGGGCGAGAGGCGCACATTGTTCTCACAGATGCACAAATGATGCACAGAAATGGAGTTGGTGCCAAGCTCTCTCGCCCTGTTCCACCCGGGGCTGACATCACAACACTTTCTATGGCTGCATTCAGCTACCAGTCTAGCCAATAGAAACTGGAAACTTTGAACCCAGTATTCAAGGCCGAGATAGACAAGGTGGCAAACAAACTGCAAATGTTTTCGACTGTCGAAAAATGGCAAAATTGTTAAATTTAAACCTGCTTGATCCTAAACGACAACTTACATCCGGGACCCAGAGTTCCCGCAGACTCCAAGAAAGCACATGGGATGAAACACAATGTTGTACCCCGTGCCAAGTCCGCTTTAGTACTATTTGTTTCTTTTTATTAGCTGTTGCCACAAGCGGTACATTGTGAATCTAGTTGTTTGAGGGGTCAGATACCTGCAGGATGGCAATGTTTAGCCAGGATGTCCTGTCCTCCCCTGAAAAAGGAAAGAAAGGTTGCCAAACTGGTGGTTTAAGGCCTACTTTTAATTCTTAAAAACACTGTTTGGAAATAGTGATTTTGATAGTAAAAAATAACACTGGGGACAAAGAATGATTATTGAAAAGAAATAAAATGATCTGTGAGATAAAGGGTCACAGATATCAAGCATGTTGGCACCAGACTAAGTATGTTTGATATAACAGGATCTAGCTCAGCAATCTAACAACGCAACATAACACAGAGACTAAAACTTAAACTTAACACTGCATGAAAGCATCACAAGAAACACAAATTAAAGACATCTACATGAAAACACCACACACAGACGTCTGCCAGGAGATGCTGTGGGCTATTAGTGGGGACAGTTCAGAACAGAACTTAAACTTAACAATGTATGAAAGCATCACAATAAACACAAATTAAAGACATTACATGAAAACACCACACACAGACGTCTGCCAGGAGATGCTGTGGGGTATTAGTGGGGACAGTTCAGAACAGAACTTAAACTTAACACTGCATGAAAGCATCACAAGAAACACAGATTAAAGATATCTACATGGAAACAACACCACACACTGATGTGAGCCAGGAGATGCTATGGGGTATTATTGGCAACACTTTACAATACTTAAACTTAACACTGCATGAAAGCATCACAAGAAATACAGATTTAAGACATCTACATGGAAACAACACCACATACAAATGTCTGAGGGAGATGCTATGGGGTATTAGCGGGGACACTACAGAATAATGCTTACACTCAACACTTTATGAAGGCACCTCAAGAAGCACAGATTAAAGATATCTACATGGAAACAACACCACACCCAGACGCCCAGCAGGAGATGCTATGGGACATTAGACGCACTCTATGCCGGAATAAACAAAAACCTCACCCGCAAGCTACAGAACATCCAGAACGCCGCCGCAAGACTGGTCCTCAACCTGCCAAAACACTGCCACATCTCCCAGCACCTGCGCACACTCCACTGGCTCCCCCTCGAGGCGAGAATCACCTTCAAGATGCTCACCCACGCACACAAGGCCCTCCACGGCACCGGACCAGCATACCTGAACAGCCGACTCAAATTCCACGCACCCCAAAGGACCCTACGATCAGCCCAGCTCTCCTACGCCGTGGTCCCCCACACCAGAAAGACCAGATTGGGAGGCCGCTCCTTCTCCTTCCTCGCGGCCAAAGCATGGAACGCCCTTCTGCTCCACCTCAGACAGACAACATCGCTCCCCATCTTCGCAAGAAACCTCAAAACCTGGCTCTTCGACAGACCCCCTCCTTGATGGAATGGAACCTGCACCCCCCCTACCCCTAGCGCCTTGAGACCCTTACGGGTGAGTAGTCACGCTTTAACAAACCCCTGATTGATTGATTGATTGATTGACTGGTACTCACCCAGCTTTTTGTTCTACATTCTAGCTCACACCTTCCTCCTTACTTCTCATTATTCATCAGAAAGATTGAACTCTCAGGATCCCTGATTTATGTTTGTGTGGAAGGGCTTCCCTACATAACCCTGCAGGGATCCAAACATGATCTGTTTGTGCTTCACAGATGCTCCTGTGCCCAGGAGATGGAGCCTGAAGGCAGTAGAAGGTCTGGCCTTCAACCAGTAGAAGGTGAAAGACCCTTGGGCCCACGTGTTGATGGTCACTTGACCAGAAAGGCAGATAGCGTGTTGAGAAGAAGCTCGCCTCCACCTTGAGACAGATGCTCTCTTTTGGTTCTATATTGGTTGTTTAGCTTTCCTTGCTGTCTGTATGCCTCTTCAAGGCACTTCAGCTCCGAAACACTGTCCGAAACTTTGCTCAGAAGCCTGCTGCTGGCAGCTATCGAATGCCAGGGTGCCGAGTACCAAGGCTGTGTAGTCTTGATTTCACCACACGCCTCATTAATCCACCATCAGACACCCGTTACCCCTTTATCTCACTCCTTCCGGTTCTTTTTCATCCCTGCTTCCTCCCTTTGTCATTGTTATTCCACCTCTATCTTCCTCCCCCCCCCCCGACTACGCCATGTATGTTTTTCTCTCTCTTGCTCTGGATGAAACTCTGTTGAGGAAAAGTAATACCCGGCCTCCAAGAATGAATGCCAGTGCCTGCAATGCCCAGCTAAAATGAAGCACTGCTGATTAGTACCAGCAAAGATTAGAGTTCAGGAAAACAAGACAACAAAAGTAAGATGAGGGCTGGGAAAGAAGATAGCTACATTCCTAGAGTAACCCCTAAAGTGTGTCATATATTACCTGCCATTGGGGCTGGCTGACAGAAGCTGAGCAGTGACAGAGGTCTCCTAGTGCCCTGACTCCTCCAGGACTTGAATTTATCTGAATTTGGTGATCCCAAGTGGCGAGCCCAGTGGTCGGTCAGGTGTTACGTAAGTGGTAAGGTGATGGTTAGGCTAAGTGACCTGGTGCTTGTCTCCGCAACATTCTAAGGGTATCATTCAAGAGTTTCTTGGTATGTTCCACTATGTGCGGTGATTCCCCGCATATATCACATGCACACATAATGCAGAGAAAACCACAAGGGGTAATCACGGGGTCCACTGATGACCAAGCCATGCGGGTTTTAGTGTGGAAATGACAAAAATCCACGTTATTCCCTATTATTATGAGGAATCTCAGACTTGAAGCTATTTATCACACCTTATAAGTAACAATCTGCCAGATATCTTTGTTTATCAGATGCGGCGAATACCACACAAATACCGGCCTGCCCCTGATGAGGGCCTATGCAGTTGTCAGAGCATCTCCTCCAAGCATCTCCTGACTGACATGTTCCACTAGTAAGTACGATATGAGTGCATTTGTCATTGGGAGTTGAAGGCACCAGTGATTCTAAAGAGGTTATTGGGCCTTATCTAGAGTTTGGGAGATGTGGGACACCAGCCAAAAGAGGAGGATGTCCCATGTGCTGTAATGAGGGTGCATTCATGTCAATGGTCATGTTTGGCAGATGTCCTATCAAATTAAACTTTAAATAAGACCCTATATCTTTTCATTTTATCAAACTAGCCTGGACTCCAAGTGGGGTGTGCACGTTTTTATTACACCGTAATTACAGCCAATGGTTAGTGCCATGTTTTTCAATTTTACTTGGGTGCTGGGTGGCAGAGGAGTCCGAAGGAAGAGCCTGACCAGTGAAAGCTTTGCTGACAGTGGTGGACAGGGCTCATAACAGGGGACTGGGAGCAGCAGCCAATCAGCGCTAGTCCCAGCATTGTCCCGGGTGGCCTATTCTGGCAGAGAGAACACTTTCCCACTGGAACCACTTCTGTCTTTTTCTTAAATTACAGAGTGCTAGGCACTATGTGGAGCAGTACTGCACACTTGAGGGAGAGGTTTTTTACACTACTGTGTCACAGTATATCCTGCCAACTACCTATTTGTTTACTGTAATATCTTGCACAGACACTGTCCTCCATTGAGGATCCCTGTTAAATTCAGGAAACTGGCATCAGAAGAGGGTTGTCCTAAACGAAAATCTTTCCCTAAAAAGGACAGATGCCTTCACTAACCAAGGTGACATGCTTCGTCATTAGGTTCCATCTTCACCTGAGTAGCATCTGGTTACACACAGCGGCCAGAGCAGCTGACTCCGGAGCGCTGGGTTCATGGTTAGATCGCTGATGGCAGCTCAGCTCAGCATCGTGTGACTCTAGGCAATAGCTCACTTAATCTCCCCAATGGACCCAGTGCCTGGATACCCCTTTTTTTTTTTTGGTATATATTTTTATTGATTTTTCCATTTGTAACATCAACAATTAGCACATCATAATTTAGCTTTCAGTGGCATCGACCTTGTTACATCATACATTAGTAGCGATTACAACATCACAATTGTTTATACAGTAGGCATGGTTGCGTGGTAGCGCTCTTGAGTTGTGCATGTCCAGTCTCACAGCGTATGTTCGAAACAACTAGATTGTCTTCATTTTTATCATGTGATGAGTAACATATTAGGACGCGTACTGCTTAGGTGACCACGATGAGCAGTGTATGTAATAACCGGGGGATAGGACATAAAACTTGGAGCTGAATTGGAGTGTCCCCTATGTCTGCTTGTGTGTGTGCGCGTGCGTCGCCTATTGCGCCTACGCCTGTTGCCCTGCCGACTGGAGCGTCGGTGTGTAGCTGGTGGTGACAGATCAAGTGTTTTTGGGTAGCTTGGAGGTACAGGTCGCGTGCGCGGTGTCACTCAACCGGGTCAGACGCCTGTGGGGTCTGATCTGGCAGATCTGCTCTCTGCTGTAGTGCTGTCAGGATTGCGTCCCAGTTTGCGGATATAGGTATTTTTCTGAGGCCCATGGTTTCTTTGCGCCGGGTCGCTCTGCTTTCTGCTCTGGACCATGCGAGTGTGGAGTGTCTCCATGCCTGTATGCGTGGAGGGTCGGGCGCCTTCCACTTCTTCGTGATTAGCCTTTTGGCCGCTACTATGCCTAGGTCTAGGAACCTGGAGGTTACCTTAATGTTTCGTGTTCTCCAGAATTTGTGTAGTAGGTACGTCGGCCAGTCAAAGGGTATGTCTCTTTCGGTGCAGTTATCAGTGCCTGGATACCCTTAGGGGTGATAAATAGCGCTTTACAAATCTGGAATTAATTAATAAAAACTGAGATTATTTTCATTGTTGTGAATTATGTGAAGAAATGAAGACCATTTTAAAAATTTGTTAGGAAGTGAAGAATGCCTAAGTCAGTTTTTTGTTCTGCCACATAGCTAAAATTCTTAGTGCTTGAAGGGTTATAAAATGCACACCCCTAGACCATGTTGTCAACATGTTTCGGCCCTCGAAATAGAAGTCTATGGCATTCATCAGGAGGAGGAACGTGGTCTTCTTCTAGTTTCTTCCATCCCTTGTCAATCAGTCAGTCAATTAATAGGAGTTAAGTGAGAAGAGAAGATAATAGGGGTATGCTTAGGCTGGTAGAGTACCCCAACGAAAGTCCTTTTTTTCTTGGATAAAAATTAAATTAGGAAGGGTTAATTCCAGCGTCAGTTTTCTTAACAAGAAATGTCCCTGTGTAGTATTATATTTAGATTATACTTATCTGTTTTTCATGAAAAATGAGTGCTTTCACTCGTGGTCACTGCAAGCAGCACACTACACATATGCAACACCATTAAACTTTGCCCAACACCTGTGGTGCATTTTGTCAATGTCATTTAATGCGCCTCACCGCGAATGTGCACTATGTGGGACACTTGGCTGGAACGTGTGTTTTGGGTTTCTTCCGTTCAAGGAAGTAAGAAAATGTTGTTAACTGTTTTTCATACCTGTTGGAAAGTGGATTATTGGTAGGGGCAAATGTAGGTCTGCCACTGGCAATAAGACCACTAACACATGATAGGACTCAGCATAGGTCTTAGAAAATTATCCCCATGCTCAACCCTTGGTAGCTTGGCTGCGAGCAGGCAGGCTTAACTTCAAAGACAGGTATGTAAAGCATTTAAAAACACCAATTCAGTAAATAATTAAGACACAATGCATAATAAAAATCCAACACCAATTTATACAAATAGGAAATATTTTTATCTTTAAAATGACACCAAAACAACAAAAATCCAATTTAGGGAACCGGAGATATGAATTTTCAAAGATTTAGCATTATATAGCATTTAGAAACTTATAGCACCATATTGGGATATCTGGTTGCGATAGACCAGCACAAAGTCAAAGTTTCAGGCCGACCGCGATGGAGCCCTGAGCAGCTACCCCTTGCGGTAGGTCCCGGTCTCAGTTTTTACCTTCGGACTTAGGAACTTTTCTGGAGCTTTTTCTCGTGGGGTCCCTCGATGCTCTTCACCAGGCTGGATTCGGTGAGGATTCGCCGGCCTCGGATTTCTTCTACTCCCTGTCAAACTCTGGAACTCAGACCTACGGAGCTTTCAGCGGGACGAACCTGGATGGCTTGGCCGGCTCGCAGTTGAAGGCAGGCAGCTTGGCTGACCAGGTTGAGTCGGTCCCCCTATGGAGCTTTTTTTCAAAGTTGCTCCAAAGTTCTCCAAACTCCTGGAACTTCTTCCTGAAGTTCCCCAAAGGGTCCCAAAGTGTCTCAAACTCACTCCAAGGGTATGGAAGCTCTAAGATGGTCCTTGAAAGTTGAGGACTTCAGTTCCCACAATCCACTTGGACAAAACCCTTACAAATCCACTGGTAGTTCTCCAGGTTGAGGATCCTTGGTGGTGATGTTCCAGGTGAGCTCTGTTAACCTGTAGCTTGCAGGGAGTCCACTCTTTAGTTCTTTTACAGCAAGGTAATCCACAGGGCTGTAGTTTCAGCTGGTGCAGTCTTCAGAGGGCAGGCCTTAGAATTTGCACCCCAACTTCTCAGCCTGGCAACGTCTTGCTTTCTTAAGTTTCAAGCAGCAGATCTGAGAGACTCTGCCCCTCTCAGATACTTATTCCAAGTTCTCTGGGTCAAGCAGGAGGTCACTCCTGACCAATGGGAGCAGGGCAACTCCCCAAGGATATGACCACATCCTGTAGAGTGTGGCATTATTTTGTCCCAGAGTGCACCAAATCTTCCAGATTCATAATGGCTGATTTTCTAGCAGGGAGGTAAGAGCTGGCTAAACACACCCCTAGGATGGCTACTTTCCATAGACTCTCCCCCTTGCATCTGCTCATTCTTGCCTTAATCCTAGCTCTGGCTTTGGGTCAAGAGAGTAGAGTTGTAAATGACACTGAGGCCTTCCCCTTCCCTTTGAAGACCATGGTTTACGACTCCTCCCCCTGCTCTGGCATTCCTGTGTAGCAGCACACTGCCCTCCCAGCAGAGCTAGTTAACCCCAGGGGCTCTTTATCACCTCTTCAAGGCAGCCTGGCTAATCCACTTAACTCTGACCAATCAGGACAGACCACTAGAAGGCTGAATCTGGACTTACAAACAAGAAAGTCTTATAACTTCTTGTCTGTACATTTTAGGAGAAATTCAACAATATGATATTGTTGGATTCATCACTACCATTCTGGGAAGTCTTTGAATGGAAGTTCTATCATTCTCCTATCAGGAGTTATTAGTTAATAACTTCTTGCCATGTTAACCTATGTGGCATGGGATTTGCAATGGGAAAAATGACTTGGGCCATTTTTCCAGCACTAGGGCTTATAAAAACATATTTTATAAGTACTTCGCTTATATCTACAGGACCCCCACCCCATGGGACTACTAGGGGAGACTTTAGGGGCTCTGAATCTGTAGAAATATTGCAGATCCTCCCTCCACAGTGCTCCTAGCATCAAAGTCGATTTTGGGCAGCACGTTATCACAATGTGGGGAGTGAAATGTGAAATTTCACTTAACCCAGGGCATATAAAACTCATTTTATGAGGGTCCACCTTATAAATACCTGACCCCCCCACCCCTGGGACACCTAGGAGAGACCCTGGGGGTTCCTAATATGCCAAAACATTGTAGGTTATCCATTTTAAGTGTCCCAAACACCAAAGTCGAGTTTGGGCACAATTTAATTTTAAAAGTAGTCCTGCCAGCCAGGGCTGCTTTTAAACTGACCTCAGGCTTCAGCAGTGCACACATGCAAGTGCAGAAAAAACTGCTGGCCTCTAAACTGCCATGCCCTATTGTGGACTAGGGACTGATAGGTAGTTTCAATCCCCTGGCCTTAATATGTACTAGGGTCTTATAGGTTAGGTCATGCCAATCACAGGGGTACCCCAACCCTTAGTGTACCCTAGTGTATGTAGGTGTTTCACTGTATTCTAAATGTGTCTCTTTCAGCATAGCACTGGCCCTGGGCCTGGTTAGGCAGAGCCCAGGGTCAGTCAGAGTCAGTTACCACCAGTACCATTGAGCAAAACGTTGGGGGGTGCCCAGGGCACAGGATGACTTTGCAACAATACCACATATCCATTCCATATAAGGCCATCGGCTTTCTGCTTTTAAGCACTCATTCGTACTCACCCCACATGCGGCTATGCAATCACGTCCCTTGGTCACCGGTGCAGCCAAGGAAAAGCCAGCTGTCTCTCTCCTCCACCACACAGTCGCCGGAGTCCATTTGGTATTGTCCCCCTTGGCATCAGCATATGACGTCATTACATTTCTTTGCATGTGACGCCTACTGCCTTGCCTTATTGGAAGGGGTACAGGTAAATAGCCAGCTGTGCTCCACATTAAAATATTTCCTGGTTTTCAAAAGTCACCTATGTAAGTCCATCCTAATTGTTATTTCTATTGGTTTTCTTCATTTCTAAACATAACCCGTGTCAATTCTCTCATTCGAGTGCCCTAAGATCGTACTCTATAGTTTATCTTTAGGATGGGCGTAACCCACCTGTTGGCCCCACCAGTTCTATGGTATTCAGACTGTGTTTGTGTGTCCTTTTTAAATAAAACACAGAAGAGTGTCTGGACTGAATGCGAGACCATCGATCGGCGGGTGCGCACTGACTACTGCAACTGCACTGCACACTTCCTGCCACGCCTACCTTCTATGTGAAAACAACAGTTGATGGACAGAATGCAGAACAATGTCATACATTCACCCCAGTACAGAGATCTGGGCCTAAATTCATCGGTTTTTTTCTCACCATGCCATTCCAGTTTGAACCCAGCCATATGCAAATCAGTCTTGACCCTGTGCCTCATGGGAACAGTCCAGCCCGAACTGCCAAGCCAGGTTCTCCCTGGACTGGAAACAAGCATCCTAGGACCGGTTTCGGGGTTTCACCCCTCTTCAGCCAGGATAGCCTGATTCCAGTGGCATGGAGAGCACGGGACCCACGTCTGGGCATACCCGTCCCACTCGGGGTGACAAATGCAAAAACAACAGTTGATGGACAGAATGCAGAACAATGTCATACATTCACCCCAGTAATGTTAATGTTAATGTTAACGAGATTTATAAAGTGCACAAATACCCGGAGGTGTCTTGGCGCTGAGGACACAGTACGCCCGCTGTAACGTCTAATTCAGGAACAGTACAGTACAGTACAGAGATCTGGGCCTAAATCAATCGTTTTTTTGCTCACCATGCCATTCCAGGTTGAACCCAGCCATATACAAATCAGTCTTGACCCTGTGCCTCATGGGAACAGTCCAACCCGAACTGCCAAGCCAGGTTCTCCCTGGACTGGAAACAAGCATCCTAGGACCGGTTTCGGGGTTTCACCCCTCTTCAGCCAGGATAGCCTGATTCCAGTGGCATGGAGAGCACGGGACCCACGTCTGGGCATACCCGTCCCACTCGGGTGACAAATGCAAAAACAACAGTTGATGGACAGAATGCAGAACAATGTCATACATTCACCCCAGTACAGAGATCTGGGCCTAAATCCATCGTTTTTTGCTCACCATGCCATTCCAGTTTGAACCAAGCCATATGCAAATCAGTCTTGACCCTGTGCCTCATGGGAACAGTCCAGCCCGAACTGCCAAGCCAGGTTCTCCCTGGACTGGAAACAAGCATCCTAGGACCGGTTTCGGGCTTCACCCTCTTCAGCCAGGATAGCCTGATTCCAGTGGCATGGAGAGCACGGGACCCACGTCTGGGCATACCCGTCCCACTCGGGGTGACAAATGCAAAAACAACAGTTGATGGACAGAATGCAGAACAATGTCATATATTCACCCCAGTACAGAGATCTGGGCCTAAATCCATCGTTTTTTTGCTCACCATGCCATTCGTTTGAACCCAGCCATATGCAAATCAGTCTTGACCCTGTGCCTCATGGGAACAGTCCAGCCCGAACTGCCAAGCCAGGTTCTCCATGGACTGGAAACAAGCATCCTAGGACCGGTTTCGGGGTTTTACCCCTCTTCAGCCAGGATAGCCTGATTCCAGTGGCATGGAGAGCACGGGACCCACGTCTGGGCATACCCGTCCCACTCGGGGTGACAAATGCAAAAACAACAGTTGATGGACAGAATGCAGAACAATGTCATACATTCACCCCAGTACAGAGATCTGGGCCTAAATCCATCGTTTTTCCCAGGATGCTTGTTTCCGGTCCAGGGAGGACATGGCCTGGCAGTTCGGTCTGGACTGTTCCCATGTCACAAGGATCTGGGTTAAATCCATCATTCTTTTGCTCACCACACCACACCACCCCAGTTTGGACCCAGCCATATGCAAATCAGTCTTGACCCTGTTCCTTGTGGGAACAGTCCAGCCCGAACTGCCAAGCCAGGTCCTCCCTGGACCGGAAACAAGCATCCTGGGACCGGTTTCAGGGCATCACCCTTCATCAGCCAGGCTAGCTTGAATCCAGTGGTGTAGTGAGCACGGGACCCACGTCTGGGCATACCCTGTACTGGGGTGAATGTATGACAATGTTCTGCATTCTGTCCATCAATTGTTCTTTTTGCTTTTGTCACCCCGAGTGGGACGGGTATGCCCAGACATGGGTCCCGTGCTCTCCATGCCACTGGAGTCAAACTATCCTGGCTGATGAGGGCTGAAAGCCCGAAACCGGTCCTAGGATGCTTGGTTCCAGTCCAGGGAGGATCTGGCCTGGCAGTTCGGGCTGGACTGTTCCCATTGGGCGCAGGGTCAAGACTGATTTGCATATGGCTGGGTCCAAACTGGAATGGCATGTTGAGCAAAAAAACGATGGATTTAGGCCCAGATCTCTGTACTGGGGTGAATGTATGACATTGTTCTGCATTCTGTCCATCAATTGTTCTTTTTGAATTTGTCACCCCGAGTGGGACGGGCATGCCCAGACGTGGGTCCCGTGCTCTCCATGCCACTGCAGTCAAGCTATCCTGGCTGATGAGGGCTGAAAGCCCGAAACCGGTCCTAGGATGCTTGGTTTCAGTCCAGGGAGGATCTGGCCTGGCAGTTCGGGCTGAACTGTTCCCATTGGGCGCAGGGTCAAGACTGATTTGCATATGGCTGGGTCCAAACTGGAATGGCATGGTGAGCAAAAAAACTATGGATTTAGGCCCAGATCTCTGTACAGGGGTGAATGTATGACATTGTTCTGCATTCTGTCCATCAATTGTTCTTTTTGCATTTGTCACCCCGAGTGGGACGGGTATGCCCGACATGGGTCCCGTGCTCTCCATGCCACTGGAGTCAAGCTATCCTGCCTGATGAGGGCTGAAAGCCTGAAACCGGTCCTAGGATGCTTGGTTCCAGTCCAGGGAGGATCTGGCCTGGCAGTTCGGGCTGGACTGTTCCCATTCGGCGCAGAATCAAGACTGATTTGCATATGGCTGGGTCCAAACTGGAATGGCATGGTGAGCAAAAAAACGATGGATTTAGGCCCAGATCTCTGTACTGGGGTGAATGTATGACATTGTTCTGCATTCTGTCCATCAATTGTTCTTTTTGCATTTGTCACCCCGAGTGGGACGGGTATGCCCAGACTTGGGTCCCGTGCTCTCCATGCCACTGGAGTCAAGCTATCCTGGCTGATGAGGGCTGAAAGCCCGAAACCGGTCCTAGGATGCTTGGTTCCAGTCCAGGGAGGATCTGGCCTGGCAGTTCGGGCTGGACTGTTCCCATTGGGCGCAGGGTCAAGACTGATTTGCATATGGCTGGGTCCAAACTGGAATAGCATGGTGAGCAAAAAACGATGGATTTAGGCCCAGATCTCTGTACTGGGGTGAATGTATGACATTGTTCTGCATTCTGTCCATCAATTGTTCTTTTGCATTTGTCACCCGAGTGGGACGGGTATGCCTAGACGTGGGTCCTGTGCTCTCCATGCCACTGTAGTCAAGCTATCCTGGCTGATGAGGGCTGAAAGCCCGAAACCGGTCCTAGGATGCTTGGTTCCAGTCCAGGGAGGATCTGGCCTGGCAGTTCGGGCTGGACTGTTCCCATTGGGCGCAGGGTCAAGACTGATTTGCATATGGCTGGGTCCACACTGGAATGGCATGGTGAGCAAAGAAACAATGGATTTAGGTCCATATCTCTATACTGGTGTGAATGTATGACATTGTTCTGCATTCTGTCCATCAATTGTTCTTTTTGCATTTGTCACCCCGAGTGGGACGGGTATGCCCAGACTTGGGTCCCGTGCTCTCCATGCCACTGGAGTCAAGCTATCCTGGCTGATGAGGGCTGAAAGCCCGAAACCGGTCCTAGGATGCTTGGTTCCAGTCCAGGGAGGATCTGGCCTGGCAGTTCGGGCTGGACTGTTCCCATTGGGCGCAGGGTCAAGACTGATTTGCATATGGCTGGGTCCAAACTGGAATGGCATGGTGAGCAAAAAACGATGGATTTAGGCCCAGATCGCTGTACTGAGGTGAATGTATGACATTGTTTTGCATTCTGTCCATCAATTGTTCTTTTTGCATTTGTCATCCCGATTGGGACGGGTATGCCCAGACGTGGGTCCCATGCTCTCCATGCCACCGGAGTCAAGCTATCCTGTCTGATGAGGGCTGAAAGCCCGAAACCGGTCCTAGGATGCTTGGCTCCAGTCCAGGGAGGATCTGGCCTGGCAGTTCGGACTGGACTGTTCCCATTGGGGGCAGGGTCAAGACTGATTTGCATATGGCTGGGTCCAAACTGGAATGGCATGGTGAGCAAAAAAACGATAGATTTAGGCCCAGATCTCTGTACTGGGGTGAATGTATGACATTGTTCTGCATTCTGTCCATCAATTGTTCTTTTTGCATTTGTCACCCCGAGTGGGACGGGTATGCCCAGACGTGGGTCCCGTGCTCTCCATGCCACTGGAGTCAAGCTATCCTGGCTGATGAGGGCTGAAAGCCAGAAACCGGTCCTAGGATGCTTGGTTCCAGTCCAGGGAGGATCTGGCCTGGCCGTTCGGGCTGGACTGTTCCCATTGGGCGCAGGGTCAAGACTGATTTGCATATGGCTGGGTCCAAACTGGAAAGGCATGGTGAGCAAAAAAACGAGGGATTTAGGCCCAGATCTCTGTACTGGGGTGAATGTATGACATTGTTCTGCATTCTGTCCATCAATTGTTCTTTTTGCATTTGTCACCCGAGTGGGACGGGTATGCCCAGACGTGGGTCCTGTGCTCTCCATGCCACTGTAGTCAAGCTATGCTGGCTGATGAGGGCTGAAAGCCCGAAACCGGTCCTAGGATGCTTGGTTCCAGTCCAGGGAGGATCTGGCCTGGCAGTTCGGGCTGGACTGTTCCCATTGGGCGCAGGGTCAAGACTGATTTGCATATGGCTGGGTCCAAACTGGAATAGCATGGTGAGCAAAAAACGATGGATTTAGGCCCAGATCTCTGTACTGGGGTGAATGTATGACATTGTTCTGCATTCTGTCCATCAATTGTTCTTTTGCCTTTGTCACCCGAGTGGGACGGGTATGCCCAGACGTGGGTCCTGTGCTCTCCATGCCACTGTAGTCAAGCTATCCTGGCTGATGAGGGCTGAAAGCCCGAAACCGGTCCTAGGATGCTTGGTTCCAGTCCAGGGAGGATCTGGCCTGGCAGTTCGGGCTGGACTGTTCCCATTGGGCGCAGGGTCAAGACTGATTTGCATATGGCTGGGTCCACACTGGAATGGCATGGTGAGCAAAGAAACGATGGATTTAGGTCCAGATCTCTATACTGGTGTGAATGTATGACATTGTTCTGCATTCTGTCCATCAATTGTTCTTTTTGCATTTGTCACCCCGAGTGGGACGGGTATGCCCAGACGTGGGTCCTGTGCTCTCCATGCCACTGGAGTCAAGCTATCCTGGCTGATGAGGGCTGAAAGCCCGAAACCGGTCCTAGGATGCTTGGTTCCAGTCCAGGGAGGATCTGGCCTGGCAGTTCGGGCTGGACTGTTCCCATTGGGCGCAGGGTCAAGACTGATTTGCATATGGCTGGGTCCAAACTGGAATGGCATGGTGAGCAAAAAAACGATGGATTTAGGCCCAGATCTCTGTACTGAGGTGAATGTATGACATTGTTTTGCATTCTGTCCATCAATTGTTCTTTTTGCATTTGTCATCCCGATTGGGACGGGTATGCCCAGACGTGGGTCCCGTGCTCTCCATGCCACCGGAGTCAAGCTATCCTGTCTGATGAGGGCTGAAAGCCCGAAACCGGTCCTAGGATGCTTGGCTCCAGTCCAGGGAGGATCTGGCCTGGCAGTTCGGACTGGACTGTTCCCATTGGGGGCAGGGTCAAGACTGATTTGCATATGGCTGGGTCCAAACTGGAATGGCATGGTGAGCAAAAAAACGATAGATTTAGGCCCAGATCTCTGTACTGGGGTGAATGTATGACATTGTTCTGCATTCTGTCCATCAATTGTTCTTTTTGCATTTGTCACCCCGAGTGGGACGGGTATGCCCAGACGTGGGTCCCGTGCTCTCCATGCCACTGGAGTCAAGCTATCCTGGCTGATGAGGGCTGAAAACCAGAAACCGGTCCTAGGATGCTTGGTTCCAGTCCAGGGAGGATCTGGCCTGGCCGTTCGGGCTGGACTGTTCCCATTGGGCGCAGGGTCAAGACTGATTTGCATATGGCTGGGTCCAAACTGGAAAGGCATGGTGAGCAAAAAAACGAGGGATTTAGGCCCAGATCTCTGTACTGGGGTGAATGTATGACATTGTTCTGCATTCTGTCCATCAATTGTTCTTTTTGCATTTGTCACCCCGAGTGGGACGGGTATGCCCAGACGTGGGTCCCGTGCTCTCCATTCCACTGTAGTCAAGCTATCCTGGCTGATGAGGGCTGAAAGCCCGAAACTGGTCCTAGGATGCTTGGTTCCTGTCCAGGGAGGATGTAATGTAATGTAATTTGAGCTTATATAGCGCAAACTGTCACCCTGCGGGTATCCTGGCGCTGCGACTCACCCTGTTGTCAGTGTGCATACAGATAACATATTCGCCGGTTAGGAGGAGCTCATATTACTAATCCCTAGGAAAGAGCCATGTCTTTAAGCTTTTCCTAAATGGGAGCAGAGATTTAATTTGTCTGATATTCAAGGGAAGATCACTCCAGAGTCGTGAGGCTGCTACACCGAATGCTCTTCCACCTGTCCTGGTCTTCTTAAATCTAGTGGTGGTTACCAGATTTGCGCTCGATGAACGGAAATTTCTCCCAGGAGTGTACCAGGTAAATTTCTCCTGCATAGACATTGGACCCAGACCATGTACTGCCCTAAACACAATACAGAGGGATTTGAATTGAACTCTCTCATTGATGGGTAACCAGTGAAGGTCCTTTAAAGCTAGAGTCGTTGAGGACCTGCGCTGCCTATTTAACGCCAATTTGGCTGCTATGGACTGGATCCTCTGTAGCTTCAGTAACACTGATTGTGGTGCTCCCAAATACAAAGAGTTACAATAATCCAACCTGCTCAGTATTATACTCCTCACTACTAGAGATCTAGTAGCAACGGGCAGTAGTGGGAGGATCTGGCGTAGTGCTTTTATCAAGGAGAAACAGGTACCAACTGTTTTGTTGACTTGTGACTCAAGTTGAAGATTATCATCCATTAAAACCCCCAGGTTACGCACTGTTCTAGCTGGGATCAGTGGTTTATCCATAGGGGTGAGTCTAAACTCGGAGGGAAAAGGCCGCGCAATTTTGGCCGTGGAGCAATATACTATCTCCGTTTTATCGCCATTAAATTGTAAGGAGTTTTTCCTGAGCCAATTGGAGGTATTGTGCATGCACTCCTGGAATTTATCTAGGGATACTGCTTGATTTCCTTCCAGAGAGAACACCAGTTGTGTGTCATCTGCATAATTGACTAGATCGATGCCAAAGGACTTGATGATTGGGATCAGAGGGCGCAAATAGATATTAAACAAGATTGGGCTTATTGCTAAGCCCTGTGGCACCCCGTGTCGCACAGGGGTCTTTGGGGATGTAAATGGTGCGATAGTTACCGCCTGCTGCCTGCCCGTCAGATATGATTGCAGCCACTTCAGTGCCCGTCCTTTCACTCCGATGTCCTCTAGTCTTTTCAGCAGGATACTGTGATTCACTGTATCGAATGCGGCCGACATATCCAATAGCACTAATATGGACCGATTACCATTGTCGGCTCGCATTCTCAGGTTATCAAGTACCGTCACTAGGGCCGTTTCTGTTCCATGCCCTGGTCTAAAACCAAATTGAGCCTTGTCTAACAGGTGGTTTTCTTCTAAATAAAGGGACAAGGATTTGCTAACTGCCCGCTCCAGAATTTTTACTGGGTACGGCAGAAGGGAAATTGGTCTGAAACTCGATGGGCATTTAGGATCAAGTGACGGTTTCTTGAGCAGTGGGGTCACCACTGCCTGCTTCCAGACTTCTGGAACAGTTCCCTTTTCTAGTGATTGGCAGCAAATCTGCCACAACCAGGGGAATAGTTCTACCTGAAACTCTTTCCATATCCCCTGCGGAAGGGGATCCAGAGGGGAGCCAGAAGATACACTTTGAGCTAGGTTATTAAATATATCCTCAGTGGGAATTTGAAAGCACTCTAGAGCAGGCGGCTGATGGCTGTTGAATGCCTCTGCCTGTTGCTCTACTGTTAGTATCGTAGGATCTGGCCTGGCAGTTTGGGCTGGACTGTTCCCATTGGGCGCAGGGTCAAGACTGATTTGCATATGGCTGGGTCCAAACTGGAATGGCATGGTGAGCAAAAAAACGATGGATTTAGGCCCAGATCTCTGTACTGGGGTGAATGTATGACATTGTTCTGCATTCTGTCCATCAATTGTTCTTTTTGCGGTGTGTATCTGAAGCCTGGCATCACGCTTGTCTGTATCTGAAGCCTGGTATCACGCTGGTGTGTATCTGAAGTCTGGCATCACGCTGGTGTGTATCTGAAGCCTGGCATCGCGCTGGTGTGTATCTGAAGCCTGGCACCGCGCTGGTGTGCATCTTAAGCCTGGTATCACGCTGGGGTGTATCTGAAGCCAGGCATCACGCTGGTGTGTATCTGAAGCCTGGCATCACGCTGGTGTGTATCTGAAGCGTGGCCCACACTGGTGTGTATCTGAAGCCTTGTACAGCGTTGGTGTGTATCTGAAGCCTGGCATCGGCTGGTGTGTATCTGAAGCCTGGCATCGCGCTGGTGCGTATCTGAAGCCTGGCATCACGCTGATGTGTATCTGAAGCCTAGCATCACGCTGGTGTGTATCTGAAGCCTAGCATCACGCTGGTGTGTATCTGAAGCCTTGTACAGCGCTGGTGTGTATCTGAAGCCTGGCATCACGCTGGTGTGTATCTGAAGCCTGGCACCGCGCAGGTGTGCATCTTAAGCCTGGTATCACGCTGGTGTGTATCTGAAGCCTGGCATCACGGTGTGTGTATCTGAAGCCCGGCATCGCGCTGGTGTGTATCTGAAGCCTGACATCACGCTGGTGTGTATCTGAAGCATGGCATCGCGCTGGTGTGTATCTGAAGCCTAGCATCACACTGGTGTGCATCTGAAGCCTGGCATCGCGCTGGTGTGTATCTGAAGCCTGGCATCACGCTGGTGTGTATCTGAAGCATGGCACCGCGCTGGTGTGCATCTTAAGCCTGGTATCACGCTGGTGTGTATCTGAAGCCTGGCATCACGCTGGTGTGTTTCTGAAGCCTGGCATCGCGCTGGTGTCTATCTGAAGCCTGGCATCACGCTGGTGTGTTTCTGAAGCCTGGCATCGCGCTGGTGTCTATCTGAAGCCTGACATCACGCTGGTGTGTATCTGAAGCATGGCATCGCGCTGGTGTGTATCTGAAGCCTGGCATCACCCTGGTGTGTTTCTGAAGCCTGGCATCACGCTGGTGTGTATCTGAAGCCTGGCATCGCGCTGGTGTGTATCTGAAGCCTAGCATCACGCTGGTGTGTATCTGAAGCCTGGCATCATGCTGGTGTGTATCTGAAGCCTGACCCACACTGGTGTGTATCTGAAGCCTTGTACAGCGCTGGTGTGTATCTGAAGCCTGGCATCGGCTGGTGTGTATCTGAAGCCTGGCATCGCGCTGGTGCGTATCTGAAGCCTGGCATCACGCTGGTGTGTATCTGAAGCCTCGCATCACGCTGGTGTGTATCTGAAGCCTGGCATCACGCTGGTGTGTATCTGAAGCCTGGCATCACGCTGGTGTGTATCTGAAGCCTAGCATCACGCTGGTGTGTATCTGAAGCCTTGTACAGCGCTGGTGTGTATCTGAAGTCTGGCACCGCGCTGGTGTGTATCTGAAGCCTGGTACCGCGCTGGTGTGTATCTGAAGCCTGGCATCACGCTGGTGTGTATCTGAAGCCTGGCATCATGCTGGTGTGTATCTGAAGCCTGGCACCGAGCTGGTGTGTATCTGAAGCCTGGCACCGCGCTGGTGTGTATCTGAAGCCTGGCACTTTGCTTGGGTGCATCTGAAGCATGGCATCACGCTGGTGTGTATCTGAAGCCTGGCACCGCGTTGGTGTGTATCTGAAGCCTGGCACCGCGCTGGTGTGTATCTGAAGCCTGGCACTTCGCTTGGGTGCATCTGAAGCATGGCATCGCGCTGGTGTGTATCTGAAGCCTGGCATCACGCTGGTGTGTATCTGAAGCCTGGCATCACGCTGGTGTGTATCTGAAGTCTGGCATCGCGCTGGTGTGTATCTGAAGCCTAGCATCACGCTGGTGTGTATCTGAAGCCTGGCATCACGCTGGTGTGTATCTGAAGCCTGGCCCACACTGGTGTGTATCTGAAGCCTTGTACAGCGCTGGTGTGTATCTGAAGCCTGGCATCGGCTGGTGTGTATCTGAAGCCTGGCCCACACTGGTGTGTATCTGAAGCATGGCATCGCGCTGGTGTGTATCTGAAGCCTGGCATCGCGCTGGTGTGTATCTGAATTCTGGCATCACGCTGGTGTGTATCTGAAGCCTGGCACTTTGCTGGGGTGTATCTGAAGCCTGGCACCGCGCTGGTGTGTATCTGAAGCCTGGCATCACGCTGAGCACTGCCTATGATCCCTGGCACAGCCCTGGTGCTGATAGGAAGCCTGGCATCGCCCTGGAAACTGCCTGTTTTTCCTGGCATCCTCTTGGCGTGGCATTAGTATGCATCTGAAGCGTGGCATCGCCCTGAGCTCGACCTATTATGCCTGTCTTCGCCTTGATGTGGTCCTAGTGCGCACCTGAAGCCTGGCATCGCCCTGACCACTGACTATGATCCCTAGCATTGCCCTAATGCTGATATGAAGCCTGGCATCGCCCTGGAAACTCTCTATTATGCCTGGCATCGCCTTGGGGTGGCACCAGTGCGCCTCTGAAGTCTCCCATGGCCCTGCGCACTGCATGCTAGGCTTGGCCTCGCCCATGCTCCAGGGCCGGGGCAGAGTCCGCTGTACCCGACAGATGTGCCCGCACTTGGCGCCGCGCGGTGTTTGTTTTGCCCTGACTCGCGCGCCGGTTTGTTTGCTTCCATTGTTCCTGCAGCAGATGCACCGCCGGCCTTTGTTCCCTGATCTCCTCACCACTGATTAGATCTTTTACTGCTCAGAGCTCATTTCACTGGAAAATTCACCGTCCCATCGAAAGGACCAGAGTTAGGCGAGTGATGCAAATCCTGCCTCGTCGCCACCTGGCCCGGCTGCTGCAGGCCGCCCTGCTCTGAATGGCTGCGAGCGGAGAACGAGGAGGCAGGGCCAGGCAACGGTTGCCATGGCAGCGAGAAGATCCTGCGTCTGTCCCCGCCTCCATCATCGTAAGCAGCACCTGGTCAGAGGCCTATCTCACCTGTCCTCGTCACATGGAAATATCCACAGGCAGAGAGAGGCCCTGGGCATGGAAAACTCACCAGAGAAAGAGCAGCGGGGGCAGAGGAGGCCTGGTGACGTCAGGAAAGGGTGGCGAATCAGGACGCGTGCATATGTATAATGCATGGGATAAAGTACTCCACCTGCGCGTAATGATGGCAATGCTAATGCGGCTGATAGACATCTGAATGTGAATGTGTGAATCGATTTATTCCGCAAATAGATGGGTTTTATGCGAATTTATTGGTTTGTTCCAAAGAGTAATCCACTTTCCCAAAAACGGATATGTGAATGTAATCAATTGAGTTCTCTTTCACACCCAAGAATTAATTGTTTAGTATGTCCCGAATTGATTTTTCTTTTATGAAACAATTTTTTTAGTTTTTACTTGGAGGTAGATGTTTTTTCTATGAAATAGGCTTATCTCACAGTTCACTGCAATGCCAATTGTGATCCAAAATCTCTCCAATTCCCCTTCCAGAAAATGAAGGTCCTGATTTCCAGGTTGGTCGACGGGATACTCCACCACAAACGTGAGGGATGTCCCATCCTCCTTATTACAAGTGCAGGAGGATAGAATGGACTTGGAATAAGGCGGACGGGCCCTGAGTTGGGAAGATGGGATAGTCGATCACAAACATGATGATATCCCGTCCACTGTAAAAGAACTGTTAGGGGATATAATGCACCTGTAACAAGGCAGAGAAGCCCCAAAGGCCTCATTTAGGGTTAGTCAGATGGGTTACTCCATCACATCCGCCTTATTACAAATGCCGTAGAATATAAGGACCTTACAATAAGGTAAATGAGTTATCTGCCATGTTTGCGGCGGGGCAACCCATCGTCAAACTCCAAATCAGGCCATAAATTTGATAATCGTGGAGGAGTTTCATGAAGGGCGGGACTTCAGACATTGATTTTTGTCTTATAGTATTTGGGGCCCATTGCGCCTCCTTGAGAAGTAGGGCGTAAGGGGGCATCTGTGAGAAAGTGTGGATCCTACACCTGCCCCCACCTCTCAGTTGATCGCTATTGATTCTGACAGCAGAACCTCAGCCAAGGTTTTATCGGAAACATCTTCACGTGGGCCTGAGGCCCGCCAACGCCAGAGTGCAAGAAACTCCTAGTGAGCTGTGCCTCCAGTGCTGTGGTTTGCTGCCCAGCCTCGCACGCATGGTGCTCTTCGGAAGGGGTTTAAAACAATAGCTCCTGCGCAGTAACAGAACACTTCTGGTGCATCAATGACGTTCCAAATTAAATGCCAGCTTTAGGGTTATGTCTTTGAAACTAAACAATGCAGAATGGCTTGCAATGACACCATGAAATGGCAGCCTGGTCACTACTGCATCATAGCAATGACACCATGAAATGGCAGCCTGGTCACTACTGCATCATAGCAATGACACCATGAAATGGCAGCCTGGTCACTACTGCATCATAGCAATGACACCATGAAATGGCAGCCTGGTCACTACTGCATCATAGCAATGACACCATGAAATGGCAGCCTGGTCACTACTGCATCATAGCAATGACACCATGAAATGGCAGCCTGGTCACTACTGCATCATAGCAATGACACCATGAACTGGCAGCCTGGTCACTACTGCATCATAGCAATGACACCATGAACTGGCAGCCTGGTCACTACTGCATCATAGCAATGACACCATGAAATGGCAGCCTGGTCACTACTGCATCATAGCAATGACACCATGAAATGGCAGCCTGGTCACTACTGCATCATAGCAATGACACCATGAAATGGCAGCCTGGTCACTACTGCATCATAGCAATGACACCATGAAATGGCAGCCTGGTCACTACTGCATCATAGCAATGACACCATGAAATGGCAGCCTGGTCACTACTGCATCATAGCAATGACACCATGAAATGGCAGCCTGGTCACTACTGCATCATAGCAATGACACCATGAAATGGCAGCCTGGTCACTACTGCATCATAGCAATGACACCATGAAATGGCAGCCTGGTCACTACTGCATCATAGCAATGACACCATGAAATGGCAGCCTGGTCACTACTGCATCATAGCAATGACACCATGAAATGGCAGCCTGGTCACTACTGCATCATAGCAATGACACCATGAAATGGCAGCCTGGTCACTACTGCATCATAGCAATGACACCATGAAATGGCAGCCTGGTCACTACTGCATCATAGCAATGACACCATGAAATGGCAGCCTGGTCACTACTGCATCATAGCAATGACACCATGAAATGGCAGCCTGGTCACTACTGCATCATAGCAATGACACCATGAAATGGCAGCCTGGTCACTACTGCATCATAGCAATGACACCATGAAATGGCAGCCTGGTCACTACTGCATCATAGCAATGACACCATGAAATGGCAGCCTGGTCACTACTGCATCATAGCAATGACACCATGAAATGGCAGCCTGGACACTACTGCATCATAGCAATGACACCATGAAATGGCAGCCTGGTCACTACTGCATCATAGCAATGACACCATGAAATGGCAGCCTGGTCACTACTGCATCATAGCAATGACACCATGAAATGGCAGCCTGGTCACTACTGCATCATAGCAATGACACCATGAAATGGCAGCCTGGTCACTACTGCATCATAGCAATGACACCATGAAATGGCAGCCTGGTCACTACTGCATCATAGCAATGACACCATGAAATGGCAGCCTGGTCACTACTGCATCATAGCAATGACACCATGAAATGGCAGCCTGGTCACTACTGCATCATAGCAATGACACCATGAAATGGCAGCCTGGTCACTACTGCATCATAGCAATGACACCATGAAATGGCAGCCTGGTCACTACCTCATCATAGCAATGACACCATGAAATGGCAGCCTGGTCACTACTGCATCATAGCAATGACACCATGAAATGGCAGCCTGGTCACTACTGCATCATAGCAATGACACCATGAAATGGCAGCCTGGTCACTACTGCATCATAGCAATGACACCATGAAATGGCAGCCTGGTCACTACTGCATCATAGCAATGACACCATGAACTGGCAGCCTGGTCACTACTGCATCATAGCAATGACACCATGAAATGGCAGCCTGGTCACTACTGCATCATAGCAATGACACCATGAACTGGCAGCCTGGTCACTACTGCATCATAGCAATGACACCATGAAATGGCAGCCTGGTCACTACTGCATCATAGCAATGACACCATGAACTGGCAGCCTGGTCACTACTGCATCATAGCAATGACACCATGAAATGGCAGCCTGGCCACTACTGCATCATAGCAATGACACCATGAAATGGCAGCCTGGTCACTACTGCATCATAGCAATGACACCATGAAATGGCAGCCTGGTCACTACTGCATCATAGCAATGACACCATGAAATGGCAGCCTGGTCACTACTGCATCATAGCAATGACACCATGAAATGGCAGCCTGGTCACTACTGCATCATAGCAATGACACCATGAAATGGCAGCCTGGTCACTACTGCATCATAGCAATGACACCATGAAATGGCAGCCTGGTCACTACTGCATCATAGCAATGACACCATGAACTGGCAGCCTGGTCACTACTGCATCATAGCAATGACACCATGAAATGGCAGCCTGGTCACTACTGCATCATAGCAATGACACCATGAACTGGCAGCCTGGTCACTACTGCATCATAGCAATGACACCATGAAATGGCAGCCTGGTCACTACTGCATCATAGCAATGACACCATGAAATGGCAGCCTGGTCACTACTGCATCATAGCAATGACACCATGAACTGGCAGCCTGGTCACTACTGCATCATAGCAATGACACCATGAACTGGCAGCCTGGTCACTACTGCATCATAGCAATGACACCATGAAATGGCAGCCTGGTCATTACTGCATCATAGCAATGACACCATGAACTGGCAGCCTGGTCACTACTGCATCATAGCAATGACACCATGAACTGGCAGCCTGGTCACTACTGCATCATAGCAATGACACCATGAAATGGCAGCCTGGTCACTACTGCATCATAGCAATGACACCATGAAATGGCAGCCTGGTCACTACTGCATCATAGCAATGACACCATGAAATGGCAGCCTGGTCACTACTGCATCATAGCAATGACACCATGAAATGGCAGCCTGGTCACTACTGCATCATAGCAATGACACCATGAAATGGCAGCCTGGTCACTACTGCATCATAGCAATGACACCATGAAATGGCAGCCTGGTCACTACTGCATCATAGCAATGACACCATGAACTGGCAGCCTGGTCACTACTGCATCATAGCAATGACACCATGAACTGGCAGCTTGGACACTACTGCATCATAGCAATGCCACCATGAACTGGCAGCCTGGTCACTACTGCATCATAGCAATGACACCATGAACTGGCAGCCTGGTCACTACTGCATCATAGCAATGACACCATGAAATGGCAGCCTGGTCACTACTGCATCATAGCAATGACACCATGAAATGGCAGCCTGGTCACTACTGCATCATAGCAATGACACCATGAAATGGCAGCCTGGTCACTACTGCATCATAGCAATGACACCATGAAATGGCAGCCTGGTCACTACTGCATCATAGCAATGACACCATGAAATGGCAGCCTGGACACTACTGCATCATAGCAATGACACCATGAAATGGCAGCCTGGTCACTACTGCATCATAGCAATGACACCATGAAATGGCAGCCTGGTCACTACTGCATCATAGCAATGACACCATGAAATGGCAGCCTGGTCACTACTGCATCATAGCAATGACACCATGAAATGGCAGCCTGGTCACTACTGCATAATTTGAAAGAAAGTGCTCCCCACATGTCGGCAAGCCCACTTGTACAAAAAAAAGTCCCCACCCATGCTGTGTGGATCTTTAATCCCTTAACTGCCCTTTTGAAACATACATAGGCGAAAAAAGGCATATTCAGTACAGCAGTGCTCTCCAAACTTTTAGAACTACCACAGGCTTTTTAGAATGACAAACTTTTGTGATCCACCTCGCTTTTCATAGGCATGAGGCAGGTGATTTTTTAATGTAACTAAAGCGTCTTGTGGCGGCGCACTGTCATTTACAGACAGCACATATTCCAATGAAATGGCCACGAAATTTGCACAGACATGCAACTTTTCAATAAAACTATTTTGAACACAAATGATAATGTGTGGAAATCAGGTTTCAGTGAATATCTTTCATTTGTGCATCACCAAGTACAGTGCTTTCATATGTTCTGATCCTATTAAAACCTTTGCTTCCATCACACTTCAGAATTTCAAAAAATGTGTTGCATTTTTGCTTTCCTTACTGTTGAATGTGTCCAGGTCATTTACAAGTTTTGTTGTGTGTTACAAAAATGATACCCTAGACTAGAGCCTTTCTTTCCACACACTCTGTACCCCAGCAAGATTGTTCTATAATTCACTTTTCTTTATCTGACTGCAAATTGAGAGGAGTTTATAAACACCAGTCTCCATGTTAAAACAATAAGCAGTCATTTGTCAGAAGACATAGCTTGACATTTGATTTCAGTACAGTAAACATGGCAAGATAAATACAGATTTTAAAGGCATCTTTATTTATTGCTTGGACTTAAACGACCCACCACAAATTGGCTTGCGATTGACCCACAGTTTGGGAAACACCGCAGAACAGTATATCATTAACCAAAGTCCTCTCTGGAGAAGCTCGTTCGTTCTGCTCCCCATGAGTGTCTCCCTCCCTCCCTCCCTCCCTCATGGTGAAATGAAGCTGGTGACTTTCCTACACTATTCCTCTGCAAACAAGGGCTTAATTTGAGCCAGTTGTTTCCGCTGCTTATCACCGGCACTTAATTGCCAACACCGGCACTTAAGACAGTCTGCTGTCTGTCTAAATTAGAGATGAACTTAACAACAGTTGTTTAAAATAATACAATATACATTAAAATTGACTAATCCCTGCTGTCACACTTATAGAGTGTGATGGCTAGTAGTTACATTGGTATTGTCACTGGCGACACTAGCAGGGGCAATGGGTGGTGCAAGCTGCAGTGTCATCCTGACGAGGACCCAGGCCCTTTTTTTTACAAATCAAGCACTGTTGCAAACTGATGACTATTTACTTTTCACCACCGCTGGAGTTTCTGAGGGCACACAGAATCAGACTCTACAGCCTTTTAAAATCATGCCCACCATTCCCAGTCACTGCTTGCTCTATAAGGAACCAGCACACCCATTAGGTAATACTGGTTGCATCAAAGAAGGATCCCTTTTCTTTAGTCAGCCCCATGACACATGTCTTGGTGGTCACCTGTTTTCAAACAAAACACAAATGGTAGAACTTTCTAGGATTGATTGAGGAAATGGGACAATAAATGTGGCCTCTTAGATCCTGCCACCACGTGGACAACGATGGACGGCCACTGTAAATACTACAAGATGCCAGATAATTTGGAACACTTTGTGGATAGACTAGAACCTTCAGACATGGAGGTTATCAGCAGACAACCAAGTCATCTTCGAGACCAACTAATAAGATAGACCATAATCTAACCCAATATGATCCCTCATGTCTCTGACATCACTCCACCCGCTCGAAAGGCAGATCATCTGGGCCGCCTTTGTTGCATAATTTAAAGCGGTTGATGTTTGTAACCTGACAGAAATTGCAGGTGAACCCCAGGTGCAAATACGACCTTTGTGGGATGAGAACAAGGAACCCTCTTAAACTATATTTTTATTTGTAAGACCATCATAGAGCATGTGGAGACGGGGGGACAGCCGAAAATGGTCCAGCGATCATAACCCAAACGAATTAGCCTTTTGCCTCGCGGAAGGGCCATTATCACCGGCCTGCAAAGGTGTGTCTGACCTGATGGCCAAGGACAGTGGTCGTAGGCTAAGGTGGCAGGCGGAGAGTGCCAATACCCTTCGACTTTTCTGATTAGAATAGTAAAGGCACACCTTGGTCTTATTCTCAATCAACTTTTAGCACCTGATTGCCCCGTAGTTAATATGCTGGTGTTCTTCGAAAATATAATCTGCTCCATTCAAATTTTTGTAATTGCTCCTAGAAGAAACAACAAGCAGGATAAGGCAGGCAGGTGTGATAGGGAGTGCAGGATGGACAATCAGTGCTTGCGCCTTGCGCTTAAACGTAAACCTAGGGATAGTGCCCTAGGAAGGCCCAAGTTTAAATAGCCAGTAAAAAAGCAAGCTTATCCTCAAAGAGGAAACTTGGGAAAGTCTACTTACAACTTGTAAAGAGAGAGATACCAAGGGTTTTTGGGATATTGTGGATGAGAGAAGAACTTTAGGTAATCAGAGTAATGGGTTGGGCACCAACATTAGCGCAGATAGTTCAACCAATCATTTTAAACATACATATACCTTTCGGCATGATCAGTATAAGCCTTAGGAAGATTATCCCCTACGCTCCGCATCGAGATACGTTTTACCATTAGCTATCTCTTCCAGCCTCTCTAGAAAGGCACTGGGTCCTGAAGGGGTCCCAATGGACCTATATAAGGAAAACATCACTTTGTGGGCCCCATCGTTACCAATGTTCTGAACACCGCAGCTCTTCACAGGATTCCGACTTCCGGGCAGTTTGCTGTAATAGTTCCCTGTGTGAAGCTGTCTTTTCATGTGGGGTACCAATGTAGGGGTACACCATGCAAAAAGTCCAGACGACCCTTATTGGTTTACAGGGGATAATTCCAAGTGCTCTATTAGTGGTAGCTTAGGCTTCAGAGGGGAGTGTTGAGCATTTGTTGTACACACAGAGTCAATAAATGAGACACACACTCAAAAAGAAATCCGAGAACAATTAGAAAAATACATAGATTTTCATATATTTTTAGACTCCAAAATCTTCGGGATCAGGTAGGTACTTTAGGTGTTATTGTTTTTCCAGAGAAAACAACAAAAGTTAGATTTGAGGCATGAGCCTCTGTAGGACTTGGCCTTTTTGGCTAAAGTTTCCTAAACTTTTTCGCTTTCCCCCTAGACCGTTTTCCTGACATAGAGTTGCCAATTTAGATGCTTTGGGTACTTTGCCACTGCTGATCAGTGTCAAAGTACAAGTGTTCCCTGTGTAAAGTGTAATGGTAATTGGTTGGCCATGATTGGTATGTTTGCCTTACTAGTAAAGTCCCTAGTGATGTGCACTGTGTGTGCCAGGGCTAGTAATGCAAAGGTGCGCGGAGAAGGGAACTCAGGCATGCAGTGTAGGGCCTGCGTGCAGTTCACTAAGTTAGCATGTTGTCCTGACAAGTACAACCACTTGTCAGGCCTTACTTTCCCTTTTGAGTACACTGTGGGCACCCCTGTGGTAGGTCCCGGGTAACCCCTGGGCAGGGTGCAGTGTAAGTAAAAGGCAGGACATATACTGAGGTGTGTGTTATGTCCTGACAGTGAAAAACACTCCATTTTGTTTTTCACTGGTGAAAGGCCATCCTGCCCATAGGACAGAATGGGGGAGGCTGGGTATTGTGTTTGTTAGCCTAGTTTCCCATAAGTTTAAAATGGAGAGGTGAAGTTTAGTATGTATGAAGTCACAGTGTCATAACACCTCTTTCTATGAAAGTGGTTTTGTCACTGTGTGTTCAGAAACCACTCTTTTAGAAAGTGGCTGAGTTTTGTGCCTTAAGCATTTCTGTGTGTCTCTGCTGAATGTGGATTGACTGTCTGGATCTGAGAGGGGAGAAGAGCTGGGGGAGGTCTTGACCCAGGGAGGGGTTGAGATGGCACCAGGCTGACCTGCATCTGGAGAGTAGGCGGAGGAGAAGCCCAGGGAGGTGAAGAGGCCTGGGTTGCGGCTATAAAACAATTGACTAATCTCCTGCTGAGTGATTAAGGATCCAGACCCCCAGTATCAAAGGGAGAAAGGTGACACTGGGAGGGAGACACCCAGAACTGATTTAGGCAGGGGTCAGGGACCCCTGAGCACAACGAACTTCAAAGACATTTAGGGGTATAACTATGAGAGCTGAGACCCCTGAACGTTGGATTAGAAATGGATTGAGACTGAAAAGGCTTGGACCCATTTTGTGGTCAAGAGGAACCTCTGCTAAGGAAGGAACAACTGAAGAGACTGCTGGGAAGGACCGACCCTTGCTTCGTGATCTGGGGCTGGTCTGCAGTTTGCTGTTTTAACCAAGGAAGAGGCTGTTGGGACTGTGCTTTGTGCGCTGGGTCCCCCTGCTTGAAGAAGACTGTGCTTTGTGCTGTGTCTTGTTACCCCAAGGGCCCGAGGTGAGCTGGCTCCCTGTTTGGAAACACAGGAACATAAAAGTTTCCAGAGAAGTTTCAAGCGACGCGGTGGGCACGTGTTGTGGCAGCTTGAGACCCTGTGATCTTGGACACACGGAGGAGAAGTGAGACTCGGACGCGCTGGGTGCATGTCGTGGTGCACAGGAGGCGTTGGTGAAGAGCGCCTGGTCAACGTGTGCAAAGAAGGTGAAGTGAGTCTCGGACGCGCTGGGTGCGTGTCGTGGTGCACCGCAGGCGCTGGTGAAGAGCGCCTGGTCAGCGGGTGCATCGGAGGTGAAGGGAGTCTCGGACGCGCAGGGTGCGTATCATGGTGCAAAGGAGGCGTTGGTGAGGAGCTCCTGGTCAACGTGAGCATCGGAAGTGGAGGGAGTCTCGGACGTGCAGGGTGCGTGTCGGGGTGCACCGGAGGTGCTGGTGAAGAGCGCCTGGTCATCGAGTGCATCGGAGGAGAAGTGAGGCTCGGACACGGTGAGCGTGTCGTGGTGTGGCCGAAGGCGTTGGTGAAGAGCGCCTGGATATCGGGGCACCGGAGTTGGAGTAAGTCTCAGTGAAGCAGTGTGCGTGCTTTGGTGCAACCTGGGACTGTGGAGGTGATCGGCTGATCATCTTGTGCACTGGAAGAAAGTGAGTCTCTGCAGCGTGGTGTGCGTGTCTTGGTGCCAACTGAGACCGCAGGAAGGAGTGCCTGGTGAACATGCACTCGGATTCGACGTGAAGTCCCATCAGCGTTGTGTGTGTGGCTTCGTGCCAGAGGAGACCCGGAGGATGCTGTGGTGAACGTGCACCCGGAGTAACGCAATCTCAGAGGCGTGGGGTACGTGTGCCCTGCGGCCGCCTGAGACCTTCCTAACAGTCCCAGCCCGGACCGGCAGCCCCGGAGGAGCTGAGCTGCCAGGCCGAGCTGCTGAGGCCCATTGAGAAAGTTCTGCACGGAAGGCCCAGTTCGCTGAAGGAGGAGAGGAGAGTGGGGTCGCGCCCCCAGGTAACGTGGATCACTGACTGGGTGGGGTGCGGGCTCGGAGGGACACTCTCTCGGCCTTTCAGTCCTTCTGGCGACGTGAGCCTTTGCTTCAGCTCAGATTGGGGCCCGTACTGACCAAAGGAGTGGCAGTACTGGGGCCTGAGTGAGAAGCTGTACATTATGTCATCGTTGATACGTGTGGGGGGCAACTGTTATCGAAGAGGCTGACTGTCGTAATACACATTGCCAATATTGCTGCTAACGAACTGCCGGACTGTCTTATGACGCCTGACATTATTTCTGCATAACGAAGTACACGATTGTAGCGCTACGCATTGCATTGTTTCTCCATTGCAAAGTACAGGATTGTAGCGGCCCGCATTGCATTATTTCTTCATTGCAAAGTACATGATTGTAGCTACACATTGCATTATTCCTTAATTGCAAAGTACATGATTGTAGCGGTACACATTGCATTATTTCTCCCATTGCAAGGTACCGGGGTGTATCGTTACGCATCGTATTATTTCTCCTTTGCCCAGCACAGGATTGTATCGTTACGCAGCGCACTATTGTTTGTCCATTGCAATGTGTGTGATTCTAGCATTGCGACCAGCATAGCATTTTGAAAGCGGTGGTTGGGATTTGAACCTACCAGCCAGCCGGAACGAATATTACCCTTTATTATATGTTGGCTTTTGTATCGTGTGGTCTGATCGTATATCTTTTTATATAAAGTTTATACTCATTTTATCAAACTCGTGGTGTCACCAGTGGGTTGCTGTGAGTGTGGTTGCACATACTGTACACTCGTGCCTTGGAGATAGGCCTGGCTGCTCGTGCCAAGCTACTAAGGGGGTGAGCAGGGCTATCTCAAACGGTGTCCTTACTTGGCCTAACGTTGAGTGAGGAGTCCCGGGTCTCGCATTTGATGACAGTGGTGCGGGACTGGGACTCCGGCTTCCAACAGCCTCGAATGTAGTAATGTTGTCCTATGGGAGAAAAAACATGTACTGCAAACATATGCTTGCAAGCAGTTGTAGAAGGAGTCCTTTAGGACTTGAGGTGCTTTGGGCCCAAGGTCCAAAGTTCCACCAGCAGTTCAGTTTTACCTGTCCTTGTGTGTCTAGGTGTTATGTTATGTTAATCGCACTTATAGAGCGCACGGTTACCCTGGGGTGTCCTGGCGCTAAGCACTGCCTGCTGGGGAGACGTGGAAAATTGTTCTACTGGGACAAGAGCCAAGTCTTCAACCCCTTCCTGAAGGAGAGGAGATCCGGAGCATTCCTGAGATGAAAGGGAAGCTCATTCCATGCCCGAGAGGCACAAGTGATAAAGCTCCTGCCTCCCCAGTTGACTTTTTTAAATAAGGGGACAAGAACTTGTTTAGATCCAGAGGAGCGTAACATTCTACCAGGCACATACCATTGGAATTTACGCACAAGGAAGTCAGGTCCTGTTCCGTTGATAGCTTTAAAGACAGTGCAGAGGGCCTTAAAGCGTACTCTTTGTTTGACCGGAAGCCAATGAAGTTGCCTTAATTCCTCCTTTACTGAGACAAATTTCGGGATTCCTGACACCAATCTGGCCGCAGCATTTTGGGCGAGTTGGAGCCGATTGATGTGTTGCTTTTGGGCGTTAAGATATAAACCATTGCAGTAGTCGAGGCGCGACATTATTAGGGCTGTTACTACTGTCTTTAGGCTGTTTTCAGTAAGAAAAAACTTGATTTTTCTTATGATTCTTAGGGCTAGAAAGCAGCCCGAGATCACCTTACCTATTTGATCCCCCATGGTGAGTTTGTTATCCACCAATACCCCTAGGTTTTTTGCCTTCCTAGTAGGTAAGGGGCAGGATCCAAGAGCCTTCGGCCACCATTCTGGTGTCCACACACGTGGATTATTGCCAAACTTTATGACCTCAGTCTTGCTGGAATTAAGTTTTAGACAATTGGAGGACATCCAACCAGAAATGGCACCCATACAGTTGTGGAAGCGTGCCCCTGTTTCTTTTTCCACCCCCTCCGTCAATGACAACACTATTTGAGTGTCGTCAGCGTATGAAGTGAGCTGGAAGCCAAAGGATCTAATAACTTCTGCCAGGGGTGCCACATAGATATTGAAAAGCGTCGGACTAAGCGACGAACCCTGTGGCACCCCGCATTGAAGGGAGAATGGTTTAGACATATTGCCATCCAGATCCACTGTCTGTGATCTGTCAGATAGAAACGATTGCAAAACTTTCCATGCTCGGCCTTCTATCCCTATATCGGATTACCGGTCCATCAACACTTTATGATGGACCGTGTCGAAGGCCGCCGACAGATCCAGCAGGATCAGTACGGCACTACCACCCTTATCCAAAGCTTCTCTGATTTCCTCCGTGGATTTTATTAGAGCAGACTCTGTACTGTGGTCTGCTCTAAACCCATATTGGGATGGGTCTAGGGAGTTATTGGACTGAAGGAACGCACTAAGTTGAAAGTTCATGGCCTTTTCTAAAATCTTAGCAGGGAAAGGAAGCTGTGAGATTGGCCTATAGTTGTTGGGATCCTTTGGATCCAAAGTTTGTTTCTTCAGCAAGGGAAGAACAGAGGCCTTCTTCCACATTTTAGGGAATATGGGTGCAGAGGTGCTGGTCGCTATGGCAGCCTCGAATGTGGTTGAAGTTTAAAGGGACCTGTGAAAACACCAATGGCTGCAAGGTGGGACTTGGGGACAAGTCCTGCAGAACCCAAAGGGAGGGCCGACTCATGAGGGTCTCTGGAGCAAGGGGACACAGTTGGATTTCCGTGAACGTGGGCTGTGAGGTTCAGGTGCAGAGGTGTTTGGCTGGCTGGCCACTTGCGCTGGAGGCTCTCATGGCCCTTGGGTGGACCTGGAGAGGGGAAAGAAAACAAGACAGCTTGGCCACTCTCTGTGTAGGCTTTGTCGGTCCTGAAGTCCCTTGACGGCGGGTCAGCTTTGGACGCTCAACAAACCTTGGTTGCGGCATATGCGGTGCTGACCTCTTCGAACCATGGTGACCTCCTCCTAGTGAGTTGTTTCCTCGGTGACCCTAATGGGAAGCAAAACAAAGAGCTGGGTAAGTGCTGTCAGTGCCTACATATGTAGGGGGATGTCTCCTCCACCCCAAGGGAGATACCCTGTGTTTGTCGAAGCACTGGCCAGTCCTTCAAAGATTTAGGAGGATGCACAGCTTTTGGACGAGCCAGGTCAATGCAATTGTCACGGTTCCAGCAGCAAGGCAGGGTGTGGCACCAAGTTTAGGATAGTCCTGAGTTCTTGTGGTGACTGCCCTTCTTTATCCTCCTTCTGTTTTCAGGTAGATTAATTTGTTGGTCTGGTGTTGAGGGGGCTCCGAAATACTGAATATAGGGGCATTAAGGGGAGGGTAGGATAGTAGCCAATGGGCTACTTACCCCTGGGGTGACTACACCCCCTATGTGACCACTTCCTGCGAGGAGTGGGCATAATCCTGACCCAGAGTTCCTAGTTTTACCAAAACCAAGATGGTGAAACCCTTCTTCGACTGTCCAATTCAGGTGTCCCATCTTAGGGGTATGCCTAGCCTGTAAGGGTAACATACCTTCTGACTATCTGATTTCCCGCCTGCTCTGCTGCCAAATGTGCCCCAGGGCAGGGGGTGACATTCCCCAGGTCTGGGGGAAGCCGGGGGTAGCATATCAAAGGCGGCAGAGGCTTTGAAGCCTCTGGCTTTGATATGCTAAATCACTACCCATCCTGCTGGAGGAGGTGTGGACACCTTCCCCCGGATCAGGTATTGTTACTGCCCTCTGAGAGCATTGGCTCTCACCTACAGGGGGTCAGAAAATTGTCTGTGGTGGCAGGCTGGACGATACCAGTCAGCCATCACAGTAGCGGACTAGTAGGTTTTCAGGGGGCACCTCTAACGTGCCTTCTGGTTACATGTCACAATAAATGTGATACTGGCATCAGTATAGATATATTGAGTTGAGGTGTTTGATACCAAACACCATTATTTTCAGTGAAGCCATTAAGCAGCTGGGTAACTCGTAATCACCAGTGCCCAGTATGTACCTTTAACATGTCTTCCTTATCACTTGCAGAGTCTTACTAATGGAACTAGACATCACAGGGGCCTATCTGCTCATGCAGATGTGCCCTCACATGTAATATAATGCACCCTGCCTTAGGGCTCTAAAGCCTGCTGTAGGGGTGACTTATATATACGACATGCAGTGTACTTGGGCATTGTACACAGGGAGTGTGCAATATCGTGTTTTCAGCATGGCTTGCACCATTTCACACAGCTTTTATGTGTGTCCCTTTGCGTGGCATAATACATGCTGCAGCCCACAGGGACCCTCTTTGTTACCCATGCCCTGGGTCCCATAGGTACCATTTACTAGGGACTTAAAGGAGTGCCAATTGGGTTACAATCAACATGTCAGTTTAGGGGAAAGAACACTGGCGCCTGCTTAGCAAGTTTCAGTGCACAGTCAGAGTCAAAAACTAGCATCTAGCAGTTCAAATGGGGACAAACAGTGGGGGGACATCTGCAACGAAAAGTTTAGCTTCCTACATTCCCATATGGAGGAATGGTGAGAGGCAGGATCCCCGTTACTACCGGCAAATATCTTTTTTGGATTCGGAGGTAAAAGTTGTTGGCTGAATTATCCTGTCTAGAATAGAGTCTTGGGTTCAGCAGTCTGGTACCATCAATAGGATGCAATATGAATGAATGAAGGAAGGATTTATAGAGCGCTGGACTCACCCCAGAAGCGGTATCTCCGCGCTATTAGCGGAGGTTAGGAGGCTGAGACAGTCGATCAGTTGTTAAAAAGTTCAGTTTTCAGGAGTTTCCTGAACTTAAGAAAATCAGGCACTTGGGTAAATGAACGGGGAGCGCATTTCAGTATCGAGGGGAAAGATAGGAAAAGGTTTTGACTCCAGACCGGAGTTTGTTATACCGAGGGACAACAAGCAGAGCCTTCTCTCCAGAACGCAGAGATCTGCTAGGTAGGTAATGAACGAGTTTTTCCTCAAGATATATAGTACCCCTATCATTGATTGTTTTGTGGACCAAGCAGCAGATGTTAAACGTTATTCTTTTACGAATGGGGAGCCAGTGAAGGTGTTTCAGCAATGGGAGAGATGCAGTTCTAGGAGGCATATTAAGGGCCAGATGCGCTGGCGTGTTCTGAACCACTTGCAACCTGTTCAGCACGGTGTCATTTGCTGCTGCCAAAAGGGCATTCCAGTAGTCGAGGCGACTGACTACCAGAGCTTGAATCAGGGTCTTACGTACTGATGAAGGGAGGAGGTGGAACACTCTCCGTAAGAGCTTCAACATATAGAAGCAGGTGCCTGAGGTAGCTACTATCTGATCTCTCATAGATAGGGAGTGGTCCAGATAGACACCCAAGTTTTTTGCCTTTGGAGTAGGGGTGAGGGCCGGGCCCAACTCTGTTGGCCACCAGTCAGGAAACCACAGTGTTTGTGCTTTGCTGAACAGTAGTATTTCCGTTTTTTCAGCATTAAGCTGGAGAAAATTATTAGTCATCCAACCGGAAATAGCTCGCATACTTTCAGCAAAAGGATGTTTTGTCGCAACCGATCTGTTATCAAACGAAATAAGAAGTTGGGTATCTATCGTCCGCCTATGAAAAGGGAACAAATCCATGATCCCTCATAATTTTTGCAAGGTGGGTCACGTACACATTAAACAGTGTGGGACTGAGACATGAGCCCTGTGGCACCCCCTTCGTAAGGGGTTTAGCACAAGAACAAAAAGGCCCCAGGTAAACGGTCTGTGTGTGCGGCTCTAGAAAGCTTGAAAGCCATTAAAGGGTGGGCCCCCCAAAACCAATTTCAATGAGTCTTTGAAGTAGCTTTTGGTGGGCTACAGTATCGAAGGCTGCGGACATGTCCAACAGCACTAACGATACTGCCTTGTTATTGTCTAAGGAGAGTTTAATGAAGTCTGTGACACCTATGAGGGTCAGTGCTTTAAATGGGGGAAAAATAGTGCAGGTACTCATTTAAATGTTGCGAGTGGGCGGGGCTTGGGGCGGGGCTTAGAAGTCATGCCGATACTTCTTGACTTCTATACTACTTGCAGCACATACCAAAACACATGAGAAATGTCTTTCAATAAACAAAGAAAGTTTGTTTACTCATTACACAACGAAAGCCAAACGTGGTGATATTTTAACATTTCCTTGTTTTTTAATATTTGCAACATAAATACTGTTAATTGCTGTTGCTTGGCACAATACAATATATTCTCGAGGGACACAGAAAGAAACAAGCAGACCTGCACACACAAGCATTCCACACATTTTCTTTAATATACCTTCCAAGAGTGTCTCTATTCTCTCCCCCTTTCTCTCGTATTTCTCTCACACAAAAACAATCACAGGCAAGCAGACAAACATAAGCAGACACTTACACAAAAGAATCAGGTGGGATTAAAGCCATTTGAACCTGGTTACCTCCCACGACTTTCTTAATAGCGCTGTCACCGGGCTACCTCAATTTCTGTGTTTGCAACACAGCATGATGGTGAACACCCCGACGGTGTGCAGATGAGCCCAAGCTGAATAGTTCAGCGGGGGCTCGGCTCAGGTCTACAGAAGTGCCTTTACTGTCAGAGACAGGCCGCCAGCACCAGCGTTTCATGAGTACCGGTACTCTCCTCGGCAATAGAGAAGTGCCGGTACTCAGAGAGATAAAACTAAGAAGTGCCGGTACTCAGAGAGATAAAACTAAGAAGTGCCGGTACTCAGTACCTGTGAGTACCGGCCCATTTAAAGCACTGATGAGGGTGGATTCAGTAGAGTGTTTTGGTCTAAAGCCAGACTGTGAGGGGTCAAGACATGCTTGGGATTCTATATGTTCAATAAGCTTCGAGTTAATATATCCTTCCAGACGTTTTCTCCAGAGCGGAAGAAGTGAAATGGGACGATAGTTTGATAGCTCTGCTGAGGATGCATTGGCCTTTTTACAAATCGGAAGCACTTGAGCTGCTTTCCATACATGGGGCAATTTCCCCTCTCTCAAGGATAGCTTTAATAAAGCGCAGACTGAGGGAGCAAGATGTTTAGCTAATAAGGCAAACACTCTAGCTGGCATAATGTCGATGGGGCAACCTGACTTGGCTGTTTTTAGCATCTCCTCCACCATGGAAACCTGCAAGGATGGAAAACTTGCTAAGACAGCGTCATTCATTCTGGGAGCTGAACAGCTTGAAGTAGAGTTGTCTGGCGTGCCGGAGTCACTAGAAAATATGTTGTATATTGTTCTCATTTTTTCCTCAAAGAAATTGGAAATTTGTCACATAAGACTTGAGGACAGGGATTGAATTATTGCAAACAATCGGGGATGTAAAAAATTTAAGAATTTTATAAAGTTCCTTAGTAGAATTGCCCGCTTGGCTTAGTTGTAAAGAGATATATCTTTTCTGAGCTCTGTAAATGTTTTTATGGTAGGAGGTTACAGCCATTTTATACGTTTCTTTCTCTGTCCACAATTGAGTTTTTCGCCAGTTCTTTTCCAATTGCTTACAATTAGATTTCTCCCTACGAAGTTCTGGAGTAAACCAGGCTGCATGTTTTCTTTGGGAGTTAGACTGTTGTTTCTTAAGTGGGGTCAGAATATCCATAGCTGCTATTATAGCTTTATAGAATTCATTAAGCTTTGTATTAATAACTCCGGGTTTCTCAAAAGTAGGAGGAATAAACTCCTTTGAGAAAGCGTCTTCTGTAATCTTGTGCCATTGTCTCCTATAGTTCCCAGTGTGAGGGATAGGGGTTCCAGTCAGTTGGGTACTGTTAATCTGAAAGTTAATTAAAAAGTGGTCAGACCAAATCACCGGAAGGGGGGGATCACAGTGTATCTGAGATGTGTTAGTAAAAATGAGATCTAGAGTGTGACCTGCAGAGTGGGTGGGTCCTGTATTAATCTTTTCCAAACCTAGAGAGGACATGTCTGCCAGGAAATGGACAGCGTCCACGTTCTCACTGGAGTTAGAGAAGGTTTGGGGATGCAGCAACAGTGCCTTAGTTTGAGCTTACTGATTGGAAAGTATATAATTGCGAAAAAGGGTTTAATTTTATTTTATTTTTTTTATTTATAAAGTTTTATATAGCGCGAACCAGACCCCAGAGGGTATCAGAGCGCTTTACATTTAGAATCGTTGCGGTACAAGTTACATCAGTTACAAAAGCATAGTAAGGTACAGTAAACAAAAACAATGTTGCGAGAATTCGTAGGAGGGAGGGGAGGAAGGAGCCAAAGCAGGGAGACGAGGAGGAACTGTGTCCAATGTCCGGCTGGGTAGGTGACGGTCGAGGGGGAAACCAGGGCCAATCTCCTCTATAGCTGTCTAGCAGCTCCACCGGGTATCAGCCATGTTGCTCAGGTCTCGGCATTCAGGAAAACATTTTTGATTTGATATGATTTGAAAAGTTTTATATAGCGCTGGCTAGACCCGGAGGTATCAGAGCGCTTTACCAGGGTTCTCTCTATCTTGCATTTATGGATCTAAGTAGCACTTTCAACCGTGTAAATCGCTCTAAATTGTGGCACCTTTTAACTGAGATGGTTTTGCCCCAGCCTTTGATCGCCTTCTTACGTGCACTACATTGTGGGGTATCGGCTAAGGTCAGGGGTGGTACAGTGGGGGAGTGTGCTGATAGCTTTGGGCTGTCTCGAGGCGTCAGATAGGGTCTTGTCTTGGCCCTGATTCTGTTCCTTTCATACATAAACGGCCTGACACCCTTTTTATCAGTTAAGGAGATCGACCTCCTAAAGGAAAATTCGATCCTTGTTCCAGCACTACTTTTTGCAGACGTTGCAGTGCTACTTTCTGGCACACCTAATGATTTATGCGGACTAATTTAGAACGTTGTGCTGTGTATGGACAACTTAGACCTCAACCTTGAAACCAATATATCTAAAACCCACTATATGGAGAGCGGGCAACAAAGTATCAAGGCCAGACCCATAGGCATCAAGGGAAATCCCATAGCAAGGGTGACTGAATTTCTCTACTTTGGAGTGACCTTCGACTCTAGAAGTAGCTTCCCTCCCTGCATCTCAAATCGCTGCCTTCATTTTAACCGCTCACTTCGGGCTTTGTATGATGTGTCCTGAAAAGTCAGTGGCAAACCCATTTTGCCCCTCCTAGAGATATATAAATTGAAATGTATATCTGTTCTGATTTATGGGGCAGGAATATGGGGCTTTCTGGAATGTGCCAGGCTCTATCAGGAGGAGAATTGCTTTTGCAGGCGCCTGCAGGGAGTAGGCCTTGGTAGCCACCATTATTTCCTACATAAGGAACTGGGCCTGCCCTATGTGGCAGACCTGGTGGGGCTTGCCCACTCCTCCTTTGGACCTCAATTCGGAGCAATTAGAAAGCACTGCTCAACTGGGAGGTTATTACTGATTGTATTGCTTGTAACTTTGGGATTAGAATCCCTGTGGCTGAGCTATACCAAGAAAACTGTGAAGCCCTAGGCTGGCCTGATCTGAATGCACCACCACACACTGTTACACGAGGAGAGCGAACCAAGGTGAGGGACTTGTACTTGAGCTTTGCGGCAGCCGATGAAGAGAGTAGAGAGCTGCCCAAAGCAACTGTGAGAGATTTTGTCACAATTCAAATGGGCACGAGCACCGAACCATACCTGTCTATTGTGAAAAAAGCTTGCGTACGGGCACTTTTGGCGAAATTTCCCCTAGGCTGCATTAGATGTCATCTGTGCTTTCCACTAGGTCAGTTTGATACAAAATCTTTCCTGATTTGCCTGTGTGATGAATCCTGCCCCCATTCTTTGGTTCACTTCTTCTTTTTCGGTACATTTCATCAGAGAGTCAGGCATAAATACCTCGCACCTGTCTTAAAACTTTATGGATTTTACCAATGTAGGCCTGCTTTTTATTCCTTTCGTATGTTGCCTGATGCACATGTGTGTTACGCTGTGGGAGGTTTCCAGAAAATGGCTCTGTGCAATACAAAATTCAATTGATATTCAATGCTGCTTCCTTATGTGTCTGTGCACTTTGTTTTTATTCTTGCAATTTCCCGTTGTGAGAGTCGATTTTACGTCAATAAAAAGAGCATTACAAACTGAGCCTATGCTAACATTGGATTATGTTTAACCTGCCCTCCATCTTGCCTCAACATCACAACATATCACATGATGACTGTTGTTGATTCCTGTTCTAAATAAAGTATGTCTAGTATTTACTTGAATAAGCAAAAAGTGCACTTAAAGAAGTTTTATCGTTGTTCCGAATCAAGGACGGTTCTCACCCAGGCTTAGGTTAAAACAATGTATCAACCTAACCATACAGCTAAATTGTGAGAATGGTTCAATCGATCAATTAAACATTTGTAGAGCGCGGCAAATTGCCGTGATTGTCTCAAGGCAATTGTAGCTGTTTCATGGTGGGTTCTCATTCAAACATTCAGGTCCTTAGTTCTCCCCTGAATTGCTGGAGCAGGCCTTAGGTGCAGGGGTAGGGATTTCCATGTCTTGGCTGCCAGGTGCGAGTTGTAGCATCCTCGGCTGTTGGTTCGGCTGATCCGGGGGGTGTGTGCAAGGAAGCGGGAGGCAGAACGGAGGTGTTGGTTGATGGAAGGTCAGTCGTTTGTTGAGGTATGCTGGTCCTTCATTGTGTAGGGCTTTGTAGGTGTGGGTCAGAATCTTGAATTGGCATCTCCTCTGTATCGGGAGCCAGTGTAGTTTCCTGAGGTGGGGTGTGATGTGGGTCCTTCTAGGCAGATCGAGGATGAGTCTTGCAGCTGCGTTCTGTATTGTCTGAAGTCTCTTCAGGAGGTGTGCTGTGATACCTACATAGAGTGGGTTTCCATAGTCCAGCCTGCTGGCGATGAGGGCCTGTGTGACGGTCCTTCAGGTGTTGACTGGGAGCCACCTGAAGATTTTGAGGAGCATGCGGAGGTTGTGAAAACAGGTGAACAGAGTTCAGTGGCAGTTCGTTCCTCAGTGCAGAGGGAGTGGACATACTGAGTATGGAGACTTTCGCAGGTCGAGAGCCCACTATGGTATGAAAGTAGGCAGCATTCTTGTCACTGTAGAAAACATTTGTGTAGTTTAAGCAGGCAAACAAAGAAATGATTGAAAAGGGACATAGAAGCGATTGGAGCATTGCATCATTGTGTTCTTAGGCTCGGTTGGATCGGCGGATGTTTTTTTCTGGAGGGGTCTCACCCTCGGCATGTTTCCAGTCTTCGGGGAAAGAGGCCAATGTGATGGAGGCGTTCATGACGTTTCTGAGTTTGTCCCTGATTGTCTTCTTTCCAAGGTTGAAGACGTGGTGGGGCAGGGGTCGGTGGGTGCTCCAGAGTGCACGGAGTTCATGATGGAGATGGTGTCTTGCGTGGTGACGGAGTCCCATTAAGTGTGGTGGTGGTGTTCCGCGTTTGTTTTCGTGGGTGTGGGCTGCTTGATTCTGTCGGCGGCGATGGTTTGGGGTTCGAAGTTCTCATAGATGGCTGAGAACGTGTTGTGGAAGAAGTCTGCCAGAGTGTTGCACAGTTCTTGGGAGGGTGTGATGTTATTCTCGGCGGTGGTGGGATTAGAAAATTCCTTCCCGATAGCGAAGAGTTCCTTGCTGCGGCTGGAGCTGGCCTCCATGCAGTCTTTGTTTGTTTCTGTCAGGAGACGGTGGTACAGTTTGAGGGCATGGTTGAATCTCAATGTATTACTATCCCGAGAGAATCTTCAAGTGTATTCTGTAGAGAAATGTTTCTTCTAGCTTATTTCCTATTGGTCCAAACCCTAAGAACCATGTATTCCCACAGAATGTATGAAAACCTTTATCTAAAGCCCTGTAAAAGTATGCAGATTTCTGTAACTAGATAAACCCATTTTCCCCACTGTAGAAGGATTTACTGAGTTCCTGTACTTAAGTTTTATATGCTTTGCTGCAAAACTTGCTCAAGACATCTTTATTGTAACTTGCCTATTAATTCTTTATAAAGCATTGAAACGAGAATCCTAGTCTGCCATGTATAAGAGAATGTTTCAGCAGTAATATATGTATTCCCTCTGCTAAGAAAAGTTAGTGTTCCAGTCGGGGTGCAATAAAGTCCGTATTGGGACTACATCGCTTCCAGGTCTAGCAGTTGGCGTCCCCAAATGAGCTAGAAATTGAGAGAGCTTTGGTCACCAATAGATCTGCTAGCAGAGGTGATGGGTTACAATTGGAGCCAACCCATAAACTGATAAATCAATTGACTGTAGAACCGAAGAACAGTTTGCCCCGACAGTTATATTGACCAATCCCAATCAGATCCTGGTTCCGGAAGGATGAGATGGCTGAAAGAAGAACAACAACATGAGTATTAACCTCTTCCATGCGTCGGATGGCCCCCGGCCGTCCGACGTCACGGTGGGCGTGTGTGGAGTACGGCCGGGGGAATTTGCGCCACGTCGAAGCGGTTAATAGGGACTGCATGCAAAATAAGGGAATGAAGTAAGAGCGGCGCAGTACATGTTGGGAGTTGTAGTAAGCAAAGAGTAAGGGAATGCAGTAGACGATAATTAAGGATAAATATTGTGTGGCTCTGATTTTCAGATTTATTGGAATGATAATTATTGCAGTTCTGATGATCTTTTTATACTTTGAAAGAGAGATACCTCAAGTTGAATACTGAATCGGTAAACTTGCCTGTTAGGAGAGGTGTACTGTGAGGCGCTGTCAGATACACCACATTAGAAACATAATTTTCTTGTGCGAGTGTACTAACAGAGTTCAGTGGCAGTTCGTTCCTCAGCGCAGAGGGAGTGGACATACTGAGTATGGTGACTTTCGCAGGTCGAGAGCTCACTATGGTATGAAAGTAGGCAGCATTCTTGTCACTGTAGAAAATGTTTGTGTAGTTGAAGTAGGCAAACAGAGAAAAGATTGAAAAGGCACTTAGAAGCAATTGGAGCATTGCATCATTGCGACACCGTGCAGCGATAGTCTGGTGGACGGCGAAACCGCGCTGTGGTAGGGTGGTCTTTGACAGAGACAAGCTGGGATTGAGTGACTGAATAAAGCATTTGTCTTGTGAAAGGAGTGAAAGTTTGAACCGGGATTGCATGTGATCGTTGTTGTGATGGGGAAACCATAGTCAAAAAGGAGAAGGATGAAAATAGGGAAGAGAGGTTTCCTCCCGAGGGTACCCCAGCTACGCAAATGACAGTGAAGAAAGGGTTACACGTGCATGGGGCTTACCCAGTGGCACAGATATACGCCCAAAGACAGGGAACTTTGATTCCCCTTGAGGGGAACCTTCCATATCCCTCGAAAAGACCCACACAATTTGAGGCCCTAAATCTCTGGGAACAAATAACGAGCGAAAGAAGAGTTCTAGATTTGCAGTAGGGCTCATTCGTGGGGAAAGTACAAGATGAGGGAATGCAGAGAAAGTGGAGGGAAGAAGTCATTGAGACAGTTGGGAAAGGGCGTAAAAGGAAAAGGGAAAATCAGAGAAAGAACCAGACACAGAGAGTGAGATGCCCTCATAGAAGAGCTTCTTAGTGCCAGACCACCCCTATATAATGCAGCAGCAGTCTGACCCAAAAATGCAGTGAGCGCGGGGTCCTTAGTAGCATCTTCTGCACCCCCAAGTTATACAGAGACACAAGCTCCATCCTTTACTGAGACCCCCGTGTCAATCGCAATAAGTACCTTAACCCTGCTGAGCATCGTTCTCATTTCCCTAGTTTGAGATCCCTTCTACCTCCGTTTAGAGGCAACCTGTTCCACATTTGCCTCAGGATTCAGCACCAAACACAGGGAGAATGGCCATAGTTCCTTACCAAGGGAGAAACATGGTCAGCAGTGGAATTGTGGGTCAGACAACCAGTACAGACTTAACAGTTAGCTCACCAGGTGCAAGTCAAACCACCCAAAGAATAAATCTGTCCCAGTTAAAGATGAAGTTTGAGGAGCTAGTTAAAGGGAATGTGAGTACTTAGGGTATTATGGGGAAAATGAGTTGCTCTATATGTGCAAGGAAGCAGCGAGAGTGGCAAAGGAAGCCCATGCCAAGATGGAGAAAGTGGCAGATGAATGTGGTATTGATATAACACAGCGGAAGAAGTTGCAAAGGAACACTAGGATGGATAAGAGTGAGAAGGAATGGCTGATGCTGAAGTTGAGAGGGTTGCGAATGTATGCAAAGGAATTAATTAAAAATATTAGAGGCTCAGATAATTGTGGTCCAAGAAAGAAATGGTTAAAGTGAGGCAGAGGGGAAAGGAGGGCGAGGAAGTAGCAGTCGGGGGAGAAGTAAAGGAGTTCCCCTTACGAGCGGTACAAGGGGGAGCATATCTGCACATTCCATGGCAGTGGCGGTTCCTTCGCTATGGCGGAGGAGCGTCGCCCCATTGTTTTTAAGTAGTGCCAAGTAGAAACATAAAATGATAATAACTCACAGTTATTATCATTTTATGCTTCGTGTCCTGCTGCTTTGCGGCGAGCGGGTGGGTGGGCGAGGCTGCTCTGCTCTCGGAGCAGGGGAGGTGTGGTTTGCCCCCTCCTAAGTGTGCAATGCCTCTTCACCTATTGCTAAGGTCAAGTATGAGGAAGTCATAAGACACCTAAAAACAAAGGTCCCCCAAAAAGAGATTAATTGGCCTAAGATTTATAGAACCTCTCAAGAGGCCAAGGAATCAGTGAAAGCCTATTTTGAGAGACTAATGCAGGTGTATCAGGAGTGGGATGAATGACCCCTTAGGCGAAAACATGGGAGGATTTCTTGCCTCTTTTGTATATGGACTAAGGTCAGAAATCAGCAACCAAATTATTCAAGGTGTCCCTTAATGGTAGCGCAAGTCCGTTGATGAGATCTTACATTTTGCGAAATATTGCAGTGAGTCCTTAGAGGCTAAGCGAAAGTGGCTGAAGGAGAAGTTCATGATAGCCCAAACTCAGTTGACCCAGAATAAAAGGACAAAGGAACTTAAGTTCCCACCCCAAGGGGCCGAAGTTGATCCCAGCTTTGGAATGTTAATGAAAGTGGTTTCCCCGAACTACCGCCTGAATGTACCTGGAACGGGGAGAGGTCAGGGAAATGTGTCAGGGACAAACATCAGTGCCCTAAAGAAGGTTACTCAGTGCCATATTTGTAACAAGGTACGGCTTTGGAAGCAGGAATGTGGGTGCATTCCAGACCGAATTGCGACAGAATCTCAAAGGGTGATTTTGACAGAACAAGGAGAGTTTCCCCTACTACCTAGATGCCCCATGGCTGTTCAAAAGTTCCAAAGACTTTAACTCAATGCAGATGCAGGGAGGAATTCTACCTCCACAGCCAAACCACAGGGTGACCCCGAAAATTTGATGATGCTGCAAAGAAATCCAGTTCCCATTATGTTTGAGACTTCCATAGACCAGGATCAATGATGGAGCCTGATGGGGGTGGAGGAGTGCGTACTTGGTGCAGTCCTAGAAGTGGATCAGAATGGACAGTATGTGAATGGAGATTTTAACAGAAATACTTTATCTTTTCTAATAGACACAGGAGCCATTCGTTCAACAGTTTGAACCGCTGAGGTCCCTAAACTACCCCTCTCTAGAAAAGAAGTCCAAGTTGCAGGCATCACAAATCAGCAACACACTAACTGAGTTACTGCCCCGTGGCAGTAAAAATTGGAGACATAAGGGACCAACACCAGTTCGTAATCTGTGATTCCAGTCCTGTAAACCTTTAGAGCAGAGACCTTCTCTGCAAGCTCAACTGTGTTATATATTGCAGACAGGATGGGGTAGGAATTGAGACACAGGTAGCTGATTCAGAGTTCAAGTGACATTCATCAGAGCCTGTCATCAGGCTGTTCCCGGCCCTCAATACTGACAATGATTTGCCCATAGACTTAAGGAAGACAGTCAAAGAAGAGGTCTGGGATTTTACCAGAAACGAAATTGGATTGATCAAAGATGTCAAACCCCTAAACGATTACCCTTCAGTCCAATGCTGTTTACCCTCAAACTCGCCCTTACAAGATGACCCCAGAAACCATTGCAGGGATCACCCCTGTCCTAGAGAACATGAAAGGGCAAGGGATTCTGAAGTAAATTATTGAAAGCCCATGCAACTCCTCAATTATGGCCTTACACAAGTCCCACAAAAAGTGGAGGATCTTTCAAGACCTCTGAAAAATTAACCGAATAGGTGTTGCATGCTATCTTGTGGTACTGATCCCTGCCGTGATTCAATTCCAAATTCCTCTGGTAGCTGAGTGGTTCACGGTCATTGATCTTTGTCAGGCATTCTTCTTGGACCGATACACAAAGAGAGACAGTTTTGCTTCACATTCCGGTTCCAAGAGAAGACCCTCATGTGGTGTTGCACCCCAGAAGGGTACACAGAGAGCCCATCCTATTTCAACCAGGTTCTTAAAAAGAACCTACAGTGCTTGCAGTTTCTATGCATCTCGACATTAATCCAATACATAGATAATCTCTTGATCACCTCAGTGACTAAGGAAGCTAGCAAACAGGACACTATTGCTTTACTCAAGTTCAAGTTCTCAATCGCGTGGCTGAAAATTAGCATAAGGTCTCACCTGAGAACCTGCAATACTGTCAGAGGTAAGTCACATACCTGGGACACCAATTAACAAAGGGAGTGAGGCGAGTGTCTCACGAATGTATAGAGACAGTTCTCAAAATTAAATTCCCAAATACTCAGAGAGAGAGATGAGGATGTTTTTGGGTATGGTTGGCTACTGCAAACAATGGATTCTGAACTTCTCCTAGGTGGCAAAGTCTTTGATTAGGCTGAAGCATGCTGATATCAATGACCCAGTACCAAAGGATAATGAAAGCATGGAACCCTTCCAAGAGCTTAAAACTGTACTTTGCAATGCACCCGCTCTTAGAATGCCAGACTACAAAAAATATTTTGTGCCCTTTTGTCACGAAACAGATGGGTGTGCAGTGTCTGTATTAACACAAGCCCATAGAGACACCAAGCGTCTGTCACGGCCCGAGATCCTCAGTAACAGTACCCCCCCAGAGGCCCACCTTCCAATAGCTCCGACTCTGATTACAAAAGAACAGAGTAACAGGGTGGCCAAACGGGGGGAAGGGAAATTAGGGTAGGTACGCCAGGGAAGGAGATCTGAAATACAACCAAAGTAATTAACAATAAAGCAGGTGTTGTGTCAGACCCAGGCAAAACTCATATCACAGTTGATGGAGCAAGAACTCACAATGAGACTTGCTCGTAAGCAATCCTCTCACAGTATTAATTATTAATCTTTGTAATTTCTGTACTAACAAATGCACACATAAATACAATCCTAGAGAAGCTTGCCTATGTGTTTAAGCTAATAAATAACGCTTGTCTAAATCCAAAATGGCCGCTAATGCGCGGGAATCTCATTGCGCATGTGTCAACCATATCACGTGGTATGACGTCTTTCTATGCTTGGAGGGAAATCTTTGCTTCTGCGCAGTGTGTATTAAAATGGCTGCTTAATATTTTCACGTGCTACAGCTTGCTCATATGTTGCAATCAATAACTGTGGTATTCTAACGCTATTAATGCGGGATAGATTTTTAATTAAATGGGAATAGAGTAGATAGAGTGGGTATACAGTGAAACCATTTATTTTGTGATTTTAATATTTTCTTCTTTGACTTTTATTAGTTCGTAATTGGGCCTGGGTTGGTTGAACTGCAGCTCGAGAAACATTGGTTCTGCGCATGCGCCCTGAAAGGCTGACCAGAGGAAGCGATGAAGTCAACTTGGAAGCCCTCCAAGGTCGCCAAGCCTGGTTCACAAGTTCATCTGAAATGTACCTGAAGTCGATACAAATGTATACAAAATGTATTGCGGAATCAATGGGAAACGGGTGGGAAATAAAGCAAATGTATTAATTGTGATGGGCGGTATTTTAAAACAATGGGCTTAAAGAAATTGAACTAAAATGACATGGTGTGAGGATCAACCCCCTGTCCCCGTCCAATCAGAAGTAGTGGGCCCATATTTTTGCAACATTAATGGGAGGTACATGGGCGTAGAAGGGTATAATAGATATAGAATTAACTAATTAGTTAGCATAAGCCCCAGACATACAAGCTGATCGATTGCAGACTGAACCGCTGTCCAGAGAGGTCCTGAGGTGGGGGCGGCGGATTCTTAGAAGACGACCTGGGAGAAGCAAGGAGAAGCGAAGTATCAGAGAGGGGAACGACGCAGGCGTCGTTGATAGAGAGGTCACCTGTCCTATCCTGAACCTGGTCCGGAGGTCTTTGGTCTTCATCCTTCCTGGGACCTATCTTTCCAACTCCTTGGCCAAGGGGTTTGGTTTCTCGCACCTTTAGGTAAATATAAACGCAACCTTTCAGTTGTGCTGCTGTCTCTATCATCTTCTTTCTGAGGAACCGTCATTGATCGATAATTGATTATTATGCTTCATCCTTGATATACGATTAAGTATCATGTGGTTCTGTATTTTACTCTGCTAAAACTTTAGATAAACATTTTAAAACTTCCTGACTCAGTGATTATTTTAGAAATTATGAATTGTAATGAATGTCACTCATTTTAAACTTCCCAATTATCAAAGGGTCCATTGGTAAGTCATTACTCTTCAATCAGAAAAGTAATTGGTAGCAGGGATTTTGATAAAGAGTACAACTGACCCACCAGCGGAAAATTGCTAGCGTAGTATGAATGTATGGGCCCAGGTGAGTATTCGGTGTATGAATGCTTGTTGCTAGTAACCCGCTGGATCAGTTTTCTGGTTATCAGAGGATGGTTATACTTTGTTAATTGGGTAATGAGAATTTTATTTTTATAAAGTAACATCCGTTTGGTAAAAAGTTTGTTTTATGTTGTCCAGAATTCCCGGGGAAAATTGAATAGCGGATGGTAAGTGGAAACCATACTGCAGTGAGGTTATCTGTCAGGCAGAAATAGTACTGAAAAGTTAAGCAGGGCTATCAGTACTTGTTAGGGACTCTATGCGTGTGAGTAATAGCAAAGGAATACGCTGGTAAAAATTTGATGTTATATCACCTAGAAAGGGTAACATTGAAGAAATAGCAGGTATTTCGGAAGCTTACATGAAGAGTAAACGGAAGGGTTTTACTCGTAGTGTATGTTTAGTAAACGGAAAGGTTTTACTAAGCGTGAGAGAAACTATCTTTTTCAATTTAGAGAAACTGGCACGATAGCGAATGTTTTATGTTGTTACTGAATTTTAATAAGAAGCGTAGAGAAAATAAAGTTTTGCGTACGATTTTGTAAAGGGAGGGTCAGCGGCCCGAGAGGAAGCTGACGTCACAAAACGCAGCGCTGGGATTGGTTGAAACCGCGGGCGTGGAAAGACTCTTGTAAAGGAGGGGTCAGTAGTTAGGAGTAATACTGACGTCACAAGTGTCGCGCTGGGATTGGTGGAAACAGCGAGTGACAGAAAAGCGCAGATTGTAAAGGAGGGGTCATCAGAACAGACGTCACTGAAAAGCCGCGCTAGGATTGGTTCAGAGACAAATGTTAGCTGGAATTTAATTGGTTGTTAGCATAGAAGTCGAAATCCTAGTGGATAGTGGAGATTTTATGTGGAAACGCGATCCGACTTTAACAGGAACTCGTCCGAATAGGAGATTCCTAGGTTTTGCAGAATATAATTTTATACACAGAGATTTACCCAAAATGTACGGAGAAAAGAGAAAGATGTCATTTTTACAAAAGATTAAGAATTATTTTAAGAAGGATAAACCATCAAAACTAGAGAAGGAATTATCATTCCACCAGCAAAAACGCCCACTTCATTCATGATGATGGAAAGAGGTTATCATACTTGCGTATGGTTAGAAAATTGGATAGAATATACCAAAAATGATGGAATATTAGCATTCCCAGAGAATGGTACTTTCAATGGGAGAATTCTTCAAAATTTGAGATTGAGGATGAATGACTTAGAACCCAGACCAAGATTAACTCAATACGAAGCCTTAGAAGAGTGGGAAACCGAGGCGTTCGAACGTGACCGATCAAGAAGTAGTAGGGGTTATCGGGGATTTTTTCCTAGATACCAAAATGAGTCAAGAGACCGTCAGATGAAACAGTGGAGAAGAGCGATGCTTACAGAGGGTTTGTATCCAATTTGTATAGCAGAAGAGTCATTAGGGGGCAAATGCACAGAAAAGACAAAACATTTTACAAGGTTTGGAGATTCTGAAGATGAATTTATGGAAGAAATATTAAAGAACCCGCCACCATATCAGGAAGGGACAAGTGGATGCACCCCAAGCGCACCACTTTTAAAAACACCATTAGTACCGCAAGTATTGCATAATCCACCAGTTGATAGTGTACTTCAGGATAAAGAAAAAGAGGCTATAGACAGAAACAGAGCAGAATTGGTACAGAAAATAACACAATTAAATGTACATCCTGATTCCCTGACCATACCTGTAACGATTGGTCCAGTGGTTCCCTTATATGGTGATAAGGTAAATTATCCGAAACCATTAGTGATGCCTACACCTGTAGAAATTCCTAAACCCGAACCTGTAATAATTGATGATCAAATCAGTGATTGTGAATCTATGATATCCTTAATGGATTTACCGATTCGAGGATCTGTAAATAGCACTCCCAGAAGAATAACACCTGGTTGCTCCAAAGATGTAAATATAGTAACCTCATCTGGAACCAAAAGTGCCACAGTAGTAATGCCAGAAGACTTAGAAAGGTGGGCACAAGGATCAGACAGACAGAGTTCACCCCCAAAGATCATGGACATCTACGAATTAAAAGTCGAGTTAGAAGAAATGATAGCAGGCAATGTAGGAGTAGATCGTTTAAATACTTACGATGAAGAAGAACTATTGTTCGTATGCAGAAGCATAACTAGAAATGTAAAGATATTTCATGAGAAATTATCAGATTTGGCTTTGCAGATGGGAATTGAAATAGGAAAGTCAAAAGTACTACAGAAACCATATAGAGCAGACTTTTCTGACAAAGATTTAGAAAACATGAATGCCTCTGGCCGAAAATTACAAGTAAAAGAATTAATGTCAGTTTTACAGAAATGGGGAGATTTAGATAAATGGAAAGCTAGATGGACAAAGAAAAAGGAAGAGGCACGGTACAGTAGAACCACTTCTGAATATTTAATGAAGGAAACAGGGAAAGCAGATCAGATGTACCCGATGCGAGAAGTACCCGGAGGAGGTTATGTTCATGTCCCATGGAGTAGACAGGATATTTTGTCATTTACGAATGATTTTCCAAAGTTGAGAGAAAAGCCAATTGTATGGTACAAGCAGGTTGAGAGGTTTGTGAAAGTGTCGAAGGTATTGTTGAAGGACTTGGATGGTTTGTTCGACATAGTGGGACCTGCCGATTTGTGGACAGATTGTAAAATTACAGTTGATTGGCCGAGTGAAGAGTATCCTAGAGATCCAAAGACAGGTGCTCCATCGAGTGATGTAATGAAAAAGTATCAGCAGGTAATAACTTACCTGAAAGGGAAAATACCACCAAAAGAAACAGATTGGGTGAAAATTGACAGAACTACCCAAGAAGCAAATGAATCGGTACATGCCTATTATGAACGTTTATTGCAGGTATTCAAACAGTATAGTGGATTTGAGGACATTGGAGATAAAAATATGAGTCAGTTTGTCTACCGATTTGTTTATGGTTTAAAGCCAGAGATTTGTCAAATGATTAAGCAGCACATGTTGTGCTGGCAAGGGAAACCCATAGATGAGATTTTGAAATATGCAAAATATTGTGGAGACGACATTGAGGATAGGCACAAGAAACTGCAAGAGAAGGTGATGTGGGCTCAGGTGAAAATGGCTGAGCGACAGGGAATTAATTTGGATAATCCAACTGATAATCAGGGAAAAGATTCTGGAACGAATGGTGAAACAGGAAATGGTGGTAAAGTGAGAGGACGAATGAGTAGAGAAGAGGCTAAAAAGAAATTTCCTTGTCATGGATGCGGAAAATTGGGGCATTGGAAGGATGAATGTAAAAAGATTCGAAATAATAATGGCCCAAATCATAATTTAAATCCACAGACGCAGTATGACTCACAGCAGGGTGTAAATCCTCAGAGTCAGTTACCACCTGCACCTATACAGGGTAATGTAAGCAGAGCAAAGCACGGTACAGACGTCGGATATCAAGGAGGAAGTGGTAAGAATGATTATGTAACTTCACAGTTTCTTTTACAGGATGACTTTTATCCATGTAATCAATGACGGTGCCTAAGAGAGGGGGAGAAGGAGTGCGTACTTGGCGCATCCTTGCCGGTAGACCAGTCAGGTCCATATGTTGAAGGGAAAGTAAGAGGTAATGATATCACTTTCCTTTTGGACACTGGTGCTACCCGTTTAACTGTGAGAACAGCAGACATCCCAGACCTTCCTCTCTCTGGAGAAGCTATCCAAGTTGTGGGTGTAGCTAATCGAAAGGTTAAAACACCCCTTACCGAGCCAATGGAAGTAAAGATTGGAAATTTTTGAGAAATGCATCAGTTTGTAGTGTGTGACTCCAGTCCAGTAAACTTACTGGGCCGAGATTTGTTGTGTAAAATGAATTGCACAATCTTCTGCACACCGGATGGTGTTGCAGTTCAGACCCCGGATGAAGACCATGTATATAAAATTATGATTGCAAAACAAGGTACAGAAGTAAACGAGATGTTCTCCTTGATAACAAAAGATGAGTTACCTGAAGAATTAAGAACTACAGTAAATTCCATAGTATTTTGATTTCACCGGGAAAGAAGTAGGACTTATGGCCAAAATAGACCCAGTAAAAATCACTGTAAAGGAAGGTGCAATTTTCCCAAATACCAGACAGTACAAAATGAGTGCAGAAGTAAAAGCAGGAGTTATTGAGGAAATTAACAGAATGGTAAAACAAGGCATATTAAAAGAAGTAATGAGTAGCCCTTGTAATTCACCAATCATGGGTTTGAAGAAACCTAGTGGAAAGTATAGGATTGTTCAGGATCTACGCAAAATAAATAAGATTGTGGAACCTTGTTGTCCTATAGTGCCAAATCCTGCAGTAATCCTATACCAGATTCCTTGGAGTGCAGAATGGTTTACTGTGATTGATTTATGCCAAGCATTCTTTTCCATATCATTGCACCCAGATAGCCAGTATCTTTTTTCATTTAAATTTGAGAATAAAGTCTATGTATGGAATCGTGTTCCTCAGGGGTACACGGAAAGTCCTTCCATCTTTAATCAAATATTGAAAAAGTGCTTAGAGAAGCTAGTGATGCCAGGAAGTTCCGTCTTAGTGCAGTATATAGACGATCTGCTAGTGGCATCTAACACCAGAGAGGACTGTGTTGTCGACTCCATTGCATTATTAAATCACTTGGCTGAAGAAGGGCATAAAGTGTCACCTGAAAAATTTCAGTTTTGTACAAGAGCGGTTAAATATTTAGGACACCAAATTGAGAGGGGAAAAAGAAGGATAACCTCTGAAAGAGTAAAATTAATCAAGCAATTGCAAATGCCTGTAACCCAAAGAGAAGTGAGAATGTTCCTTGGAATAGTGGGATATTGTCGACAGTGGATAGTAGGGTTTTCTTTGCTAGCCAAGCCGTTGATTCAAATGACAAGAAAGAAGGCAAAGGACCCAGTCGAGTGGGATGATGAGAGCGTAGGAGCTTTTGTAAAAAATTGAGAAGTGCTTTGTGTGAAGCACCTGCCCTAAGTATGCCTGATTATACAAGGGGATTCGCGTTATTCTGTCATGAGAGAGAAAATTGTGCACTCTCAGTCCTAACTCAGAGACATGGTTTGGACAGACGTCCTGTAGCATATTTTTCTGCTACATTGGACCCAGTGGCAGCAGCGTTGCCAGGCTGCTTAAAAGCAGTAGCTGCTACATGTTTGAGCATTGAGCAAAGTGAATCAATTGTAATGGGACATCCTGTAAAACTGTTTGTTCCACATTCAGTTGTGATTCTGTTGACAAGAACCAGAACTCAGCATCTTACTCCTAGTCGGCTGACTAAATATGAGAGAATAATCTTAGGTGCTGAAAATGTGACTATCGTCAGGTGCACAATTGTAAACCCTGCTACTTTACTACCAGATCCGTATCATGAGGAAGTCAAAGATGATGAAGAGGAACATGATTGTTTACAAGTCACAGAATTGTGCACCAAACCTCGTCCTGATATACAGGAACTGCCTCTTAGAGATCCAGACAGGGAGCTGAAGGTGGATGGTTCATGCCAAAGGCATGAAGATGGTAAACTAAGTGCAGCATATGCGGTATGTGAATTAACTGGAATAGTCGAAGCATCCTATTTACTAGGAGTCAAATCTGCACAAGTAGCTGAATTAATTGCTTTAATTAAAGCCAGCAAAATTGGGAGGAATCAGAAAGTAACTATATTTACAGATAGTCAATATGGTTACGGGGTTGTGCATGATTTTGGCCAACTGTGGATGCAGAGGGATTTCATTACTTCTTCAGGATCCCCTATTAAAAATGGACAATTTGTAAAAGAACTGCTGGAAGCAATACAATCACCAAAAGAATTGGCTGTGGTGAAGTGTGCCGCACACCAGTCAGGAGATGACTGGGTGGTAGTCGGTAACAGATATGCAGATCTAGTGGCTCAACACTGTGCCAAAAACAGGTTGTCAGTAAATAAAAGGGTTGAAAGGATGGGAATCAGCTGCCAACTTATGGTATATGCACCATCGGAAACATGGAACGATGTGAAAAGACTGCAAGATGATGCTGATGAGAGTGAAAGAGATGCATGGATTAAAATAGGATGTTCTCGAAGGGCAAACGACGATGTGTGGATTTATGCTGACGGCAGACCAGTCATGCCCGACTGTCTGATTTCACAAATGGCCAGAATGTATCATGGAGACACACATGTAGGGAGAGATGCCATGATTAGACTCTTCAGACAAAATTGGTACAATCCAAGGTTTGGGGCTGCAGCAGAGAGTCTTTGCCAGAGGTGCTTAACTTGCCAAATGAATAATCCAGGAAAGAGAACAGTAATTGGTTTGGGAAAAATTGGAAAGGCAGAGGGTCCATTTGTGAGATTCCAGTTAGATTTTATTCAGTTACCACCATGTAAAGGACTGAAATATGTACTTGTCATAGTGTGTCTGTTTTCAAAGTGGGTGGAGGCTTACCCTACCAGAAGGAATGACAGTATTACAGTCGTAAAGTTGTTGCTACGAGAACTCATTCCTAGATTCGGTTTCCCAGTAACTTTGGAATCAGATAGAGGAAGTCATTTCAACAACGATGTGATCAGAATAATTTGTGAAGCATTCCAAATTGAGCAGAAATTGCACTGTGCATATCGCCCAGAGGCTTCTGGAGTGGTTGAACAAATGAATGGCACAATAAAATCAAGACTGGCAAAAATGTGTGCATCAACATCGCTAGATTGGCCAGATGCATTGCCACTTGTGTTAATGGGACTCAGAAGCATTCCTGATAGAAATACCGGATTGAGTCCTCACGAAATAATCATGGGAAGAGCAATGAGGCAAGCACATGTACCTACAAGTAAACTGCTGAACATAACTGATGATATGGTTCTGGATTATTGCAAAGGATTGGCTGACCTAGTGCGTTCTGTCTCTCACCAGGTTGGAGAAGACGCAGTTTCCAGGCAGCCTGAGCAAGAGCATGATCTGAATCCCAGAGACTGGGTGGTTGTGAAGCATCACACGAGAGAAACGTGTTTATCACCCAGGTGGGGCGAACCTTGTCAGGTTATACTAGTTACGAACACAGCAGTGAAATGTGCAGGATTGCCTAATTGGATTCATGTAAGCCACACCAAAAGGGTACCAGAGCCTGAAGAAGAAAATCCTCAGACAGCATCAATAACTGAGGAAGCTGAAGGATGCCCAGCTGAAGAATCCCTGGGGAGAGATTCGAGAGAAGCTGAAGGAGAACAACCGAGCACAAGTCAGGACTGGATACCGGTGGTTGATATACCAGAAGTTTACAACAGAACAAGAAGCCGAGCAAAATTAGAAGAAATTAAGGAAGACCAGATAGGTGAAGAAGAAGCAGCTCAGGAAGTAGAAAATGAAACAATAAGAGAACCTGAGCAGGAACAGATAGGGAGAGGAAATTGGGCTCAAATCGACAACGAAAAACAAAATTTGAGCAGGGACAGACAGGTTTAGAAGAATGCGGTCAGGCTGCAGAAGTACAAAGTGCAATAAGCCCTGATCAGAACCAGTTAGAACTAGAAAAATACGTTCAGGGAGAAGAGAATCACAGAAACCTCAAGCATGAAGACATAAATCCTGAACAGGGTCAGTTATTAGAAACTCATATTGAAGCAAATGAAGAAAAATCAATAAGACCTGATCAAGAACAAATAGAAGAAGAACTCGAAAACGAAGAAAAACAAATTGTGCCACAGCCTGAAAATAAAGGAACTTCTGAAGAAGAAATAAGAAGTGAAGAAACAGTGCAAACAAAGAAGGCCAGAAAAGGTGATCATTGGCCTAGTGTCATTAAGAGAGTGAAATACCATATAGAAACCAGAAGTGAAGATCCAGAACAAGTAAACGAAGTGACAAGCCTAACTGGACAAACAAGTGGAACTGAAAAACGAAAAAGCAAAAGACTGAAACTTGTGAACAACAAATTTAAAGGTCCTGATTGGACTTATATAATCCTTGAAGACTACGAGAGTTCAGAGTCAAGTGAAAGTGGTGACGAAGGAACAAGTGCGGAACTGACTTATGAGAAAGAAATAAAACCACCTTGATAAACATTAAAGTCTTGGAAAAAAATAAGAAGAGAAATCTTCCTTGTCAAAATGCCTGACAACAGAGTTTCTGGGAGACCGAAACGGAAATGTTGTAAAAGATGCTGTGCTATATGCATATGTAGTCTGGTAGTGGTACTTATAGTATGGTTAGTTGTGATCGTAGCAATTCCTTACCTTCTGATAATGGATAAAAAGATTAACAACGAAACAAAGGGAAGGATAGATAACTTGAAAAGTAACAGAGTAGAATTAAAGGCAGAAGATGAACTAGAATTTCATCATGAGGTAACAGATAACGACCCTAGTTTAAATGTTTTCACAAAATTATTGTTTCAATATGTAGATACCATGGAGGTTAGTGATTGTTATGTTTGCATGAAATTACCAGAATCAGTAGCTGAAGGGTTGACATACCATCACTTGCCATTAACTTATGGCATATCATGTAGTGTATTGACTAGTTTATTTTATAAAACAGGGAGACTTCAGTATTATTATTCAAATATAGATGTGATATTTTCTGAGATTCCAATTCGAAAGAATATGAATCCAGTGCTTAGTAGTCAAGACGCACAGTTTATGGGAGAATTTTTCTTAACAATGAAGTCAATAGATATAACACATGCACATAGAAGCAATCTAACATGTTCATTACATGAAGAAGAAAAGATATTTTTGAATTTAGTAGAAGATAGAAGACAAGATTTCCAAAAGAAAGCATCTGAGCATAAGGCAGCATCTGAGCATAAGGCTCATTTGCCACCTTGGGCTGAGAAAGAGGGTAGTTACACACCTGGCAAGGCTCAAGCTGCTATGGCTCTGGATTTTGTAAAGACAGGGAAAATGTGTCTACATAGGTTAAAGACTGAGTATAACAATATTTTCATCGGTACCAGTGAATGTGAACATAATTTCTTAATTCTTGGAGGTTGGGGACTAAAAGGAGGAACAGATTCAGTTTTTCCTGGAATCTATTATGTGTGTGGGAATAAGGCTTACTTTAGGCTTCCTGCACGGTGGTATGGAAGTTGTTACTTATAGTATTTCCAAAAATATACCATGTAAAAAGAAACACTGGGAGCAATGAAAATACTCGTGAATTAACACGTAGTAAAAGAGCTAGTTTTACTGAAATTGTAGGTGATATATTTGGTGCATTGATACCTTCAGTGGGAATAATTCTGAACTCAAGGAAAATATGTAAATTATCTACAGTGGTTGATCGTTTATCAACGGACACTGCTGGAGGATTTCTAATGATTAATGCGGAGATGGTTGCGATTAGATCTATGGTTATGCAAAATCGACTTGCTCTTGATATAATATTAGCAAAAGAGGGCGGAGTCTGTAAATTATTGAAAACAAAACATTGTTGTACGTACATACCTGATAAAAGTGCAGAAATTGGAACGTATATACAGAATATAACTAAACTTGAAAATGAATTAAAACCACTGGAAGTTGATAGTGTATGGGAAAGATTGACAAATAGTATTGCGTCAATTGGTACCTGGTTTGCTAATGTAGGGAAAGGACTTATAGGTCAAATATTAGTACCCTTAGCAGGGATAGCAATAATAGTACTGTCAATAATAATATGGTGCAAATGTTGTAGAAAGAATGTGACGTATAGAGTGACAGGAAAAGGAAAGAAACGAAAGTTTGATGAAATTGAACTAGAAGATCTGAAAAGTGAATTATACAAGAAACTGAAAGGAGACGGTAAAAATAGAAGGTGTAAAAATGAAGCTGAGACAATTTTATGCTAAAAGTTGGCATCTGGTTGTGGGTAATTTTTGATGGCTCAGAAATGCCATCAGAGAGGGGATTGATGGAGCATGAACTCACAATGAGACTTGCTCGTAAGCAATCCTCTCACAGTATTAATTATTAATCTTTGTAATGTCTGTACTAACAAATGCACACATAAATACAATCCTGGAGAAGCTTGCCTATGTGTTTAAGCTAATAAATAACGCTTGTCTAAATCCAAAATGGCCGCTAATGCGCGGGAACCTCATTGCGCATGTGTCAACCATATCACATGGTGTGACGTCTTTCTATGCTTGGAGGGAAATTTTTGCTTCTGCGCAGTGTGTATTAAAATGGCTGCTTAATATTTTCACATGCTACAGCTTGCTCATATGCTGCAATTAAAACTGTGGTATTCTAACGCTATTAATGCGGGATAGATTTTTTATTAAATGGGAATAGAGTAGATAGAGTGGGTATACAGTGAAGACATTTATTTTGTGATTTTAATATTTTCTTCTTTGACTTTTCTTAGTTCGTAAATGGGCCTGGGTTGGTTGAACTGTAGCTCGAGAAACATTGGTTCTGCGCATGCGCCCTGAAAGGCTGACCAGAGGAAGCGATGAAGTCAACTTGGAAGCCCTCCAAGGTCGCGAAGCCTGGTTCACAAGTTCATCTGAAATGTACCTGAAGTCGATACAAATGTATAAAAAATGTATTGTGGAATCAATGGGAAACGGGTGGGAAATAAAGCAAATGTATTAATTGTGATGGGCGGTATTTTAAAACAATGGGCTTAAAGAAATTGAACTAAAATGACATGGTGTGAGGATCAACCCCCTGTCCCCGTCCAATCAGAAGTAGTGGGCCCATATTTTTGCAACATTAATGGGAGGTACATGGGCGTAGAAGGGTATAATAGATATAGAATTAGCTAATTAGTTAGCATAAGCCCCAGACATACAAGCTGATCGATTGCAGACTGAACCGCTGGCCAGAGAGGTCCTGAGGTGGGGGCGGCGGATTCTTAGAAGACGACCTGAGAGAAGCAAGGAGAAGCGAAGTATCAGAGAGGGGAACGACGCAGGCGTCGTTGATAGAGAGGTCACCTGTCTTATCTTGAACCTGGTCCGGAAGTCTTTGGTCTTCATCCTTCTTGGGACCTATCTTTCCAACTCCTTGGCCAAGGGGTTTGGTTTCTCGCACCTTTAGGTAAATATAAACGCAACCTTTCAGTTGTGCTGCTGTCTCTATCATCTTCTTTCTGAGGAACCGTCATTGATCGATAATTGATTATTATGCTTCATCCTTGATATACGATTAAGTATCATGTGGTTCTGTATTTTACTCTGCTACAACTTTAGATAAACATTTTAAAACTTCCTGACTCAGTGATTATTTTAGAAATTATGAATTGTAATGAATGTCACTCATTTTAAACTTCCCAATTATCAAAGGGTCCATTGGTAAGTCATTACTCTTCAATCAGAAAAGTAATTGGTAGCAGGGATTTTGATAAAGAGTATAACTGACCCACCAGCGGAAAATTGCTAGCGTAGTATGAATGTATGGGCCCAGGTGAGTATTCGGTGTATGTATGCTTGTTGCTAGTAACCCGCTGGATCACAGTGTAAAAGGACATTTTTAGCATGTAATTTCATGGTTAGAGCATAACATAAGTGTTGGAAAGTAGATTATTGGTAGGGGCAAATGTAGGTCTGCCACTGGCAATAAGGCCACTAACACATGATAGGACTCAGCATAGGTCTTAGAACATTATTCCTATGCTCAACCCTTGGTAACGTGGCTGCGAGCAGGCAGGCTTAACTTCAAAGACAGGTATGTAAAGCATTTAAAAACACCAATTCAGTAAATAATTAAGACACAACACAAAATAAAAATCCTACACCAATTTATAAAAATAGGAAATATTTTTATCTTTTAAATGACACCAAAACGAAAAAAAATCCACTGTACGGAACCAGAGATATGAATTTTTAAAGATTAGTCACTTTCTAGTGCTTAGAAACCAACAGTGCCCCTTTTAGTCATTTCGTTTGCTCTGACAGGGACACATTCTGGATAATTTCTCACCACTCTTGTGCAGCCTTCTCCAGCAGGCTGGCTCCAGTTAGAACTCCTTCCTGAAGTTCTTGCGGGTCACAAAGTATCCAACACACACTCCAAGGTTCTGGAATCTCCAAGAGCGTCCTTGAAAGGGTGAAACTTCAATTCCGCAATCCACTTGGACAAAACCCTTACAAATCCACTGGTAGTACTCCAGGCTGGGGATTCTTGGTGGTGATGGTACAGGTGAGCTCTTTTAACCTGTAGCCTGCAGGGAGTCCACTCTTTAGTCCTTTTGAAGCAGGTTTGATCCACAGGGCTGTAGTTTCAAATGGTGCAAAAAAAAGCGCAATCTCAGAGTCCTGGCCTTTGGAAATGCACATCAAACTCTTCAGCGCAGACCCTTCTGATTCTCTTAAGTTTCAAGCAGCAGATCTGAGAGGCACCGCCCCTCTCAGATACTTATTCCAAGTTCTCTGGGTCAAGCAGGAGGTCACTCCTGACCAATGGGAGAAGGGCAACTCCCCAAGGATATGACCACATCAAGGAGAGTGTGGCATTGTTTTGTCCCAGAGTGCAGCAAATCTTCCAGATTCATAATGGCTGATTTTCCAGCAGGGAGGTAAGAGCTGGCTAAACACACCCCTAGGATGGCTACTTTCCATAGACTCTCCCCCTTGCATCTGCTCATTCTTTCCTGAAGCCTAGCTCTGGCTTTGGGTCAAGAGATCAGAGTTGTAGATGACACTGAGACCATCCCCTGCTCTTTGAAGACCATGGTTTACGACTCCTCCCCCTGCTCTGGCATTCCTGTGGAACAGCACAATGCCCTGCCAGCAGAGCTGGTTAACCCCAGGGGCTCTTTATCACCTCTTCAAGGCAGCCTGGCTAATCCACTTAACTCTGACCAATCAGGACAGACCACTGGAAGGCTGAATCTGGACTTACAAACAAGAAAGTCTTATAACTTCTTGTCTGTACATTTTAGGAGAAATTCAACAATATGATATTGTTGGATTCATAACTACCATTCGGGAAGTCTTTGAATGGAAGTTCTATCATTCTCCTATCAGGAGTTATTAGTTAATAACTTCTTGCCATGTTACCCTATGTGGCATGGGATTTGCAATGGGAAAAATGACTTGGGCCATTTTTCCAGCACTAGGGCTTATAAAAACATATTTTATAAGTACTTCGCTTATATCTACAGGACCCCCACCCCATGGGACAACTAGGGGAGGCTTTAGGGTTCTGAATCTGTAGAAATATTGCAGATCCTCCCTCCACAGTGCTCCTAGCATCAAAGTCGAATTTGGGCAGCACTTTATCACAATGTGGGGAGTGAAATGTGAAATTTCACTTAAACCAGGGCATATAAAACTCATTTTATAAGGGTCCACCTTATAAATACCTGACCCCCCCCCCCCCCACCCCTGGGACACCTAGGGGAGACCCTGGGGGTTCCTAATATGCCAAAACATTGTAGGTTATCCATTTTTAAGTGCCCCAAATACCAAAGTCGAGTTTGGGCACAATTTACTTTTTAAAAGCAGTCCTGGTACCCAGGGCTGCTTTTAAACCTACCTCAGGCTTCAGCAGGGCACACATGCAAGTGCAGAAAAAGCTGCTGGCCTCTAAACTGCCATGCCCTATTTATACTAGGGACTGATAGGTAGTTTCAATCCCCCTGCCCTAATATGTACTAGGGCCCTATGGGGTAGGTCATGCCAATCACAGGTGTACCCCAACCCTTAGTGTACCCTAGTGTATGTAGGTGTTTTCACTGTATTCTAAGTGTTTTCAGCATAGCGCTGGCCCTGGGCCTGGTTAGGCAGAGCCCAGGGTCAGTCAGAGTCAGTTACCACCAGTACCAGTCAGCAAAAAGTTGGAGGGTGCCCAGGGCACAGGATGACTTTGCAACAATAAGCAATCTTTTGATTTCAAGGAATATAAAAAACAATGCCTGAGTTTACACTTTAAATGTATCAAATCATGAGATACTCCTTGGCTTTAAATGCATGAATATCTTTGCGGCTGCATCATGAATTTCAATAGCAAACTGAAACCCACTCTGATTTAGTACAATGAACTGAAATATGCCCTAATAAAACACCGGACCATTAAACATGAAGAAACAAAAGTAAACCACCCAAATATATGCTGCGAAGCATTCACTTGAACTGAGAGCATATGAGGCCCATACTCCCCTCAATCAACATTTCCTCCCGACTGTTCAGCTCAACACACGGTGCACGGCACACTGTCCGTATCGCGCAAAAGAAATTGACAGAAGGAAAGCTGATTGGAAACTGACACGGAAAGCCTGTAACCTGTTCGCAAGCCTCATAAAACACGCAAGTAGCGCTGTCCAAGTGTAATGCTCTTCACACACGCCGGGAGCACTGACGAGTTACCAGTCCATAGTTCACAGTACCCATTTGGCACGGAAGGCACATTCAGAGCGTATGCACACATCGGCATACTCCGAAGTACAAGACCTTCTGGCCGCTCTCCATACACCATGAGGCAGGTCTCGGGCCTCATCACAAACAGAAACGCCAAGTCTTATCCAGGACACCAGAACAGTGTTGCAGGGATTCTGCACAAACACAGAACTATGCGTAGGATTATGGGACCTTAGTGCATAGGGACTAGGTCATCCTACCACCTTAGTACCCATGAACCCAGGACCGACTAGCTATAGTGTCTCACTTGCTCTCCTACCCAGTCACAGAGAAACAAATGATTAGACAACCCAGAACACAACACTCCTGAATCTCTCAGGAATCGCGGTTGCAATACACACCCTTTCGTGTGCACTCTTGTACTTGTCCACAATAAGATCTGACAGAGACACGAATAAGTTCAAAATATTTATTATAACTAACGTGCTCTAATGTGCAGTATACGTGCCACAATAAGCAAGAAAATGCATAACACAAATATGGTAAGCATAGCAATTAGTCCATACATCATGAAAGGAGCTGTCATTATAAAGACTGTGTAGCCTAACCTCCCTCCCCTTGTATAGAAGCAGAATGATTATATATTAGAAGATCTCTGGGCGTTATCTGCAGACCCCGTACCTCAGTCTATAGATGGTAGATCTACATCATAGGTGCTGTCTTGCTCTTCTCCCTGGAAAGGTCCCTCTCCAAGTGTGTGCCACCTATTCGTGTATTCCAATGAGACCAAAGTACGTGTTCCTGATGTAGCTCAGATTTCATCTGGATTCAGGAATTGCTTTATTTTTGTGTTTCAGACAGACTGCATTTTAAAATGGCACTTTTGGTGCATGCAATGAGGCCTTTATCATTCCCAAACAACAGCTGCATCGGTATGTTTTGTCTAGGTGCTAGGGCCTGATCAGAACAGAATAACAAGGCTCATTTTTGATCGACCTTGCTCACAATGTTCAGACTAAATCCCAGGAACCCTCAGAGTGTGAACACAGCAATAGGTTCTCAAACAGCAAAAGAGGCATTTTCAAAATAAACTCGTGTAGTAATATGTGCAAAGCAGCGGACAGTCTGCAGCGTGCTCATGCTAACTTAGAGAAGCCGACAATGTCCCCATGGACCATGTGACAATAGTAGATGCTCGCCCCGCATTTTGCCATCTCTATATACTGTCAAGTCCGAATTTCAGATGGAAAATCTCGCGAGACTGGCACTTCCTGGACCGTGTATCACGTGGCGGCCATCTTAGAATGGAGCCTATTTCTATTAATATGTATACGTTCATGCCAGCAGTTCCACCACTGTTGGCCCCCTTGCTCATGGTGCTTCCCACACAGATCTTTCTCCTGTGTTGCTCATGACAACACGGAATGGACACAAGTATTGCCAGTCCTGAAAGCGTCCCATCTGCTATATCCGGTGGCAGCAGCGGTACCTGGCTGTCTCAAAGCAGTTGCAGTGGTTAGCCTTAGGATACAGCAAACTGAGGAGATCATGATGGGCCATCCTTTGATTGTGATGGTGCTGCCCTATATCGAGGTCCTCATGACACGTACCAGAACTCAGCATACGACCAATAGCTACCTAACCTGCTATGAGAGAATCATCTTGGCAGCTGAGAATGTTTCCATCCGGAGATGCAACACACTACACCCTGCTCCCCTATTACCAACCCTAGAGGGAGATAATGAGGGTAACTTTGACCATGACTGTATCAGTGTAACTGAGTTGTGCACAAAGCCAAGGCCTGACATACTGGATGTCCCCCTGACTGAATCTGACCATACCTTCTTTGTTGATGGGTCGTGTCTGAGAGAGCGACATGCAATCCTAAGAGCTGCTTACGCTGTATGTACTTAGAGCAGGGTTGTGGAAGCCTCCTACTTGTGCCATGTAACTTTGGCACAAGTTGCTGAATTGATAGTCCTTACCAGAGCTTGCTGTGCCTTGGAAGGCTAACGAGCTACCATTTACACTGACAACCAGTATGGGTTTGGTGTTGTACATGATTTTGATCTGTTATGGTCACAGCAGGGATTTCTGACTTTGGCTGTTACCCCCACCCGAAACGGGCTGTATGTTTCAAATCTGCTCAATGCCCTCCAATTGCCAAGGGGAATGGCTGTTGTGAAGAGTGCTGCACATTCGAGCCGCAATAATGTTGCCACCAGAGGCAACCGCAATGCGGATGAAGAAGCCAGATCCTGCGCATTTGAGTTCAGCACTTTTCATCTAGATGAACCATGTTACACAGAGGGAGTGACGGTTACCGACATGTTACTGAATACTGTGCACACATGCAATAAGCTGAGGTAACTGCCCCAGATATAGAAAAAGCCAAGCGGGAAAGCATGGGATGTGCAAAGGATGCCAGTGATATTTGGGTGTCAAATGAAGGAAAACCAGTTCTCCCAGATCCCCTCCTACCTGCAATGGTGAGAAATATGCACGGCCCCCCTCATGTGAGAAGAGATGGAATGGTATCTAATTTCCGTCCTCATTGGTTTAATCCCCAGTTTAGAACGATGGCTGAGGATTTGTGCCTAAGATGTATGATCTGTCAGAAGCAAAATGTGGGTAAGAGAGTTGCAGTGACCATGGAAATCTATTGGTCCATTTAACTGCCTCCAGATTGACTTTGTGGAAATGTCATGATGCAATCAGTTGAGGTACATCCTCATCATTACAGGCTTATTTTCACAATAGTTCCAGGCTTATCCCACCCAGAGACGTGACAGCCTAGCGGTGGCCAAACTTTTGTTGTGGGAGTTAATGCCACATTTTGGGATGCCAGCTGATCTTGATTCGGATCAAGGAACACATTTCAAAAGTGAAGTCATGCAGTTGATATGTACAGCTCTAGGCATTGACCAAAGGTTTCACTGTAGCTACAGACCGGAGGCATCAGGAATTGTAGAAAGACTGAATGGGGCAATCAAAGCTAAATTGGCTAAAGCTTGCGCCTCTATGTCGCTAAAATGGCCTGACCCCCTTCCTTTAGTGGTCATGAGTATCCAAAGTACCCCTTGTAAAAGAACTGGACTATCGTCGATGAAGTGTTGATGGCAGCTGCCCTTGTGAATATCACAGATGACATGGTCCTGAAGTACTGCAAAGGATTATCTGAGGTAGTGCGTTCTATCTCTCATCAGGTCGACATCGCTTCTCCAGCAGTCTGAGAATCTCCAGGGCATGAATTGAAACATGGCGACTGGGTCCACATCAAGAAACACGTCTGCAAGTCCTGCCTGGTAGAGCACTGGCGTGGACCTTACCAGGTGATCCTGGTTACAAACACTGCTGTCAAGTGTGCTAGTATGCCGAATTGGATACACGCCTCCCAAGCCATGAGGGCAAGATACGAAGGGGAAGAAGCAGAGCCAACATCTGCCACTTCCTCAAATTCACTCCAGGTTTGAAGTGTCTGAGGCTTCGGAAGAGGACGAGGAGGGCCCTCCATTGGATAAACAGCCTGCAAAGCCAGAGATTGATGGGAATGCTGTCATTCCAGTAACCACTGTGAAACCAACTACTGCATTGAGAATACGCATACACCGGGACAGTGAGAATTCATGGAAGGCTGAGACTTCTCTGCTGCAGCAACTTCCCCGAGAAGTGGAAGCTGAGGCCGAACCAGACGACTCCACCTCAGGGAGTGAATTTGACCCATAGGAACTAGAGATCTCGAGCACTTCTTAAGAAGGTTGGCCAAGAACAACTGCTCTTAGAAAGCAACTGTTGACACCTAACACACAGCCAGAGGCAATAAGAAAGAATAGTGAGCTAGAAAGACAAGCACGATTTGACGAGATTGATGTTCCCGATATAGACTTATAGTTGAGCAACACTAAATGACCTAAAAGAGTTCAAAGGTACATCACAAATACTCATGTCTACCTTGCAAAAATCAGATTTGACATAGATGACTGCCCGACGGACTCAGATGAGCCTCCCTGAGACTAAAGATTTACAGTGACAAAGACCTTTTACACCAACCACTAACAAAACATCAAAGGACGAACAGAGAGCTAGGGCAACGGTCAAGGATGAAACCTCCTTAGTCCGTTAGGTAACGCAAGACAAAATCCCGGTAGATTTCAAGATAGGGTAGAAACAATAGGATAGCAACTAGAGGACAGGGGGCCACATGTGTCAAACAATTTTACATTTGCAAACGGTGTAAATCAGTAATTTCGGCTGTTTGCGAATTTAAAATAGCCTTTCAAGATGTATGAAAGGCTTTGTACTCACAATTTTAGGTCATAACAATTTTTTGTGATTACCTAAAATTTCAAATGCAATAGGGAATTGCAACTTGCGATTCTGTAGCACATGTACCTAGCATTTTTAAAACGCAAACTGTGCATTTAGGAAATGCTATTACCCCATGTGCAATTTTTAAAAAATGTACAAAAATGCATTTTTTAAAGTGCCATGTAGTACAGCTTTACATGTGCACATTTTTTTGGGGGGGGGTGTTTCAGGGGGGCCTTAAGCCCCCGGACACCCTTCGTTTTGCATTACCTTATTTGTGATTTCCAATTAGGTAATCGCAAATTAGCTAATGCAAAACTATTTGCACCTATGCACCCATAGGAACGAATAAAGTGGTATTACCAAATTGCGATTGCGACTCTGTAGGAATTGCTATTAGGTAATCGCTATTTTCTTACATACCATTTTGCATTTCTTAAATTACCTAAAATTCGCTATTTAAGGATGCAAAATTGATTTTTGATACATGTGGCCCTAGAGCTTTATCAAAGATTTCCTTGATCTGATCCAAGTTGAACATGTTGCAGTCACACTACAAAATCATAGTTGTAAGTTTGGCAGTTGCCATTTCGGTTCCCATTTTTGGATGGCTGTTGGTTGTTTACTTGCTGGGAGGGAATAGCTCAACTAGTTTCACCCTTACCCTGGTAGTCAGCCCTCCTTCGCTCCAGTGTAAAGTTTCACATCTTCCACAGCATGCGTGTACAGTTATAATGTCTATTATCAGATGTTGTCTGGATATGTAAAGGTCCTGGAGGTTGAGGATTGTTTCCTCTGCTCTTATCTTCCTGTTTTGGCACCTGATGGAGCGGCTTACTTTCATTTACCTCTGTCATACTCATTCTCCTTCTCTGTTTTCTTAAATATATTTTAAAAGCAAAACTCCATTAAACTGTTTTATTCTGATTTTGAGGATTCTTTAGAGAATGTGTGTAGGAAAGTGCCTGTTTTGGACATGGTTAGCCCCCACTTCTTGCCTGGAAAATGATGTAGTTTCAACTGGAAGTGCACAGCATCCCTGCCAACCAGGTCCTCTGTGCCAGATCTCTGTTATACATGGAATAGTGTTTCTAGAACACTATGCCTCGCTATTGTCTCTGCATTCTAGGCTCGTCACCTGAGAGGCGTTCGGTTCCAAGTCAGTTGTTGTGCTGGCTTGGAGGCGTCCGCTCTCTCTCCTCACCGCTCTCAATAAATCCTGTTCTCATCCCTCTTACCGGTGTTGGCGTCCTGCTTCTATTACCACAATTTGGCGACGACAGTGAACGGACCCCACGCACAGTGCAAGGATCTCCGGTGTTTTCAGCGACCTCAAGTTATCCAGAGAGGTGAAGCGCAGACCAGGCATCACAGCCGGAGACACGTAGAAGAGCACGGTGAGCTGGAGAGAGAGCGGAGGGTGCGGAGGTTGCCCAGGAGAGCTGTCCGTGTCCAGGGGTTGCATATGAGACTAAGAGCCACATTCAGGCCCAGCATTGCGACCAACGGCAATCCAAAGAGAGTCGCCTAGCAACGCGACTCTTACCGACGTCACAGCGGAGAGGACTTGATGGTCGAGGTTTCTTCAGAACGCAGGAGCGTCAGCTGATCACGCCATCACGTGATAACCATCTGTTCACGTCACACGCTCACAGCACGTCGGCGGCCATCTTGAATTTCACCACAAGAGTCGTCTCCATAGCAACCAGCACCGAGGTCGGAGAAGCACCGCAACGAGTACAAAACACTACAGAAACAGGTGTTTGAAGTCAGCGGTCGTCACAGTGAACAAGCGGTAAGCCCAGCGAAACCATAATCAACAGACAGGGGATTAAAAGCGCTGCGAAGCCTTGACCTTCAGAGCACAGGGACTTAAAAGAAATTAGCCCTTCTCATATAAGCTTGCAGGGACACAAACAATAACCCTCTTTATGACCTCTTCGACGATGTGCACGTCTGCTGAATTTTACTTGAGTGACATCTGTTGATACCCAGTAGAACTTTAAGCCGGAATACCACTGAGGTTCCTGCTAAGTCTCACATAATAGTAGTTGTTACTTAGAAAGTCCCCAGGGCTTCCCATAGTCTTACACTTCAATATGGCAACATCGCAAATAACAGTAGCCTTACCACCCACTTTCCTAGCGCAACCTGGTACTCCTGATATTCCCTGGGAAGATTGGTACCCTATGTTCCAAAATTATCTAGAAGCTCTAGATGGGCAGGAATTTCCAGCTAAAAGGAAGAAAGCAATTTTATTGAGCATCTTAGGGAAAGAAGGACAAAGAGTATTTAAATTCCTCCCTCAAGCACTCCAAGGTAATGGTCAACCACTACCCGACGAATACCAAGAAGCAGTGTGCAGACTTGAAGCAAGATACACAAAGGAGGAGAACCTTGTTCTCAATAGATACAAGTTCTACACCCAACATCAAAGGATGGGGGAATCCATAGATGACTTTGTCTCAAGGCTGCGCGAAATGTCCGTAAAATGTAATTTTGGCGCCATGAATGAGGAATTAATAAGGGACCAATTGATAGTCCAGTGTAGCAACAAGAAAATACAAGAACGTTTGTGGGCAGCTAAAAACCCCAATCTAAAAGTTGCCATTGACCTCGCGAAGGTCATAGAGCAGTCGGAGGGATGCATGAAGGAGCTTGAAAAAAGGAATTACAGTACTGATATTAGTGAGGTTTCAGTCCACGAACGAAAAGATGAGGAGGACTATGGCGTGTCAGTTGTGAAGAATAAAGGGAAGTTCTTCAAGAAGGCGCCTACCGCAAGGATAGCGGTGAGCCAAAGGAGTGTCAGCACTAGAATGTGCAGTAGATGTGGTAGTAATTTACATAACACAGATTCAAAGTTTTGTTTCGCTTCCGGTCAAGAGTGTCTTAAATGTGGGAAAGTGGGGCATTACGCACGAATGTGTAGAAGCAAAAATACACAGAGTTTTGCCAGCGTTCAAGTAGTGAGTGATACCACGAATAACATGCATAAAGACAAGATTCTGGTTGTTACGACTCAAGAAGAGATATCTGACGAAGATAAAAGAACAAACAGACCCAAAGCGAGCTTTATAATCGATGGGCGGGAAGTAATATTGATGGTGGATACTGGTTCTAAATACACCATCCTTCCAAAATGCCTAGTGAGAGAAACATGGGGTCATAAAGGCCTATTACCTAAAGATATATCTCCAGGCGGTTACCAAGGTGAGACCATCGATATTCTAGGATATTTTGAGGCTAACATAAGCTTTTCACAGCGGTCCACCTATGGTAAAGTGTACGTTGCTGACCATGGCCCACCCATTTTAGGATGGGTACACCAATACGACTTACACATAATCGTCAACCCACGAGCACCTATGCAAGTAATGGTGGTGCAGGATGAAAGCTTGGAAGACATTTTGGGGGAGGCTCATGCGGTGTTTAGGGATGAATTGGGTCTACTCAAAGGTTATGTACATCAAATTGTACTAAAAAAGGCGCAATCCCAGTCCAACATAAAGTCAGACGGATTCCCATTGTAGTGAGAGAGGAGGTTAAGAGCCTCATTAAAGACATGCTTTCTTCTGGCGTCATTGAAGTAGTCGAAGCATCTCCCTGGATTTCGCCACTAGTCGTCACGAAGAAGGCCGACGGAAAATTGAGATTCTGTGTGGACTTGCGCACCCTCAATCAGTCAGTGGTAGCAGACCTATTTCCCCTTCCCAACATTACTGAACTGGTCACCACACTCAAAGGGGCAAAATTCTTTTCAAAACTCGACCTACGCAGCGCATACCACCAGATCAAACTCCATGAGGACTCAAAGCAAATGACGGCATTCATAACTCCGGAAGGCACCTTTCAGTTCACACGCCTACCTTTCGGGTTGAACTCAGCCGCAAGCGTTTTCCAACGTCTGGTGTCAAATCTCTTTAAGGGGATTTGCAATACCATCTATTTCCAAGACGACATTTTGGTCTACGGCCAGACTGTGGAAGAGCACAACACAATTTTGAAGATGGTACTCAACACACTTAACAAGGCTGGTCTAACTCTGCGGAAGGATAAATGCAAATTTATGGTAGAACAAGTAGAATATTTAGGTTACACGATCAGCGCAGAGGGCATCCGCCCCAAAGAAGATTTGTGTAAAGCCATAAGATCTGCTCCTTCCCCGGTGGATAAAGATCAACTTCGTTCTCTCATGGGTCTAATAGAGTACTACTCTAAGTTCGTAGAAAACTTTTCTGATAAGACAGCATGTTTACGTACAATGCTTAAAAGAGGTGTTAGTTTTGAGTGGAAGGGGGTGCATCGTGAATGCTTTGAAAACATAAAGAGTGAAATATGCAATGCTAATGTCTTAACCCCCTTTGATGTTCACTCCCACTCCATCCTTACAGTAGATGCTAGCTCCACTGGGTTGGGGGCAATACTTTCTCAAAGAAAGGCTGGGATGGAAAAAACTGTAGCTTTCGCTTCAAGGACTTTGACTGACTCAGAGAAAAATTATTCAGTAATAGAGAGGGAGGCGTTAGCTGCATCATGGGCAGTTGAGTACTTTAGGACCTACTTATGGGGAACGAGGTTTACACTAAAGACAGATCATAAACCTCTAATCAAGGTTTTATCACCGGGAGGGACTGGTAAAGGTTCTGCAAGGTTAGTAAAGTTGGCAGCCAAACTCCAGAGCTTTCAATACCAGGTTGAGTACATTCAGGGCTGGAGGAACATACAAGCTGACTGCCTCTCCAGGCTGTCTGTCGACTGGCGCACTACCACGGGTACAACACCTACGTTAGAGGATGATATTGCCGTCGCCTCTGTACAAGACATAGTTGTGGTCGGGGAAGGAACCTTTAGTGCCAAAGATTGGGAACACGAGATGCAAAAAGACCACACGCTAATGGAGGTGGCTAAGTTAGTTAAATCTGGGCCCCGAAGGGAGAGCTGTCTTCCAGTTTCAGTGCGTCCTTATGCAAAAATCTTAGACGAACTGTCCTTGTGCGGGGAGCATGTTCTAGTCAAAGGCGAAATTTTCATTCCACCTTTTGGCATTAGGGGAAGTTACTTGGGTTGGCACACGAAGGTCACCTGGGACAGACACTTACGCAGCGTCGCTTGAAGGATCATTTTTGGTGGCCAGGGATAGATTCACAAGTGGTGGAGTGGGTGGAGAAATGTCCCTTGTGTTTAGAAGGAGAAAAGAGGTTGAAAATTGGAAAAAAATCAGGCGAGACACATATAGAGAGTCCCAAAATACCTTGGCATACCATTTGCTTGGATTTTATAGGCCCTATGGGTGAGATGTGTGAAGAGGACAGATTCGCCATAGTAGTTATTGACGTGTTCTCCAAATGGCTCATTGTCGAATTCACTAACAATATCACCACCGAGCGCACCATAAAACTCTTAGAGAAGATATTTAAAGAAGAGGGATTGCCATCTACACTTATCACTGATAATGGCACTCAGCTAATCTCTAAAGATATGCAAACATTCTTAAAGAGATGCGGCATAGATCATCACCGCACGGCCCTCTATAACCCTCAGGGAAATGGCATATGTGAGAGAGCTAACAGAGTAATTAAGGGGATTATTCAGATGGCTACGGTCAGTGGAAAGGTGGTGCGAGACTTAGTGGACGACATGGTATGGGCCTATCGCTCAACTCCACATGGCAGTGAGGTAAAGTCCCCGTTTGAATTCATGCGAGGCAGGCCCCCGAGTGGCAAGATGATGCCTCCTTGGATGAGACACTTAGTCACTCCTCTACACTCTCAAGACATTGTGGAGGATTTGACGGGTTCCAGGTGTGGATTGCAGGTGGGTGATCAGGTTAAGGTCAAATCTGGAAGAATAGGGAGAGGTCTTTCAAAGTTTAGAGGTCCTTTCACCATAAGGAAAATCCTCAAACATGGAGTTATCCTAAACAATGGGGAGTGTTGGAATTTGCGAAGAGTGGCCTTGTACAAGAAATGTCAGAGCCCCTTGCAGCCCGGGGAGGTTCTGAAGGTACTGGTAATAGCGGGTACCTGTTAGCACAAGATGGTGGGTCTTCGGGAGGTTTCTCGGGCTCCACCGTAGGGGGAGATTCCATAATCCCTTTGGGTGCCAACTCTTCTGGTGCAACGGAAGGCGACACACCAACGTCACAACGCCTGCTCAGGCCTCGCAGGCAACCAGCTTACCTGAAAGACTTTGTTTGCTATTAATTTGGTTTTACTTTTGTTTTTTACTTCTGTTTCTGCATGTATATTGTTATTATAGGAAAGGAAGAAGATGTGTTATACATGGAATAGTGTTTCTAGAACACTATGCCTCGCTATTGTCTCTGCATTCTAGGCTCGTCACCTGAGAGGCGTTCGGTTCCAAGTCAGTTGTTGTGCTGGCTTGGAGGCGTCCGCTCTCTCTCCTCACCGCTCTCAATAAATCCTGTTCTCATCCCTCTTACCGGTGTTGGCGTCCTGCTTCTATTACCACAATCTCCTTCCCTAAACGATACATTTTGTTTTCATAATTAGCACCCCTTTAGCTCACATATAAGCCCCTTGTAAAAGGCACCCCTGGTACCAAGGGGCTTATGGTTAAAGAGGGTCCCTGAGGGCTGCAGCACAAATTGTGCCACCCTAAGGGACCGTCACAAAGCACATGCACACTGCCACTTCAGCCTGCATGTCTTGGTGCAGACAAAACTGAAAAGTTGAGATGACACACATCCCTGTGTGCTATGCCCATAGACCCTACATGAGATATAGGTAAGACCCCCCTCTAGCAGGCCTTGGTCCTAAGCCAGAGTGCACTATATCTGTATGAGCAGATACGTCGCTGCAATATCCTTGTTGATTCCTGGATATTGTAAGTGACCAGTGAAGCCACATGGGCTGGACACTCATCATCACGAGTTCCCCAGCTCCATGATGGCTTCACTGAAATATGGGGTGTTTGGTACCAAACATCTCAGCATAATAAACCTGCAATGATTCCAGTGTCAGGTTTATTAAAAAGTGCACACAGACGACCCCTTAGAGGGGTCCCCTCAAACCTACCAATCCTTAGTGTGGTCACCGACTGGCCTGAGCCTGCCTGTCGGACAGTGTTCTGACCTCATGGGGAGAGTGCCTGCGCACTCTGAGGCTGAGAACAATGCACTGCTTCTTGTGGAACTCAAGAAGTGAGAAGGAGGAGGCTGTGATGTGTTGAGGGAGGGCGTTCCATGTCTTGGGTGCGATGAAAGGAGAATGAGCGGCCTCCAGTTTTACTTTTGTGGATGTAGGGAATGTGTGCGTGTGAGAGTGAGGCAGAGTGTAGGTGTCTGGTGGGATGGTGAAAGTGTGTGCGGCTATTGAGTTATTCAGGTATACTGGTCCTGTGTTGTGTAGGGATTTGTATGTGTGCTATACTGGTCCTGTGTTGTGTAGGGATTTGTATGTGTGCTATACTGGTCCTGTGTTGTGTAGGGATTTGTATGTGTGCGTGAGAAGTTGGAATTGGCTGCGCTTGTGAATGTGGAGCCAGTGAAGCTTCTTTAGGTGCGGTGTGATGTGGGTGCGGTATGGGAGGTTGAATATGAGTCTTGCAGCAGGGTTCTGGATGGTCTGGAGTCTGCGTGGGAGTTGTTTGGAGATTCCGGCGCAGAGAGTGTTGCCGTAGTCCAGCCAGCTGGTGATGAGTGCTTGCGTGATGGTACTTCTGGTGTTCTGAAGCAACCATTTGAAGATCTTTCATAGCATGCATAGGATGTGGAAACAGGAGGTGCACACTGCATTCCACCTATTGACAGAAGTGCTGTGTCAACCTGCGGCTCACCACTCCATCCAGTGGGGCGGTGGACCTGTCCACTTCTACATCCAATATGCAATTGTAGTCGCCTGCCCAGATAGTCAGTGCCTGTGACCAGTGGAAGAAAGCAGTGGTCAAATGGTCTCAAAAGTCGGAGTGATTTGATTTGGGAGCATAGATCGCTATAAGTCTGAGTGGGTCCCCATCCAATAAGAGGGACTGCCCTGCCGGTATTCTGTGTGATGACCCAAGTCAGGGACTCCTGCTGAGATCCAGATCAACACCCCTATGACGAAGGCAGAAAATGATCTGCTATATATCTGTCCCCATCACTGCGCTCAAAACTTCTGCAATTCCGTTGCCTCAAAGTGTTTCTTGTAGTATGGCTGTATGCATGTGGTGATGCTTAAGGTAGGGGTGTATTGCATGACATTTCCTGGGTGTTAGCAAACATATTAAGATGATGGACTCACCCCCAGTCAAGAGATCTGGGTTTAATCCATCGTTCTTTTGCTCACTATGCCACCCCAGTTTGCCATCATATGCAATTCAGTCTTGACCCTGCTCCTAATGGGAACAGTCCAGTCCGAACTGCCAGGCCAGGTCCTCCCTAAACCGGAAACAAGCATCCTAGTACCGGTTTCAGGGTATCACCCCTGATCAGCTAGGCTAGATTGAATCCAGTGCAAAAACAACAGTTGATGGACAGAATGCAGAACAATGTCATACATTCACCTCAGTACAGAGATCTGGGCCTAAATCCATCGTTTTTTTGCTCACCATGCCATTCCAGTTTGAACCCAGCCATATGCAAATCAGTCTTGACCCTGTGCCTCATGGGAACAGTCCTGCCCGAACTGCCAAGCCAGGTCCTCCCTGGACTGGAAACAAGCATCCTAGGACCGGTTTCGGGGTTTCACCCCTCTTCAGCCAGGATAGCTTGATTCCAGTGGCATGGAGAGCACGGGACCCACGTCTGGGCATACCCGTCCCACTCGGGGTGACAAATGCAAAAACAACAGTTGATGGACATACATTCACCCCAGTACAGAGATCTGGGCCTAAATCCATCGTTGACACAGCGAGCAAGGGACCCAGGTCTAGGCATACCCTTGGCCACTAAGAGCGAGCATAGTATGCACAACAAGATGATGAACGGAGTGCTGAAACTTTTCAACAACTCACCCCAGTCAAGAGATCTGGGTTTAATACATTGCTCTTTTGCTCACTATGCCACCCCCAGTTTGAACCCAGCCATATGCAAATCAGTCTTGACCCTGCTCCTCATGGGAACAGTCCAGCCTTTTAGCATTTGTCACCCCAAGTGGGATGGATATGCCCAGACGTGGGTCCCGTACTCTCCATGCCACTGGAGTTAAGCTAGTCTGGCTAATGAGGGGTGAAACCCCAAAACAGGTCCCAGGATGCTTGTTTCCGGTCCAGAAAGGACCTGGCCTGGCAGTTCGGGCTGGACTGTTCCCATGGGGAGCAGGGTCAAGACTGATTTGCATATGGCTGGGTTTAAACTGGAATGGCATGGTGAGCAAAAAAACTATGGATTTAGGCCCAGATCTCTGTACTGGGGTGAATGTTTGACATTGTTCAACATTCTGTCCATCAATTGTTCTTTTTACATTTTCTGGGTGTTACCATTCTGTCTATCAATTGTTCTTTTTGAATCTCCTAGGTGTTGCGATGCCTCACTGTTAGGTTCTACTTGTAGAACCTAGGGGGTTACCTGGGGAACGGAATGCTGGGAGTGTCGGTTGGGAGTTGTTCTTGGAGTCGGAGGTGCTGACTCGTTTTGTCTACCTAACTACTTGAATAAAAGGATCCTTGTTATACTTACCGGTGTCCTTTCAGTGGCGACGAGTTGACCAGGATAGGACGAGTCCCCCACGCGGTGTTCCAGTGTCCCGACGCCTTGTCTTTTTCCTGCCGCGTCTGCCGTCTTCGTGGAGGCTGTCGCCTTGCTGAGCGTGGGTCCCCTACCCTTGGGTACACGGCCCCTTGCTTGGAGATTTCAGGATTTCAGCCGTGAGTACTGTCTTAAGTTTGTGCGGCACTACGTGTCTCGAGCCAGTTGTGCCGTCTCGAGTCTGTCTGCGCATGCCTCCGACTCCCTCGCTGACGTCATCCTCAGCGTTGCTATGCTGCGTCAGTTTCTTCTCCATTTCGAGCTTTCGGTATCCATGGCAATCGGAGCTCTTACTTGTTATTTACTCGGCTGTCCTGTGCGGCGTCAGTCAACTTCTACCGCTGATACGCACAGCTCGGCGTTAATCAACCTTTCTGCTTGCACTCGCATTACAGTGCGTTCAGTGCCTCCACTTACAACTTGCTACTAAGCTTAATACACAACTATTTGTACACCCAACCGTGGAACTTCTGGTTTGGCAAGTGGAAGAAATACTTACGAACGTGAATTCTGTACGTTGTGCATCGGAGTGTCTACGCTGATGCACACAGCTGTTCCTGTATTTTCACAGCTTCCTTGTTGTGGTTGTCATTTACAGTGCGTGCAGTACTGCTCCTTATCACTGATACGCACAGTTGATTTAATTTGTTATCGCATGTTATGCATATTGTGCATTGGAGTGTCTACGCTGATGCACACAGCTGTTCCTGTACTTATGTAAATTGTGTATTGTTATTCATCACATACACAGTGCCTTTACTTCTACGTGCATTGGAAATTGTCTGCGCTGATGCACACAGCTCATTATATCATTTTGCATGTAATCCTACCTTGTTTCCATCATAAATTCCGGTTCTTATTGTGCTCACTGTTTCTTTCTGCACATATTTATTGAACGTTTGTATAAAGCCTCTTCCACATAATGCAAACTTCACTAGTGCCTCCACCTGCCTTTTCTCCAAGTCCTACTACTCCCGAGTCTGATTGGGAGCAATGGAAGGAAGCTTTTGAGGCATACTTGGATGCACTAGATGGTGACTCCTTTGCGCATAAAAAACGTTTGCTATCCTTCGTCATTGTTTAGGTGCTGATGGACGCAAAATCCTCAAGCACATTCCTTCTGACTCCATTTTGGCTAGAGAAGGTGAAGGAGAAGGAGACAGCGTTATTGATGAATATGCCACGGCCTTAAGGGCACTGGATTTGAGATTCAAGGCAAGGAAAAATGTCATCATGGAAAGACACAAATTTTATAGAAGAGTTCAAATTTCTGGTGAATCAGCTGCCAGCTAAGTGGGAGCCTTAAGAATTCTAGCTGTTTCGTGCGAGTATAGGGACTTTGAGGATGAAATGATTCGTGATCAGCTAGTCGAGAAAACTAATAACAAGAAGGTTCAAGAAGCTCTGTTATCTAAACCTAACCTTACATTGGAGAAGGCTGTAGAAATTGCTTCTAGGATTGAAAGCACTACATCCGTCATGAGTCAATTGACTGTGTCAGATGGTAAATCTCACTCTTCTGATGTCTTAGCAGTTAAATCCAAATATACCAAATCCAAAAATAAGGATGCTCCCGGAAGTACTTCTGAGACTGCTAAAACTTTGGACAAGCAAGTCAAAAGGCCTCCTTTCAGATAATTAGAATGTTATCGTTGTGGGAGTCCTCATTTAGGGAATGCCATTTTTTGTCCTGCTAAGGACGGCACTTGTGCTAAATGTATGCCTAAGGGTCACTTTGCTAAAGTTTGTAGATCTTCCAATAGGGTTCAACATAAGAAAAAAGTTCTTGGAGTAAGTCCTAGTAACGGTGTTGAGGAGGATCAATTTTCTAGTGATGATGATGAGGTACTTTTGATCAAGGACCCTGCTGCAGATGATCCTATCTGTCGCATTGGTTTGAATAATTTTGCTAGACCGTTTTGCACAGTCAATGTTAATGGCATTGACGTAAAGGTTATGGCGGACTCTGGTTCACCTTATACCTTGTTGAGTGAGAAAGTTTGGCACAACCAGTTTAATGATACTCAGTTGACTGATTCCAAACTACGTCCTGTAGGTTACTGTGGCAAAACCATTGCTGTAGTGGGTGAATTTTCCGCCACTTTGAGGTTTCAATCAAACAGCTCTGATGGGGTTGTGTACATAGCCAAGGATGATTCCTGTTTATTGGGTTGGCACGATCAGAAGAATTTAGGCATTTTGCTTGACCCTAATAATCTAGCTCAGGTTGTGTTAAGGGACAGTTATTTACCTGTTATGCCTGTAAAACATACTAACATGTGGGAGATGCAGTTTCCTGAAATTTTCCAAAAAGGGTTAGGTACCCTGAAGGGTTACACCCATAAGATCAAGCTGATTGAGGAATCGCGTCCAGTGGCTCACAAGGTTAGAAGAGTTCCATTAGCCTTGCGAGCTGAGTTGAAAGCTGAATTACAGAAACTTTGTGACCTGGGCGTTATTGAACCTGTAGAATGTTCCAATTGGGTTGCCCCCATTGTTTTGGCACGCAAGGCTAATGGTTCTGTCCGCATGTGTGTGGACTTACGCGATCTTAACAAGCAAATTTGGATTGATCGCCACCCCTTGCCAAACATCACTGAAATGCTGTCCACCTTGCAAGGTGGTAAAATTTTCAGCTTACTAGATATGACCTCAGCATACCATCAAATCAACCTTCATCCTGATTGCAGACACCTGACATCCTTTATTACTCCTGAGGGCTTATTTCAATTCAAGCGCATGCCTTTTGGGTTGGCTTTAGCATCCGCCGTATTTCAACGCGTGGTTGAAGGCATGTTTAAGGATGTCAAGGGGGTTGTTGCGTTTCAGGATGATGTTTTAGTGTTCGGCAATGATCAAGATCAGCATGACAATAGAATGCATCGTCTTGTCCATTTTGAAGGCTACAGGTGTAACTCTCAGTACAGAGAAGTGTAAATTTAGTGTTTCCAACATTGAGTATTTAGGTTACAAATTATCTGCTAAAGGTGTTGAACCTAAGCTTAATCTTGTTAAAGCCATTGATGATTTTGATACTCCCAAAAACAAGGATTAACTAAGGTCTTTCCTAGGTCTAGTTGAATTTTATTCAAGGTTCATTCCTAAGTGTACAGAAAAATCTTTCCACATGAGGAATCTTCTTAAGAAAAATGTAACTTTTTCCTGGTGTAATTTGTGTGATCAAGAATTTTCTCTTATCAAAAAGGAACTCGTTCATGCTATACTCCTGAAGTCCTTCAACACCTGTGATGAAACTATCATTATGACTGATGCTAGCCAAAAGGATTTAGGTGCCGTTCTCATGCAACGCAGAGAAGGCAAGGATGAAGTTGTAGCTTTCGCCTCAAGAAGCTTGAAGGGTGCTGAATCATCTTATTCTGTAATCGAGCGAGAAGCTTTAGCGTGCTGGTGAGGCATTGTTCATTTTAAAATGTACTTGTGGAGCTCCCACTTTACTGTTCGAGTTGATCACAAACCTTTGGTGCAGTTATTCACTACCAAAGGTATGGAACGAGCCACACCTAGGATTGCCAAATGGCACTATAGACTTCAGGAATATGATTATACTGTTGAATATGTTCCAGGTGCCAAAAATGTCTTGGCAGATTGTATGTCTCGTTTGCCTAGTTGCAATGTAGTTGATGAAGTAGAATTATCAGAGAGTATGGATGCTGATTTGGTGTGTGCGGTTGAACAGAGGTGTGACGGTGCTATACTTGAGAGTGAATGGCTTACGGCTTGTGACACTGATGTTCAGATCACTGAGGTGAAAAATGGTATTCTTCAAGGTTGGTCTGAATGGAAGTCTGATGTTGTAAAGAGTGATGCTTACAAACATGTTTTTGGGGAACTTTCTATTATTAATGTCCTTCTTTACTGCTCCAGTTTGCTGGTTGTTCCGGAGAGCATGAGAATTAGAGTTCATATTTTGGCTCACGAGGGGCATATTGGTATGCGAGCCATGAAGAGGAGGATCAGGGAACATTTTTGGTGGCCTGGAATGGACAGGAGTGTTGAACACTTTGTTAGACATTGTATCAATTGTGCTGGAAACGACAAGTGTCAAGTCACTGTTCCCAGTCCTGTTGAAGCTATTGAGGTTCCCAACAAGCCATGGGGGAAGTTAGCAATTGATATTATTGGTCCCATGGTTATCTCTGGAGGTTTACTGGAGTATGGCATTGTTGTTGTGGATTTCTACAGTCGTTGGCCAGAAGTTAAGTTTGTTAAGTCTCCCAATACCTTTAATGTCATTGAATTTTTGGAGTCCATTTTTCTTAGGGAAGGCATTCCGGATGAAATCTTGTCAGATAATGGCTGTCAGTTTACATCCTCTCAATTTGCAGATTTTTTAACCTTTTTGAGCATTAAACACACCAGGACTTCCTTGTATCATCCCTGGAGCAATGGACTGGTAGAACAGTTTAACAGAGTCATCAAGGATAACATTCAGTTAGCTAGGTCTAGTGGTTTGAACAGTAAGGAGGAGTTACGCAAATTGTTGTGGGCTGTTCGCACCACTCCTAATGCTGACACTGATCTATCTCCGTTTTCTCTTCTAAGAGGCAGATTACCTGCATCTAAGTTGACTAGCGAATGGATGGGTTGTTCCACCTTTTCCAGGCAGAAAGTGGAGGACGTGGTCAGGAAAAGAGCGCATGCCCAGGATAAGTATGTGAGTGTGCGGGGAAGGGAGTCTAAAGTTGCCGTACGTGATTTTGTTAGAATTAAGGTACCCAGGATCATTGCCATGAAGGATTCCAAGTTCTCCTCTAAACAAAAAGTTGTGGAGACAGAAAACAGGTACCTCCAGATGGGCAGGGCACCATTTCGGCTTGGCAGTTCGGGCTGGACTGTTACCATGAGGCACAGGGTCAAGACTGATTTGCATATAGCTGTGTCTGAACTGTGGTGGTGAAGTGAGCTAAAGAATGATGATGGATTCAACCCAAATCTGTGACTGGGGGTGAGTGTCTGAAAAGTTTCAGCGCTCCGTCCATCATCCCTTGAGTTTGCACCATTTCCAAATAGACCTGCTTTCATAGAAGTGTCAGATAAGCAGCGGTTCATGATTAAGTGTGATATTGTCAGTGGGTTCAGAGATGCGACAGCAGATGGCGCTCTTAGTCAGAATTCAGATTCTTTGGTAGAACTGTCCGTGGCCCCACAACGAAGCGCTGCATGTGAGGAGGACTGGGGTGCCTTAGCAGAGACCTGCTTGGGTTACTGTCACTTCACAGTGCGCCACGGGTGAGGCTGAAGGTCATTGTTAAGTTATGTGTGTTTATAAAGCGCTCAATGAGGCGAGGGTGTCGTGGCGCTTGTGTTATGCTGTTGCTAGTGGAATGGCTTGTGGTGTAGGTGATAACGCCGATTCTTATCTAATTATCTATAAGAACCTTCTGGCCGCCAAGATCTTTTTACCTGTTGAATAGTGTAAAGGAGAGAATCTCATCGGGTTAGATATCAGCATTCATTTTGTCTGAAAGGACCACTGACTCCGAATTCAAGTTTGAGAATTTATTATCGCCAAAAATAACTGAACGTGCAAGCACCTCAACACGAGGTTAAAGAAATAGATGGGCACTAATACAAATAATAATCTACGCAGGAGTCTCATCCGACTCAGAATAAGAAGAATAGAAAGTTCTAGGAGGACCAACCAGACTATGATTGCTCCTATTTCTAAGTTGCTCTTCATGGGCCTAAACAAGCTTAAAATCAATTGCTGTCCCTACACTAACGCTAAGTGACATCCCTGCATAACGATTTTCCCAGGCAAGAAAGAATAAAAGGTGTCAGCTGTGAAGACTTCCTAAGAAGTGCAATCACCATATACCTAAGCTCAGCTCTGTCCTTCTCTCTGGTCTCCCCTACCGCTTCTCTGGCCTCCTCCCTCAGGGCACTATCCCTAATACAAAACCATACTACAAAGGTACACGCCTTGTTTACGCCCTCTTGGCCAGGTCTTCTTTCTTGTGCTTTTCCATAGAAACGGTGACTTCATCCTGGACAGTTTCGTTGACCTTGAGTCCCAGGCGCCTTCTCCGCTGAAAGTATCATCCCTAAATTCCATTGCACTCCCCGTACCATGCCTCCCATCTTTCTAACTTTTGAAAACAAAGAGTTAGTCTTTACTAACGAGACATGTGTCCTTGCACCTGCAACAAAAGATACGTTCAACAGAAACCTTCTACTGTGCTAATTAAATCTACCGTTTGTGCCCAGAGAGCCTTTCCAAGAGAAACCCTTTTCGGCCTACATTATAAGCTAACATAAGAATATACCAGGCCTTCCTTAAGCATATATGTAGTCAGGCCCTTACATGTAACTTTTAAACACACATCTTACTTTTCCCTATAAGCATATTCATTACGATTCATTATGCAAACAATGAATTACATGTGCAACTTTAATATGGTGCACGTTTAAACTACTGCAATTACATTACATACACGAACTAATTCCTCTATGCATTATATTCACACAATTCAAAAAGCATTACATTACATCATTATCCTAACACCATTATACTGCTGAGTTCACTTCGTCTCAGTGAACTATTCATTCTTTGCTAAACATACATGAGTATACAATGAATATAAACGAATATATGTCTGAATACATGTGGGTGCGGCCTATCAGTGATTATGATGCACCCCTACAATTCACAAGAACATTTCGCTCTATCAGTTCCCCCCTTTGATGACTCCTGTCATCACATCTCATTCTACTCCCTCGGAGAAGGAACCGACCTAAACAGAACTTGTTCCCATCTTCCCTGATCTGAAGTTCTCCATGCTCTTGAGCCTTTGATACTGATTGTCCTGCAATCTTGCCAATCTCATGTCATTTTCCCTCAAAGCTCTTTTGACTCTGCCTGCTCGATACCATTTGTAGGCCTTGATCATAATCCACAAGCCAGCCACACAAACCACCAAGGTAAGGAGTGGTCTCAGGAAGTACCCAAGGAATCCCTTTCCTAGGTTTGCAAACCAACCTCCCACTTGACCAAAACCCTTTCCGACCTTTTCCCAGGCCCCTTCTTCGGTCAAATCCGCTATCTTTGTGTGGATCATAGTGATGTTACTTATATATTTCTCCAGATCCTTGCTACGGTCTGGTATATAAGTGCAGCACTCTTGAACCTTCAGCATTTTACAGACTCCGCCCTCTTTTGCCAATAGGACATCCAAAGCAAGGCGATTCTGCAAAACCATTCCCCTTATCGACAACATCTCTCCTTCCACCAACACCAACGATTTTGCTGTGTTCATCGAAAATTCATCCACCACAGTCGCTAACCTCCGGATCTTCACATCATTCAAGACTACTCCTAGACTAGGTATCATAGCTCCAAAGATATCCCCCACAACGATTCCTGCACTTGCAGCTCTTCTCGTTCTTGAATGCTCTCCACCCTCCAGAAGATTTAAGTCTTCTGTATGGTAAATCTTTGGAAATATTATTGACAAATAACATGTTCCATACCAATTTGCAGGCAACCTCACGTAAGCATTCTTCCCACATACGTAATACACCGTAGGTATCACTTGTACAGGACCTTGGAGAAAATCTTTTGCCTCATCTGCCATGGTGAAAACGTGATCACAAGTACTCTGTCCCACTGGAACCTTTTCGTAGTAAGTCTGATAACGCCTTATACACAACTTACCCCTCTGCTCCTTATCCAACGCTATAGGACCATAGCTTCCCTTGGTCTTATGCAACCGTTCTTCCTCCGTCCAATCTGTCCTGTGATGCCCTAAGTCTCGGGATTCAGTCAGCTTTCTATACCTATCTTCAACCTGATCTACAAACTTTCTCTCTACATCCGACATCAAGCAAGTCAGATTGTGTCTGTGTGCGAATGCTGTATCCAATTCCAAACTCGGTATGAAGTACTTCCTCAGTCTGTCCTCAGTCTTATAATAGTCATACTTATTCAAATGCTTGTAGGCTGGGACTTCAGGAAGCACTGCGTCGAAATTGGAAAAGAAATACTCGAACTGCTCTCTCTCATAAAACAAGCTAAGCAAAAGACTACATGAAATACCATAAGTCAGTGGAAGATGATGATACCTAATACCCTCATCCACCGAAGTAGGCAACTGCATACACACATAACAATCTTTCGCATCCATCACGTCAACATACTCATACAACAACTTAGCATACGCATTAAGCTTAAAATCACCCTTAGACAAATCTACATGCAATCTACGACTTTCTTCTAAAATCATAGCTCTATCAGCTGCCCTGTCTACCCCCTTCTGACTAGGTGTGATAGGTGTGGGTGTCCCTGTCACTGCCTCTACTTCTGGCTCATGCGAACCAATATATGAGACTACAACTACTATGATTATAGAAATTATCACACTACTTATAAGAATGCCTATAATCCACTTTGCTCTACGATTGGGATTTCCCGGCTCCATGATTTCGAAAGTTCTCAAAAAGTCTTGGTTATCGCAAAGAACTCAGAAAAGTCTCTGTCCTTTATTTGTGACTTGCTTAACCAGCTCGAGCAACCATGAAATCTCCGGGCTTTCCCTTTCCGATCACAACTTATTTACACAGTCCAGAAAAAGACTTCCCTAGTTTTCGTTCCTCTTCTTGTGGAAAGTCCCTAAGTTTATTCTTCTTCCACTCGGACCTAGGTTATCTTCTTCTTTTAGACTTTTATTTACAGTTCATTACTGATCCATAATGAGATCCTCATTAAGCACGACCAGAACGTGATACAAAAGTTCAAGACGCAAAAGCAGCACTTCGTGTGAAAACGGCTCAGCTCCGAAAGGCGGGAATTCGACCCGATGCAAAAGCAAGTTTCGGACTTCACTCAGAAGTGGGGGATTCGGAATCGTGAGTGTCAGTGTTCCGTCTATCTCGAACCCTGGCATCCGCAGCACCACCTTCACCACCAGTTTCGGGCTCCGACTGAACACCTCCACTGACCTCAGTCTCCCTGTATTCACCACCCCCTGCATCAAACACAGTGTAAGTCCACTCAGGGGTAGAGTATCTGCGACAAGGCACTCTTGTTCTCTTGGACCTTCGCCGACTGTCTTGTGCTTGGTCTTCGTCGCTTGCTTCGGTTTCAGATACTTCGGACACTGGAGCAAGGTCTCTCTCAGGTGCTAACCTCAGGTTCAGTCGCCTCTGTCTTTCAGGCCAACTTTCAGCACTTCTGTTCGTTCGTCTGCCTTCCCCTTCTATACCCAGTGCACTATTTCCTCTTTCTGCTGCATTTGACTCTTCTCCGCCCACTGCACCTTCTCTTTCTTCGGTGCCTGAGTCAGGGTTCGAACTGTGGAAACCCCCTTCAGCTTGCTCTAGTGCACCACCAGCTGTGTCAGCGACCCTTACAGCTTGGCTTGTCCTCTCATGTGGCCCTGCCACATCAGCTGGATTTTCATTTGCGAGAGGAGCTGTTTCTTCCAAGGGTGCTGGAACTCTGCGGGTATGGGAAGCATGCACCCAGTTCGGCAATCCTCCACACTTTACTGCTGTGTTCGTGATAAGTATCACCTGATACGGGCCACGCCAACGGGCATCCAAGCAACTCTTCCTCACGTGCTTCCGGACGAGCACCCAGTCACCGGGACACAAGTCGTGGCACAGATCACTCGAGGCTGGAACCACAGCTGCTTGCACCTGCTGGGATACAGAACGGACCACATCAGAGAGTCCCTTACAATAATCGAGAATCAAATCATCAGTGATGTTTATCAAGGCTGTAGTTGGTACTGCTGGCAGTCTCATTGCCCTCCCCATTATTATTTCATGGGGGGACAACCCGGTCTTTCTGTCTGGGACACTTCGCATGCTCATGAGCACCAGTGGCAAGGCGTCGGGCCATTTCAGGGATGTTGAAGAACACATTTTTGCCATCCGGGCTTTCAAAGTTCCATTAACTTGTTCCACCATCCCAGAAGCCTCTGGTCTGTAGCTACAGTGGAGTCTCTGGTCAATGTTCAATGCTGCACAAAGTAACTTCATGATTTCGCTATGGAAGTGCCCACCTCTATCTGATTCCAAAGAGGTCGGGATCCCGAATCTAGGGATAAGCTCCCTCAACAGTAATTTAGCCACTGTCAGAGTGTCACACCTGCGTGTGGGGTATGCCTCCACCCACCGTGAGAATATACATACTATCACTAGAATGTACCTCAAGCCATTGCACCTAGGCATCTCCACGAAATCCAGCTGTAGTCTATTGAAGGGCCCTCCTGACCTTCCAATATGACTCAGTGTAACTACAGTTTTCTTTCCAGCATTCATCTGTTGACATGTAACACACCTCTGACATACCGTCTCAGCCATTGCTCGGAAACGTGGGTTATACCACGTCTGTCTGAACACTCTCATCATTGCGTCTCTACCCAGGTGTGCCTGTCCATGTATCAATCTAGCCATCGGACTCAACAATTCTTCCGGCAACACAGCTCTCCCATCGTTGGATACCCACACATCCACTTCTCCTCTCTCGCACCCAGCTTTGATCCAGCCCTCTCTTTCCTTGGTTGAGACTTCATCTTGCAATCTCTTAAGCTCTTCCCAAGTGTCTGCCATGGCCAACATTATGCTGAGATCGGTTCCCTCTTGGCTCTCTTCTATCTCCCTGCCTGTGTATATGCATCCTTGTTCTGCGCAGAAGCGGGCTACCTCATCTGCGTAGTTATTACCCAAGGATACAAAGTCCTCCCCCTTCCCATGGGCTGAACACTTTACCACAGCAATTTCTTTCGGGTGCTGTAATGCTTCTAACAATTTTCTTACATATTCTCCATTACGAATGGGTGAGCCAGATGATGTCAAAAATCCCCTCTGAGACCATAACTGCCCGAAGTCATGCACCACGCCAAAGCCGTATTGGCTATCTGTGTAAATCGTGATTCGAATTCGATCAGCGGCCAAACAGGCACGGGTCAAGGCAATGATCTCAGCTACCTGCGCGGAGCGTACTCCTTCTAGGCAAGCGGCGTCGACCACTCCTGAAATAGTACATACAGCAAACGCTGCTCTCAATTGCCCCACACTGTCTCTTAAGCATGAACCATCGACAAAGAAAATTTCATCTGGGTCATCCAATGGCTCATCGACAATGTCAGGTCTCGGTTTGGTGCAAAGTTCGGTCACATCGAGACAATCATGGTCCTCACAATCTTCATCATCTGTGTTCGGTATAGGCATCAATGTCGCAGGGTTCAAGATGGAGCACCTTTTCAGAGTCACATTCTCTGCGGCAAGTATGACTTGCTCGTACCTTGTTAACCTATTGTTCGTTAGGTGCTGGGTCTTGGTCCTGGTCATTAATAACTCAACCGAATGTGGTACATGTACAGTCAATGGATGTCCCATTACAATGCTTTCACATCTTTCAATGCTGACACCTGTTGCAGCAACGGATCTTAGACATCCGGGCAACGCAGAAGCTACTGGATCTAAAGTAGCTGAAAAATAAGCAACTGGTCTACGGACACCTCCATGGTTCTGAGCTAACACTGCTAATGCACATCCTCCTCTCTCGCAACAAAACAATGAAAAGGCCTTGTTGTAGTCAGGCATTCCCAATGCGGGAGCCCTGCACAAATCATCTCGCAATTGCAGGAATGACATCAAGCACTCCTCGTCCCATGGTACCGGATCACTCACATCCTTGTGTGTGAGCCTCTGCAGAGGCTTTGCTCTCAAGGAGAAACTAGGAATCCACTGTCGACAATAGCCAACCATTCCCAGAAACATCCTAACTTCCCTCTGTGTAGTGGGTACCGCCATGCTCATTATTGCCTCAATTCGATCTGGTGACACCTTCCTCTTGCCTTTTTCTAATCTGTGTCCCAAGTACTGTACCTCATTCAGACAGTACTGCAGCTTGTTCGGGGACACCTTATGTCCATTCTCTGCTAAGTGGTTCAACAAGGCTACTGTGTCGATTCTGCAAGCATCTTCTGTTTCTGAGGCAATGAGCAAGTCATCTATGTACTGCACGAGAACTGAGTTCTGCGGCAACACAAGACTCTCAAGGTTCTTCTTCAGGATTTGGTTAAAGATCGATGGACTTTCCGTATACCCTTGAGGGATACGACACCATGTTAACACGCGATTCTCTAGCCTGAACGCAAAAAGAAATTGGCTTTCCTCGTGGAGCGGTATCGAAAAGAAAGCTTGACACAAATCGATAACCGTAAACCACTCGGCTTCACATGGGATCTGGAACAGTATTACTGAAGGATTCGGTACCACTGGACAACAAGGGACAACTATCATGTTGACCTTTCGCAGGTCTTGCACGATCCTGTATTTCCCGCTCGGTTTCTGTAGTCCCATTATGGGCGAATTACAGGGACTACCTCTGATCTCCTTCAAAATACCCTTCTCAATGAAAGTCTCGATCACAGGTTTTATTCCTGCAATCGTTTCTATCGATAAATTGTATTGAGGTGTTCTAGGGAAATCAACATTCTGTTTCACCTCAATCCGCACTGGTTCAACCCCTCTGATTAAACCTATTTCGTCTCCTGCGAAATCCCACACCACAGGCGACACTGCGTCTCTCAGATCATGTGGAAGTTCTTCCACAGTCACCATTGGGTACAGATCTATACACAGAAGCTGATTGGCAATCTTAAAGTCAGCATCATCATCTCTAGTCTGGACCTCCACTCCCCGTGGTGTACAATAAATCGTGCAGTTCAATTTGCACAATAGATCTCTTCCCAAAAGACAAACTGGACTCGTGTCACATACTACAAACTGATGTCTAGTTTGGAAAGTACCTATCTTTACTAAGATCGGTTCTGTCAATGGGCTGCTCATCTTCTTGTTCGCTACTCCGACAACCTGGATTGATTGTCCCGAGAGGGGTAGGTTAGGGACTACTGCAGATCTTACAGTAGACCGGGTAGCTCCAGTATCAACCAAAAGTGTTGCAGGATTGCCCTCAATCTCTGCCTCTACAAAAGGTCCTCTCTGGTCTACCTCCAAGACCGCTCCAAGTGTGCAGTCTTCCTCCCCCTCAGGCACCGTCAGGATAAAGGGTCTAAGCTATCCTCAGCATATCGTTCGAACAGGGGCATCTGTTGATATGTTCGTGTTCCTTGTGAAAACCTTGGAGCTTGGGGAATCTGAGCTTGAGAATTGTAAACCCCCCTTTCATCGTTCTAGGTCTCGTTATTGTGTTAACCACCTCTTGCGCGGGTACCTGAGCCCCCTCTTCCTCTTCCTGTACCTGATTAGCTGGGTTCAAAGGACACTCGCGTTTCCAATGTCCGACCTGGCGACAAAGATGACACGCAGTGGTCTTCTTTAGTGTGGCCACGTCCACTCCTGTCTTGGGGTCTATTGGTTTTCCCTTTCCCTGTACCTGCCCATTCTGGTTTCCCTGGAAATTTCCTTGCTTTCTCCCCAAAGTCCCTCCACTAGGTTGATTCTGTGCTGTCTGCATCTGGACAAGCATCAATTTGTCTTTTAGCTTTCGATGTTTTGAATCCACCTCATCACTACAGTATCTCGCGTACCGCAAAATTTCATCTAGTGGCTTGTTCTGCCAGCAGATCAAATGGTGCTGTATCATGAGGCTGATTTCCCCTCTCAGACCCGTTACAAACTTTGAGACAAACTGTCCCATATCCTTAGGGTCCAAAACATCTAACCCACTATACTGTTTAAAAACTTGCAGAAGTCTTTCATAGTATTCATGCACCGTTTCCTTGGGTTCCTGTACAGTCCGATCTATCTTAACCCAATCTATATCCTGAGGTGAAATCTTCGACTTCAACCATGTAATCACCTGCTCATATTTTTTCATGACCTCAGGTGATGGACCATTTGTAACCGCCTCTCTTTTCGGTTCCGAAGTCGGCCACTCAATAGCAACTTTACATGCCGTCCACAAATCTCCTGGTACCACTATGTCAAACAAAGTGTTCAAATCAATCCACAATACTTTTGAAATTTTCACAAACCGCTCAACCTGCTTGTACCACTCCACCGGTTTTTCCCTCAGCCGAGGAAAATCATTTGTAAATGCAGCCAAATCACCTCTATTCCACGGCACATGCACGTACCCTCCATTCTGTACTTCCCGTAAAGGAAAATTTCCAACACCCGTCGCCCCCCTCCTGGCGGCGGCGTTTCCCTTCTATCCTCTTTACTGGTTTCTTTTTGGACCACCTTTCTTCCCATTTGTCCAACAAAATCCATATTCTCATTCCTATGATCAGGTCTCTGGTGTGCGTCTTTAATCCTGTGATTCTTTTCTCCTCCAACTCCTGATCACTGTAATGCAATCTATGTGGTCCCTGTAACGCTTTAGTTTTGTTCAGGTCCACCTCATATCTTTTGGCCAATTCCTTCAATCTATCATGTGCCATTCTAGCTTTTCGAGTCACATCTTTTGCTACAAACAGCAGCTCGTCTGATCCATAAATTTCTATCCTTTCCAAAGGCAGACCCCCACTGATCATTTCGTCTACCTCTGCTTTCAGCCTCACTACGTCTAGCAACCTTGCCTGTACTGCACTCCTCAGTACATCTCGACAACCTGAACCGTCCCGCTCATCACAGTCACTATTCTGTCCTTGTGACCTATTCCCTTCCATATTCCTGGAACCTGGTCTGTCTTCCGAGACATTTTGTGCCCTATCTCTTTGCATCCTATCCTCTTGGTTCGTTACTGTTGGTGTCCACTCCCTCAAAGCTGACTTAGATTCCCGTAAAGACCTCGGTCTTTCCGGTCTCTCCTCTTCTTGTCCACATGAAGAGTCCGCAGTAGCCGGTAACGGCGTACTTGTGTCTATTGGTCTTGGGAAATGAACCACCCTTACTCCAAACCCATTCCCACTCTCATTGTTTCCTTCTTCCCTTCTCATCGGCACGGAGCTCCCTTCTCTCACTCGGTCTGGGTCATATACCGGTACTATAGGGCCAATGGTAACCGGTACTGTCAAGGAGTCCGGTAATCTTGTGTTCCCCGCAGGAGGCTGTGTTATCATAGACGCCGTAGCCCCCTCCGTTCCTGTGGAAATTCTTCCCACTACTCTCATGCTAGTCTGGTTCTGGCTCTCATCAACTATTGCCACTGCTGGGGTTGTCTTTCCCTCTTCTGAATCTGGATTAAATGGTGGTGGCCTCTCCGCCAACATCCTATCCAACAGACTGTCATCTAAATCACTGTCGTCCTCATCGATTCTTGTAATCTTTCCATTTTGTATCAGCAGTGGGTATAACTTATCTCCGTCGATCGTATCCGCTCTCCACTTTTTCTCCAATGCATCCCACCTTGCATCTTGGAATGCCCTGACCGATTTCTTCACCCTTTCTTGACACCTTTCCTTCTTTCTATCATACGCTGCTCTTATCCACGCATGTAGTGCCTCAAACTGTGTCGGTCTAGGTAGTGGTCGTATTGAAGCCATTACACTCTTGAGCTGGTACAGCACCTCTAACCTGAAAGTACCATATCGAGGGAACGACAAATCTCCTTCTGTTTCTGTCATTTTATGCCAATTCTCGAGCCAAATTATAGTATGCAATCCTACATTCTTTGCCATATAATGTGCTGGTGTGTCCTCAGGAGGAGCTTCCTCTCCCTCCCGAACAACCACATGTCTATCACCTCTACAAAGTTCCCGTAAAGCTTTAAAACATTTCATGATGAATCAACTTTGTATTTGCACACAAAATGTCCGCTTTTACTTCCTGATTCCAATCCACCAATACCAGCGCGGTTCACACCAACCGGCCTATCGCAGCGCGGCACTTGTCTGACGTCACTTTTCCTCCGCTCGCAGCAGTTCCCCTCCTTTTTAATTCACTCGTTCTCACTCGCATTCGTCCCAATTATACTCTGAAATAATGTCCGTCCTACCGAACAATTACCTCTCTGACCGTCAGTCTTACCAATGACCGATCAGCCTCTTGAGCTTGTTGACCTCAATCTGGCAACCGTCTGTCCACGAACGACCGGACAATCGCCTCTAATACACTCGATAGGATTCAATCACTCAATGTTCTGCACACAATAACCTACGACCTGCGTTGGTTATTCACACACTCACACATGTGTCCCTATCTTCTGTGGGTCTGTCAATGACGTCTCGTGACCCCCACAACTCTGGTCAACGTTCTCAACTCTGGGTGTATTCTACACCACAATAAATCTCCCGGTCCCGCGCGCGCTCACGGTCCGTTTCTCAATCACACAACTCTCGTTCCAACTCCGCAAGACATCACACAACAATATAACACCGCAATCTAGCAAACATCACTCTTTTCATACTCACTCTACTACGAACTGCTACTTCCGCCGCACCGTCACTCTCCGTCAGTTTTCCACGACCTCCGACATCCGTCTCTCGCGGTTCTCTGGATCTGCGTCACTCGGGCTCTATGGGGCAACTTAATCTCCTATCTTGCTCTAGATCTCCCCTTACCATCAAAGGTAACCATCCTACTCTGCTACCAACTGATAACGCCGATTCTTATCTAATTATCTATAAGAACCTTCTGGCCGCCAAGATCTTTTTACCTGTTGAATAGTGTAAAGGAGAGAATCTCATCGGGTTAGATATCAGCATTCATTTTGTCTGAAAGGACCACTGACTCCGAATTCAAGTTTGAGAATTTATTATCGCCAAAAATAACTGAACGTGCAAGCACCTCAACACGAGGTTAAAGAAATAGATGGGCACTAATACAAATAATAATCTACGCAGGAGTCTCATCCGACTCAGAATAAGAAGAATAGAAAGTTCTAGGAGGACCAACCAGACTATGATTGCTCCTATTTCTAAGTTGCTCTTCATGGGCCTAAACAAGCTTAAAATCAATTGCTGTCCCTACACTAACGCTAAGTGACATCCCTGCATAACGATTTTCCCAGGCAAGAAAGAATAAAAGGTGTCAGCTGTGAAGACTTCCTAAGAAGTGCAATCACCATATACCTAAGCTCAGCTCTGTCCTTCTCTCTGGTCTCCCCTACCGCTTCTCTGGCCTCCTCCCTCAGGGCACTATCCCTAATACAAAACCATACTACAAAGGTACACGCCTTGTTTACGCCCTCTTGGCCAGGTCTTCTTTCTTGTGCTTTTCCATAGAAACGGTGACTTCATCCTGGACAGTTTCGTTGACCTTGAGTCCCAGGCGCCTTCTCCGCTGAAAGTATCATCCCTAAATTCCATTGCACTCCCCGTACCATGCCTCCCATCTTTCTAACTTTTGAAAACAAAGAGTTAGTCTTTACTAACGAGACATGTGTCCTTGCACCTGCAACAAAAGATACGTTCAACAGAAACCTTCTACTGTGCTAATTAAATCTACCGTTTGTGCCCAGAGAGCCTTTCCAAGAGAAACCCTTTTCGGCCTACATTATAAGCTAACATAAGAATATACCAGGCCTTCCTTAAGCATATATGTAGTCAGGCCCTTACATGTAACTTTTAAACACACATCTTACTTTTCCCTATAAGCATATTCATTACGATTCATTATGCAAACAATGAATTACATGTGCAACTTTAATATGGTGCACGTTTAAACTACTGCAATTACATTACATACACGAACTAATTCCTCTATGCATTATATTCACACAATTCAAAAAGCATTACATTACATCATTATCCTAACACCATTATACTGCTGAGTTCACTTCGTCTCAGTGAACTATTCATTCTTTGCTAAACATACATGAGTATACAATGAATATAAACGAATATATGTCTGAATACATGTGGGTGCGGCCTATCAGTGATTATGATGCACCCCTACAATTCACAAGAACATTTCGCTCTATCATAGGCAGAGCACCGGCCTCTCTACTAGAATAGGAGGGGACGCTAGGTGAGGGCTGAGATGCACTGGTTGCGCCGCGTTGCGAGTCTAACTAGAGCGAAGCGCTACAATCAAGCATCGCATGCTTGCTTGAAAGCTGCGAGCACCGAGTGCCAGTGGCTGAGCCGTTTTACCAGCATTGCACACATCACTTTTTATTCTCTCAGAGACGCCCTAGATGTGATGCGTGCCGAGACACGGGCCTCGTGGGCACTGTGCCTCAGGCTTCAAAGGACACCTCTCGCACGAGGCCAAACAAGGCAGGGGCGAGCTGGGGTTGTTTTACTCCTGCCCAGAGGGGACGGCCCGCGGTGGTCGGTCTGGACGGTTCCCATTGGGGAGGACCAGGTCTGGTATGCCTGTGGCCGGAGCCTTTCAGGGGTGGCTGTGGACACTCGGATGACAGACCGGAATGTTCCCAAAATAGCTGGCAGGGGTTGAGCGCTTTGCAAGTATCCCCCATCACCGCTCTCCTTCAGTGTGAAGCCCTAGCTGCAGGGGTACCCCCAAACAGGGACAGATCCCCTTGTCTTCGGAAGCGGGCGGGGTCATTTCTTCAGTAGCACTAAGTACAGCAGGCGGGGGCTGAAACCACTGCAGAATCCAGCAGAGACGGAACACGCGAGCGTGAGGTGCAGGGGACCCCAGCCCTGCAGAGGAGTCCCCTTTCAGCCCAACGTGAATGAACATGAGCTGTGGGAGACTCCGGGCCCCTCATCCTGCATGGGGTCTCTCTATGTCAGCAGCACGTGGTACAGCAGGGAAGGATGGAGACCACTGCAACCAGACACAAGCAGGGGCGTAACACATGCGCCTGACGAGCAGGGGGCCCCAATGCCCTAAGGGACCCCAACCCTCCAGAGGAAGCCCCTTTCAAGGTCAATGATTATGAGATATGGAAGACTCGGGGCCCCTCATCACATTCTCCATGCGGTCTCTCTACCTCAGCAGCACGTGGTACAGCAGGGAAGGATGGAGACCACTGCAACCAGACACAAGCAGGGGCGTAACACATGCGCCTGACGTGCAGGGGGCGCCAATGCCCTAAGGGAACCCAACCCTCCAGGGGAGCCCCCTTTCAAGGTCAATGATTATGAGATATGGAAGAGTCAGGGCTCCTCGTCACATTCTGCATGGGGTCTCACTACGTCAGCAGCACGTGGTACAGCAGGGAAGGATGGAGACCCCTGCAGTAAGCACTGGCAGATGAGACGTCTCCAGGTGATTGGACGCCCCGCGAGCACGTGCAGGTCTTTGTGAACATCCTTTGTGGTGTTCTGAGTCAGGTGTAAGACTCGCCCCGCTGAGCGGGGCTCACACGGGTTTACAGGAAGAGTAAACCTTCTAGGCCGACCGTCGTCTGGGGCTGGGCTCGCATCTCAGCAATCAGCACTGCAAGACGTCGAATGCTGCATCGAGACTAGAGATCATTGAGCAGAAACTGATGCCCACATAGGGCCAGGGTAACACATCAGGGGCAGGGCCTCCGTTTGTAACATCGACACAGCCCTGACTCGGTGCGTCCAGCGCAGACTCACACCGAGCTCATGTTGCACTCTTAGAGATGCTGCCATCGCGCACGCGCCAACTCTGACAGATTCCGCCTGTGCAGAGACAGCCCATTGGTGACAGACAGACCCATAGTTTACAGAGTGGAACCGCGCCTGTCTGTCACTGGAGGCGGCCCAGACCAGCTACGGTTTGAGCACGGCCCCCCTGCAGGAGGGCACATTATGCACTACATCCACGGGCAGGAGGTAGTTGAAAGGGGGGAGGGGGAGGAGGGCTCCCTTGGTCGCACCGACTTGCGCCACCTTCCGGTCAGCTGCTTTACTGCTGCAGCACCCTCCTCTGTAATACTCTGCAGGTGAAAGGGCAAATCTTCCCTCATTACATGGGGCCAAGACGCACAGCTGTGCATCACAGAGCAAATGTAAAAACAACAGTTGATGGACAGAATGCAGAACAATGTCATACATTCACCCCAGTACAGAGATCTGGGCCTAAATCCATCGTTTTTTTGCTCACCATGCCAGTCCAGTTTGAACCCAGCCATATGCAAATCAGTCTTGACCCTGTGCCTCATGGGAACAGTCCAATGCAAAAACAACAATTGATGGACAGAATGCAGAACAATGTCATACATTCACCCCAGTACAGAGATCTGGGCCTAAATTCATCGTTTTTTTGCTCACCATGCCATTCCAGTTTGAACCCAGCCATATGCAAATCAGTCTTGACCCTGTGCCCCATGGGAACAGTCCAGCCCGAACTGCCAGGCCAGGTTCTCCCTGGACTGGAAACAAGCATCCTAGGACCGGTTTCGGGGTTTCACCCCTCTTCAGCCAGGATAGCTTGATTCCAGTGGCATGGAGAGCACAGGGTCAGACTGATTTGCATATGGCCATGTCTGAACTGGGGTGGTGGAGTGAGCTAAAGAATGATGATGGATTAAACCCAGATCAGTTGACTGGGGGTGAGTGTTTGATTGGCTCAAACGTTCCGTCCATCATCCCCTTTTGTATCGCTTTGTTCGCCCTAAGTTGGCGGGGGTATGCCCAGACGTGGGTCCCTTGCTCACTTTGCTACTGGATTCAAGCAAGCCTGGCTGATGACGGCTGGAATGCCAGAAACCGGTCCTAGGATGCTTGTTTCCGGTCCAGGGAAGACACGGCTTGGCAGTTCGGGCTGGACTGTTCCCATGAGGCACAGGGTCAGACTGATTTGCATATGGCCATGTCTGAACTGGGGTGGTGGAGTGAGCTAAAGAATGATGATGGATTAAACCCAGATCAGTTGACTGGGGGTGAGTGTTTGATTGCCTCAAACGTTCCGTCCATCATCCCCTTTTGTATCGCTTTGTTCGCCCTAAGTTGGCGGGGGTATTCCCAGACGTGGGTCCCTTGCTCACTTTGCTACTGGATTCAAGCAAGCCTGGCTGATGACGGCTGGAATGCCAGAAACCGGTCCTAGGATGCTTGTTTCCGGTCCAGGGAAGACACGGCTTGGCAGTTCGGGCTGGACTGTTCCCATGAGGCACAGGGTCAGACTGATTTGCATATGGCCATGTCTGAACTGGGGTGGTGGAGTGAGCTAAAGAATGATGATGGATTAAACCCAGATCAGTTGACTGGGGGTGAGTGTTTGATTGGCTCAAACGTTCCGTCCATCATCCCCTTTTGTATCGCTTTGTTCGCCCTAAGTTGGCGGGGGTATGCCCAGACGTGGGTCCCTTGCTCACTTTGCTACTGGATTCAAGCAAGCCTGGCTGATGACGGCTGGAATGCCAGAAACCGGTCCTAGGATGCTTGTTTCCGGTCCAGGGAAGACACGGCTTGGCAGTTCGGGCTGGACTGTTCCCATGAGGCACAGGGTCAGACTGATTTGCATATGGCCATGTCTGAACTGGGGTGGTGGAGTGAGCTAAAGAATGATGATGGATTAAACCCAGATCAGTTGACTGGGGGTGAGTGTTTGATTGGCTCTAACGTACCGTCCATCATCCCCTTTTGTATCGCTTTGTTCGCCCTAAGTTGGCGGGGGTATGCCCAGACGTGGGTCCCTTGCTCACTTTGCTACTGGATTCAAGCAAGCCTGGCTGATGACGGCTGGAATGCCAGAAACCGGTCCTAGGATGCTTGTTTCCGGTCCAGGGAAGACACGGCTTGGCAGTTCGGGCTGGACTGTTCCCATGAGGCACAGGGTCAGACTGATTTGCATATGGCCATGTCTGAACTGGGGTGGTGGAGTGAGCTAAAGAATGATGATGGATTAAACCCAGATCAGTTGACTGGGGGTGAGTGTTTGATTGGCTCAAACGTTCCGTCCATCATCCCCTTTTGTATCGCTTTGTTCGCCCTAAGTTGGCGGGGGTATGCCCAGACGTGGGTCCCTTGCTCACTTTGCTACTGGATTCAAGCAAGCCTGGCTGATGACGGCTGGAATGCCAGAAACCGGTCCTAGGATGCTTGTTTCCGGTCCAGGGAAGACACGGCTTGGCAGTTCGGGCTGGACTGTTCCCATGAGGCACAGGGTCAGACTGATTTGCATATGGCCATGTCTGAACTGGGGTGGTGGAGTGAGCTAAAGAATGATGATGGATTAAACCCAGATCAGTTGACTGGGGGTGAGTGTTTGATTGGCTCAAACGTTCCGTCCATCATCCCCTTTGTATCGCTTTGTTCGCCCTAAGTTGGCGGGGGTATGCCCAGACGTGGGTCCCTTGCTCACTTTGCTACTGGATTCAAGCAAGCCTGGCTGATGACGGCTGGAATGCCAGAAACCGGTCCTAGGATGCTTGTTTCCGGTCCAGGGAAGACACGGCTTGGCAGTTCGGGCTGGACTGTTCCCATTAGGCACAGGGTCAGACTGATTTGCATATGGCCATGTCTGAACTGGGGTGGTGGAGTGAGCTAAAGAATGATGATGGATTAAACCCAGATCAGTTGACTGGGGGTGAGTGTTTGATTGGCTCAAACGTTCCGTCCATCATCCCCTTTGTATCGCTTTGTTCGCCCTAAGTTGGCGGGGGTATGCCCAGACGTGGGTCCCTTGCTCACTTTGCTACTGGATTCAAGCAAGCCTGGCTGATGACGGCTGGAATGCCAGAAACCGGTCCTAGGATGCTTGTTTCCGGTCCAGGGAAGACACGGCTTGGCAGTTCGGGCTGGACTGTTCCCATGAGGCACAGGGTCAGACTGATTTGCATATGGCCATGTCTGAACTGGGGTGGTGGAGTGAGCTAAAGAATGATGATGGATTAAACCCAGATCAGTTGACTGGGGGTAGGTGTTTGATTGGCTCAAACGTTCCGTCCATCATCCCCTTTTGTATCGCTTTGTTCGCCCTAAGTTGGCGGGGGTATGCCCAGACGTGGGTCCCTTGCTCACTTTGCTACTGGATTCAAGCAAGCCTGGCTGATGACGGCTGGAATGCCAGAAACCGGTCCTAGGATGCTTGTTTCCGGTCCAGGGAAGACACGGCTTGGCAGTTCGGGCTGGACTGTTCCCATGAGGCACAGGGTCAGACTGATTTGCATATGGCCATGTCTGAACTGGGGTGGTGGAGTGAGCTAAAGAATGATGATGGATTAAACCCAGATCAGTTGACTGGGGGTGAGTGTTTGATTGGCTCAAACGTTCCGTCCATCATCCCCTTTTGTATCGCTTTGTTCGCCCTAAGTTGGCGGGGGTATGCCCAGACGTGGGTCCCTTGCTCACTTTGCTACTGGATTCAAGCAAGCCTGGCTGATGACGGCTGGAATGCCAGAAACCGGTCCTAGGATGCTTGTTTCCGGTCCAGGGAAGACACGGCTTGGCAGTTCGGGCTGGACTGTTCCCATGAGGCACAGGGTCAGACTGATTTGCATATGGCCATGTCTGAACTGGGGTGGTGGAGTGAGCTAAAGAATGATGATGGATTAAACCCAGATCAGTTGACTGGGGGTGAGTGTTTGATTGGCTCAAACGTTCCGTCCATCATCCCCTTTTGTATCGCTTTGTTCGCCCTAAGTTGGCGGGGGTATGCCCAGACGTGGGTCCCTTGCTCACTTTGCTACTGGATTCAAGCAAGCCTGGCTGATGACGGCTGGAATGCCAGAAACCGGTCCTAGGATGCTTGTTTCCGGTCCAGGGAAGACACGGCTTGGCAGTTCGGGCTGGACTGTTCCCATGAGGCACAGGGTCAGACTGATTTGCATATGGCCATGTCTGAACTGGGGTGGTGGAGTGAGCTAAAGAATGATGATGGATTAAACCCAGATCAGTTGACTGGGGGTGAGTGTTTGATTGGCTCAAACGTTCCGTCCATCATCCCCTTTTGTATCGCTTTGTTCGCCCTAAGTTGGCGGGGGTATGCCCAGACGTGGGTCCCTTGCTCACTTTGCTACTGGATTCAAGCAAGCCTGGCTGATGACGGCTGGAATGCCAGAAACCGGTCCTAGGATGCTTGTTTCCGGTCCAGGGAAGACACGGCTTGGCAGTTCGGGCTGGACTGTTCCCATGAGGCACAGGGTCAGACTGATTTGCATATGGCCATGTCTGAACTGGGGTGGTGGAGTGAGCTAAAGAATGATGATGGATTAAACCCAGATCAGTTGACTGGGGGTGAGTGTTTGATTGGCTCAAACGTTCCGTCCATCATCCCCTTTTGTATCGCTTTGTTCGCCCTAAGTTGGCGGGGGTATGCCCAGACGTGGGTCCCTTGCTCACTTTGCTACTGGATTCAAGCAAGCCTGGCTGATGACGGCTGGAATGCCAGAAACCGGTCCTAGGATGCTTGTTTCCGGTCCAGGGAAGACACGGCTTGGCAGTTCGGGCTGGACTGTTCCCATGAGGCACAGGGTCAGACTGATTTGCATATGGCCATGTCTGAACTGGGGTGGTGGAGTGAGCTAAAGAATGATGATGGATTAAACCCAGATCAGTTGACTGGGGGTGAGTGTTTGATTGGCTCAAACGTTCCGTCCATCATCCCCTTTTGTATCGCTTTGTTCGCCCTAAGTTGGCGGGGGTATGCCCAGACGTGGGTCCCTTGCTCACTTTGCTACTGGATTCAAGCAAGCCTGGCTGATGACGGCTGGAATGCCAGAAACCGGTCCTAGGATGCTTGTTTCCGGTCCAGGGAAGACACGGCTTGGCAGTTCGGGCTGGACTGTTCCCATGAGGCACAGGGTCAGACTGATTTGCATATGGCCATGTCTGAACTGGGGTGGTGGAGTGAGCTAAAGAATGATGATGGATTAAACCCAGATCAGTTGACTGGGGGTGAGTGTTTGATTGGCTCAAACGTTCCGTCCATCATCCCCTTTTGTATCCCCCTGCAGGAGGGCACATTATGCACTACATCCACGGGCAGGAGGTAGTTGAAAGGGGGGGAGGGGGAGGAGGGCTCCCTTGGTCGCACCGACTTGCGCCACCTTCCGGTCAGCTGCTTTACTGCTGCAGCACCCTCCTCTGTAATACTCTGCAGGTGAAAGGGCAAATCTTCCCTCATTACATGGGGCCAAGACGCACAGCTGTGCATCACAGAGCAAATGTAAAAACAACAGTTGATGGACAGAATGCAGAACAATGTCATACATTCACCCCAGTACAGAGATCTGGGCCTAAATCCATCGTTTTTTTGCTCACCATGCCAGTCCAGTTTGAACCCAGCCATATGCAAATCAGTCTTGACCCTGTGCCTCATGGGAACAGTCCAATGCAAAAACAACAATTGATGGACAGAATGCAGAACAATGTCATACATTCACCCCAGTACAGAGATCTGGGCCTAAATTCATCGTTTTTTGCTCACCATGCCATTCCAGTTTGAACCCAGCCATATGCAAATCAGTCTTGACCCTGTGCCCCATGGGAACAGTCCAGCCCGAACTGCCAGGCCAGGTTCTCCCTGGACTGGAAACAAGCATCCTAGGACCGGTTTCGGGGTTTCACCCCTCTTCAGCCAGGATAGCTTGATTCCAGTGGCATGGAGAGCACGGGACCCACGTCTGGGCATACCCGTCCCACTCGGGGTGACAAATGCAAAAACAACAATTGATGGACAGAATGCAGAACAATGTCATACATTCACCCGAGTACAGAGATCTGGGCCTAAATCCATCGTTTTTTTGCTCACCATGCCATTCCAGTTTGAACCCAGCCATATGCGAATCAGTCTTGACCCTGTGCCCCATGGGAACAGTCCAGCCCGAACTGCCAGGACAGGTTCTCCCTGGACTGGAAACAAGCATCCTAGGACCGGTTTCGGGGTTTCACCCCTCTTCAGCCAGGATAACTTGATTCCAGTGGCATGGAGAGCACGGGACCCACGTCTGGGCATACCCGTCCCACTCGGGGTGACAAATGCAAAAACAACAATTGATGGACAGAATGCAGAACAATGTCATACATTCACCCCAGTACAGAGATCTGGGCCTAAATCCATCGTTTTTTTGCTCACCATGCCATTCCAGTTTGAACCCAGCCATATGCAAATCAGTCTTGACCCTGTGCCCCATGGGAACAGTCCAGCCCGAACTGCCAGGCCAGGTTCTCCCTGGACTGGAAACAAGCATCCTAGGACCGGTTTCGGGGTTTCACCCCTCTTCAGCCAGGATAGCTTAATTCCAGTGGCATGGAGAGCACGGGACCCACGTCTGGGCATACCCGTCCCACCCGGGGTGACAAATGCAAAAACAACAATTGATGGACAGAATGCAGAACAATGTCATACATTCACCCCAGTACAGAGATCTGGGCCTAAATCCATCGTTTTTTTGCTCACCATACCATTCCAGTTTGAACCCAGCCATATGCAAATCAGTCTTGACCCTGTGCCCCATGGGAACAGTCCAGCCCGAACTGCCAGGCCAGGTTCTCCCTGGACTGGAAACAAGCATCCTAGGGTCGTTTTCGGGATTTCACCCCTCTTTAGCCAGGATAGCTTGATTCCAGTGGCATGGAGAGCACGGGACCCACGTCTGGGCATACCCGTCCCACTCGGGGTGACAAATGCAAAAACAACAATTGATGGACAGAATGCAGAACAATGTCATACATTCACCCCAGTACAGAGATCTGGGCCTAAATCCATCGTTTTTTGCTCACCATGCCATTCCAGTTTGAACCCAGCCATATGCAAATCAGTCTTGACCCTGTGCCCCATGGGAACAGTCCAGCCCGACCTGCCAGGCCAGGTTCTCCCTGGACTGGAAACAAGCATCCTAGGACCGGTTTCGGGGTTTCACCCCTCTTCAGCCAGGATAGCTTGATTCCAGTGGCATGGAGAGCACGGGACCCACGTCTGGGCATACCCGTCCCACTCGGGGTGACAAATGCAAAAACAACAATTGATGGACAGAATGCAGAACAATGTCATACATTTACCCCAGTACATGGATCTGGGCCTAAATCCATCGTTTTTTTGCTCACCATGCCATTCCAGTTTGAACCCAGCCATATGCAAATCAGTCTTGACCCTGTGCCCCATGGGAACAGTCCAGCCCGAACTGCCAGGCCAGGTTCTCCCTGGACTGGAAACAAGCATCCTAGGACCGGTTTGGGGGTTTCACCCCTCTTCAGCCAGGATAGCTTGATTCCAGTGGCATGGAGAGCACGGGACCCACGTCTGGGCATACCTGTCCCACTCGGGGTGACAAATGCAAAAACAACAATTGATGGACAGAATGCAGAACAATGTCATACATTCACCCCAGTACAGAGATCTGGGCCTAAATCCATCGTTTTTTTGCTCACCATGCCATTCCAGTTTGAACCCAGCCATATGCAAATCAGTCTTGACCCTGTGCCCCATGGGAACAGTCCAGCCCGAACTGCCAGGCCAGGTTCTCCCTGGACTGGAAACAAGCATCCTAGGACCGGTTTCGGGGTTTCACCCCTCTTCAGCCAGGATAGCTTGATTCCAGTGGCATGGAGAGCACGGGACCCACGTTTGGGCATACCCGTCCCACTCGGGGTGACAAATGCAAAAACAACAATTGATGGACAGAATGCAGAACAATGTCATACATTCACCCCAGTACAGAGATCTGGGCCTAAATCCATCGTTTTTTGCTCACCATGCCATTCCAGTTTGAACCCAGCCATATGCAAATCAGTCTTGACCCTGTGCCCCATGGGAACAGTCCAGCCTGAACTGCCAGGCCAGGTTCTCCCTGGACTGGAAACGAGCATCCTAGGACCGGTTTCGGGGTTTCACCCCTCTTCAGCCAGGATAGCTTGATTCCAGTGGCATGGAGAGCACGGGACCCACGTCTGGGCATACCCGTCCCACTCGGGGTGACAAATGCAAAAACAACAATTGATGGACAGAATGCAGAACAATGTCATACATTCACCCGAGTACAGAGATCTGGGCCTAAATCCATCGTTTTTTTGCTCACCATGCCATTCCAGTTTGAACCCAGCCATATGCAAATCAGTCTTGATCCTGTGCCCCATGGGAACAGTCCAGCCCGAACTGCCAGGCCAGGTTCTCCCTGGACTGGAAACAAGCATCCTAGGACCGGTTTCGGGGTTTCACCCCTCTTCAGCCAAGAATGATGGATTTAACCCAGATCTCTTGACTGGGGGTGAATGTTTTGATTTGTTCTGCATTCCGTCCATCAATTGTGTGTCTTTTGCTTTCTCGCCCTAAGTGCGCCAGGTATGCCCAGACGTGGGTCCTGGGCTCACTGTGCCACTGGAATCAAGCTATCCTGGCTGAAGAGGGTGAAACCCCGAAACCGGTCCTAGGATGCTTGTTTCCGGTCCAGGGAGGACCTGGCTTGGCAGTTCGGGCTGGACTGTTCCCATGAGGCACAGGGTCAAGACTGATTTGCATATGGCCAGGTCTAAACTGGGGTGGCATGGTGAGCAAAAGAATGATGGATTTAACCCAGATCTCTTGACTGGGGGTGAATGTTTTGATTTGTTCTGCATTCCGTCCATCAATTGTGTGTCTTTTGCTTTCTCGCCCTAAGTGCGCCAGGTATGCCCAGACGTGGGTCCTGGGCTCACTGTGCCACTGGAATCAAGCTATCCTGGCTGAAGAGGGGTGAAACCCCGAAACCGGTCCTAGGATGCTTGTTTCCGGTCCAGGGAGGACCTGGCTTGGCAGTTCGGGCTGGACTGTTCCCATGAGGCACAGGGTCAAGACTGATTTGCATATGGCCAGGTCTAAACTGGGGTGGCATGGTGAGCAAAAGAATGATGGATTTAACCCAGATCTCTTGACTGGGGGTGAATGTTTTGATTTGTTCTGCATTCCGTCCATCAATTGTGTGTCTTTTGCTTTCTCGCCCTAGGTGCGCCAGGTATGCCCAATCGTGGGTCCTGGGCTCACTGTGCCACTGGAATCAAGCTATCCTGGCTGAAGAGGGGTGAAACCCCGAAACCGGTCCTAGGATGCTTGTTTCCGGTCCCGGGAGGACCTGGCTTGGCAGTTCGGGCTGGACTGTTCCCATGAGGCACAGGGTCAAGACTGATTTGCATATGGCCAGGTCTAAACTGGGGTGGCATGGTGAGCAAAAGAATGATGGATTTAACCCAGATCTCTTGACTGGGGGTGAATGTTTTGATTTGTTCTGCATTCCGTCCATCAATTGTGTGTCTTTTGCTTTCTCGCCCTAAGTGCGCCAGGTATGCCCAGACGTGGGTCCTGGGCTCACTGTGCCACTGGAATCAAGCTATCCTGGCTGAAGAGGGGTGAAGCCCCGAAACCGGTGCTAGGATGCTTGTTTCCGGTCCAGGGAGGACCTGGCTTGGCAGTTCGGGCTGGACTGTTCCCATGAGGCACAGGGTCAAGACTGATTTGCATATGGCCAGGTCTAAACTGGGGTGGCATGGTGAGCAAAAGAATGATGGATTTAACCCAGATCTCTTGACTGGGGGTGAATGTTTTGATTTGTTCTGCATTCCGTCCATCAATTGTGTGTCTTTTGCTTTCTCGCCCTAAGTGCGCCAGGTATGCCCAGACGTGGGTCCTGGGCTCACTGTGCCACTGGAATCAAACTATCCTGGCTGAAGAGGGGTGAAACCCCGAAACCGGTCCTAGGATGCTTGTTTCCGGTCCAGGGAGGACCTGGCTTGGCAGTTCGGGCTGGACTGTTCCCATGAGGCACAGGGTCAAGACTGATTTGCATATGGCCAGGTCTAAACTGGGGTGGCATGGTGAGCAAAAGAATGATGGATTTAACCCAGATCTCTTGACTGGGGGTGAATGTTTTGATTTGTTCTGCATTCTGTCCATCAATTGTGTGTCTTTTGCTTTCTCGCCCTAAGTGCGCCAGGTATGCCCAGACGTGGGTCCTGGGCTCACTGTGCCACTGGAATCAAGCTATCCTGGCTGAAGAGGGGTGAAGCCCCGAAACCGTTCCTAGGATGCTTGTTTCCGGTCCAGGGAGGACCTGGCTTGGCAGTTCGGGCTGGACTGTTCCCATGAGGCACAGGGTCAAGACTGATTTGCATATGGCCAGGTCTAAACTGGGGTGGCATGGTGAGCAAAAGAATGATGGATTTAACCCAGATCTCTTGACTGGGGGTGAATGTTTTGATTTGTTCTGCATTCCGTCCATCAATTGTGTGTCTTTTGCTTTCTCGCCCTAAGTGCGCCAGGTATGCCCAGACGTGGGTCCTGGGCTCACTGTGCCACTGGAATCAAGCTATCCTGGCTGAAGAGGGGTGAAACCCCGAAACAGGTCCTAGGATGCTTGTTTCCGGTCCAGGGAGGACCTGGCTTGGCAGTTCGGGCTGGACTGTTCCCATGAGGCACAGGGTCAAGACTGATTTGCATATGGCCAGGTCTAAACTGGGGTGGCATGGTGAGCAAAAGAATGATGGATTTAACCCAGATCTCTTGACCGGGGGTGAAGTTTTGATTTGTTCTGCATTCCGTCCATCAATTGTGTGTCTTTTGCTTTCTCGCCCTAAGTGCGCCAGGTATGCCCAGATGTGGGTCCTGGGCTCACTGTGCCACGGGAATCAAGCTATCCTGGCTGAAGAGGGGTGAAACCCCGAAACCGGTCCAAGGATGCTTGTTTCCGGTCCAGGGAGGACCCGGCTTGGCAGTTCGGGCTGGACTGTTCCCATGAGGCACAGGGTCAAGACTGATTTGCATATGGCCAGGTCTAAACTGGGGTGGCATGGTGAGCAAAAGAATGATGGATTTAACCCAGATCTCTTGACTGGGGGTGAATGTTTTGATTTGTTCTGCATTCTGTCCATCAATTGTGTGTCTTTGCTTTCTCGCCCTAAGTGCGCCAGGTATGCCCAGACGTGGGTCCTGGGCTCACTGTGCCACTGGAATCAAGCTATCCTGGCTGAAGAGGGGTGAAACCCCGAAACCGGTCCTAGGATGCTTGTTTCCGGTCCAGGGAGGACCTGGCTTGGCAGTTCGGGCTGGACTGTTCCCATGAGGCACAGGGTCAAGACTGATTTGCATATGGCCAGGTCTAAACTGGGGTGGCATGGTGAGCAAAAGAATGATGGATTTAACCCAGATCTCTTGACTGGGGGTGAATGTTTTGATTTGTTCTGCATTCCGTCCATCAATTGTGTGTCTTTTGCTTTCTCGCCCTAAGTGCGCCAGGTATGCCCAGACGTGGGTCCTGGGCTCACTGTGCCACTGGAATCAAGCTATCCTGGCTGAAGAGGGGTGAAACCCTGAAACCGGTCCTAGGATGCTTGTTTCCGGTCCAGGGAGGACCTGGCTTGGCAGTTCGGACTGGACTGTTCCCATGAGGCACAGGGTCAAGACTGATTTGCATATGGCCAGGTCTAAACTGGGGTGGCATGGTGAGCAAAAGAATGATGGATTTAACCCAGATCTCTTGACTGGGGGTGAATGTTTTGATTTGTTCTGCATTCCGTCCATCAATTGTGTGTCTTTTGCTTTCTCGCCCTAAGTGCGCCAGGGATGCCCAGACGTGGGTCCTGGGCTCACTGTGCCACTGGAATCAAGCTATCCTGGCTGAAGAGGGGTGAAACCCCGAAACCGGTCCTAGGATGCTTGTTTCCGGTCCAGGGAGGACCTGGCTTGGCAGTTCGGGCTGGACTGTTCCCATGAGGCACAGGGTGAAGACTGATTTGCATATGGCCAGGTCTAAACTGGGGTGGCATGGTGAGCAAAAGAATGATGGATTTAACCCAGATCTCTTGACTGGGGGTGAATGTTTTGATTTGTTCTGCATTCCGTCCATCAATTGTGTGTCTTTTGCTTTCTCGCCCTAAGTGCGCCAGGTATGCCCAGACGTGGGTCCTGGGCTCACTGTGCCACTGGAATCAAGCTATCCTGGCTGAAGAGGGTGAAACCCCGAAACCGGTCCTAGGATGCTTGTTTCCGGTCCAGGGAGGACCTGGCTTGGCAGTTCGGGCTGGACTGTTCCCATGAGGCACAGGGTCAAGACTGATTTGCATATGGCCAGGTCTAAACTGGGGTGGCATGGTGAGCAAAAGAATGATGGATTTAACCCAGATCTCTTGACTGGGGGTGAATGTTTTGATTTGTTCTGCATTCCGTCCATCAATTGTGTGTCTTTTGCTCATGGGAACAGTCCAGCCCGAACTGCCAAGCCAGGTCCTCCCTGTACTGGAAACAAGCATCCTAGGACCGGTTTTGGGGTTTCACCCCTCTTCAGCCAGGATAGCTTGATTCCGGTCCAGGGAGTACCTGGCTTGGCAGTTCGGGCTTGACTGTTCCCATGAGGCACAGGGTCAAGACTGATTTGTATATGGCCAGGTCTAAACTGGGGTGGCATGGTGAGCAAAAGAATGATGGATTTAACCCAGATTTCTTGACTGGGGGTGAATGTTTTGATTTGTTCTGCATTCCGTCCATCAATTGTGTGTCTTGTGCATCACAGAGCAGCGTCTGAGGCCCCATCAGTAAAACCAAGGCCCGTGTACCTTGAACAATTCTATCCCTGGTAAAGGACAGGGTATTAACAGACCCCTTCATAGAATTAAAACCCAGTGTTAGTGAGCATCCAACCACTGGCTGGTCTCACTGGATGCTGGGAACGGGGGTGCACATTTTAGAACAGTGAAGTCCTGTGGTTTCAATGAATAGTCCATCAGTCCGGTTAGATTTCTATGCAATTGGGCTCAGGTTTCTGTATTTTACATAGGCCTACGTAGTGTTTAGAATTGTTTTACCTCTACATTTGTTAAATATACTTTTTGTATTATAAAAATTCTTTCACACTGTTCACATGCAGTAATGTTCACAAGGTCCCCAAGCATTAAAGAGATATCACGCTCTTTGCAGATCGGCCCCGCGCAGCCTTCTTTATTGAGAATATTTCTAGCTCCCAAAACTGTCTGAAAACCTTGTTTAAAGTTGTCACTAAACTCTCAGCTGCCAGTGCTTTTTGTCCCCTCCCTCGCTTTCCCAACCTCAATGCGACGAGCTAGCACTGTTCTTTTACAATAAAGTCAAGTCCATCCATGACCAACTTGCAGTGGATGCCTCCCAACAAGGGAATCTAATGTTTCCTGTCAACCCAACGGTAGGGCCCCCTGAATTTTTCCCCCTGGTTTTTGCGTCTGAGGATTTTTCACAGATTAGTTTGTGGCTTCCTTTGGATTTGCCTTCCTTGAAGCTGTTGTTCAGATCTATTAAGTCTGGTTCACCTCTTGATCCTCTCCCTCCTTCTAAACTTAGGGGCATATTAACAACCAGGCGATAGTCAATTATCGCCGCTTTAGCGTCCGTTTTCGGACGGAAAGCGGCGATAATTCTATCGCCTAATCATCAAGGTCATGCTATCGCGTGAATCCCTGCACTATCGCCCTTTCCCCCAACGCCCATCCTTGCATCTCTAATGAGATGCAAAGTGGGCGTTACTGGGCGTACCCCAGATGGGCTACGTTGTAAATATCGCCGATGTGCACATCGCGATATTTACAAGGCAGCCCACAGGATTATAGCAGACGTTAGATTTTGGCGAAAACGGCCGTTTTCGCCAAAATCTAACGTCTGCTATAATCCCGACTTAGCCATCCCTAACATAGGGGTGGATTCTGCTGATACGACCACAGGGTCGTATCAGCAAGGTATCGCTGCTTTGCAGGGAACATTGCTGGAAAACCAGCGATGTTCCCTGCAAAACGGCGATAACCTCGCTATCTCTGGAATTTTTATCGCCCTGGAGAAGCGTGTTGTTAATAACGCGCTACCAGGGCAATAATTTCCAGAGATAGCCAGCGATAAGAAATCTATCGCTAAGCACGGCCAGCGATAATTATCGCTGGCCGTTGATAATATGCCCCTTAGTCTCTTGGATGAGGCGGCCATTTCTGTGATTCCTAATCTTCTGAATACTTCCTTAAGTACAGGATCGGTACCTCAGAGGTGGAAACATGCACTCGTCTTTCCTCTATTAAAAAGGAAGGTCTTGATCCTCTCTGTTGGTCAATTTTCGCCCTATTTCTCTCTTGCATGTGTTTTCTAAAATTTTGGAATGACACATTAATACTCAACTCTCTTCTTTTGTTACAACTCGTAATTTGCTGCACCCCTCATAGTCTGGCTTTAGACCCGGCCATAGTACAGAGTCTGCTCTTCTTGGGGTCACTGAGCACCTCAGGCAACAACTCGACTTCGGAGTTACTTCCGCCCTCATCCTGCTGGATTTGAGTCCTGCTTTTGATACGGTATCACATTCCATTCTGATAGACCGTCTCAAAGCCTTTGGCATTGGGGGTTTGACTCTGAGGTGGTTGATCTCTTTTTTAAAAGACCGTACCTTTCAGGTCTTCTCGAACGAAGTAAGATCTAACACTCTAGCTCTAACCTCTGGAGTGCCTCAGGGTTCTATTTTGAGCCCTTTGCTTATTAATATATATATGTTCGCTGTTTGGCTGAGATTGCTGAGAAGTCGGGACTGACTATCTTTTCTTATGCCTATAATACCCAGATTATCTTCTCCCTTTCCACCGCCCAGCACCAAGATCCTTCCCTGCTTCAGCTTGGCCTGAGGAATGTTTCCTCGTGGCTGACCAGTAACGCTCTGAAGCTAAACGGCACCAAAACTGAGGGGCTTATTCTGGGTAATAACTCTGAGCTTTGGGGAATCAAACACTGGCTGACACTCTGGGCCCCGTGCCTGCCTCTGTCCCCAAAGTCAAAAGCCTGGGTTTTGTTATTGATAAAAATCTTTCCCTTAAACCTCAGGTGTCCAGGGTCACGGCGTCCTGCTTTGCTGTTCTTAGATGGATCAAACAAATCCTCTGGCTAATTCCACCGGCAGCTCAGAGAACGGTTTTGCAGGCTCTGGTGATATCCAGGCTGGACTATGGCAATGTGCTGTATCTGGGTGCAGATAAAGCCTCAGTACATCGGTTGCAGGTCATTCAAAATGCAGCTGCACATCTTTTCCATCTGCCTAGATGCGCCTCTGCGTCTCCTCAGCTCCACCAACTCCATTGGCTTAAAGTCAATAAGCGCATTGAGTTCAAGGCCCTTTGTTACATGTTTCGTGCCAAATGTGGCCTTGCCCCCTCCTATATTCAAAGATTGGTAACACCTTATGTGCCTGCTCGACAGTTGAGATCTTCCAGCCTCACACTGTTTTCAGTTCCCAGGTTTCGACTTGTCCGTGTGAGGGGTCGCTCTTTTTCTTACCTGGGCCCCAAGCTCTGGAATGCTCTCCCAATTGACCTTAGTAATTGTCATTCTCTGCTAGCTTTCCGTAAGCGTTTAAAAACTCTGCTGTTCAGCGACCTGGTTTGATCCTTTTTCTTTCCTATTTGCGCCTGTTGCCTAAGTTACCTTGCCTCCACATGTTTCAGTGCCAGGAGACCCTGTTGGGTAGCTGCTCGCTTTATAAATGCATAAATAAATAAATAAATAAGCATTGTAGAGTTTAAACATCTCTGAGCCACAACTGATGTCTGTTTTTTTCTGCCGCCGGCCCTGCTTCGATGCTTGCAGCAGCTCGGATGCTGCAATGAGGCTGCCTGCGCGAGCTTCCGAGGGCAGACACAAAATGTGGAGAGCTGGAGCTCGGAAGTATTGTCTCTGTGCACCGGAAGAAGTCACGGAGGGTGTTACACGCATCTGCCAGCGCACAGTCTGGGCTCTTGGACCAGTGCGGTCACATTAGCGGCAGCACCGCGCCGGCTCACAGCTCTGCTCTGCTTTGACTCTCAGTAACTGGAAACAAGATAACAAGCAGCAGGCTGGCGGTGTCCGGCTGATGGTTGTCTTTAGTTTCATATTATGAGTCTAAAAAGAAACTTAACTGAAACAAATATTGTGAGAGAAGAAAAAGAAAGCGGCGGGTACACTACCTAGAAACAGCCCTATCCCATGTCCTTGTAAACCGCACAGCACGAGCTCGCTGTTCTGTCTCTCTTTGTTTCCAAAAAAGGTCTTGTTTACTTTTGATGCCTCTGAGTTTGAAGCGCTAGTTCTCCAGCACATTAAAGAGCTCCCACACTGTTGGCTTCTAAGAGCTAGCTCTGCAGGCAGCAGAGGGAGGCCTGTAGAGGTTCTCCTCGAGGCCTGTGTGAAGACACAGGAGTGCATGGGCACTGACAGCAGCACACCCCACTGACAGCAGCACACCCCACTGACAGCAGCGCACCCCACTGACAGCAGCGCACCCCACTGACAGCAGCGCACCCCACTGACAGCAGTGCACCCCACTGACAGCAGCGCACCCCACTGACAGCAGTACATCGCCCCCTGCTGTCTGTGTCCACACAGCTGTGCTGAAGCTCAAACTATAGTCGAGCATTTAATTTCGATAGAAAACGCACAATTCATCCAAATTATTCACAGATGAATCCAAAATGCTTTTAGCTATCCATAAAATTGTTTGATTCAACTAATGATTTTTCGGGTTTTCTGTGCACTTTTGAGAGGTTTTTTCCTCCATCATGTAAAACTTGTGCACAAAGAGAGTTTGTATAGTTCATGTTCACATATTTATTCAGCTCTAAATGCGGTGTTTGTTGGACCTTGTATTAAGTAAAAAGCACCCACAAACGTACATAATGAGGACACTGCAAGTCACCCCAGAGTTCTCAAGCACACAAAGGCTCTCACCCTACAGCCACATTCCCTAACGTGGTCACAGAGCTGCTGTGCAGTCGAGAAGACTCTCCCATATGCAATGAGAAGCAATTCCATCATCTTAATAACAGGAGCACCCTTAAAGCATCCTCCTGTAATAGCACCATTACCCTAGCTTGCTGCTATAGCCTAAGATCTAAGAGAGCACGCAATGCTGCAAAAACCCTCCTATGTTCCAGTACATCAGACTGGTTTGGCTAAAAGTGTTAATATTGCCCGGGATATGCCCTTTCCGCCTAAGAAGGATATTGCTCTTTCCGCATAAGAAGGATATTGCCCTTTCTGCATGAGATGGATGTTTCCCTATCTGCATAAGAAGGATATTACCCTTTCCGCATAAGGATATTGCCCTTTCTGCATAAGAAGGATATTGCCCTTTCTGCATAAGAAGGATATTGCCCTTTCTGCATAAGAAGGATATTGCCCTTTCTGCATGAGATGGATGTTTCCCTATCTGCATAAGAGGATATTGCCCTTTCTGCATAAGAAGGCTATTGCCCTTTCCGCATAAGAAGGATATTGCCCTTTCTGCATAAGAAGGATATTGCCCTTTCTGCATAAGAAGGATATTTCCCTTTCTGCATGAGATGGATGTTTCCCTATCTGCATAAGAAGGATATTGCCCTTTCTGCATAGGAAGGATATTGCCCTTTCTGCATAAGAAGGATATTTCTCTTTCTGCATGAGATGGATGTTTCCCTATCTGCATAAGAAGGATATTGCCCTTTCCGCATAAGAAGGATATTGCCCTTTCTGCATAAGAAGGATATTGCCCTTTCTGCATAAGAAGGATATTTCCCTTTCTGCATGAGATGGATGTTTCCCTATCTGCATAAGAAGGATATTGCCCTTTCCGCATAAGAAGGATATTGCCCTATCTGCATAAGAAGGATATTGCCCTTTCCCCATAAGAAGGATATTGCCCTTTCTGCAGAAGAAGGATATTGCCCTTTCTGCATAAGATGGATATTGCCCTTTCTGCATAAGAAGGATATTGCCCTTTCTGCATAAGAAGAATATTTCCCTTTCTGCATGAGATGGATGTTTCCCTATCTGCATAAGAAGGATATTGCCCTTTCTGCATAAGAAGGATATTGCCCTATCTGCATAAGAAGGACATTGCCCTTTCTGCATAAGAAAGATATTGCCCTTTCTGCATAAGAAGGATATTGCCCTATCCGCATAAGAAGGATATTGCCCTTTCCGCATAAGAAGGATATTGCCCTTTCTGCTTAAGAAGGATATTGCCCTTTCTGCATAAGAAGGATATTGCCCTTTCTGCATAAGAAGGATATTGCCCTTTCTGCATAAGAAGCTCCAAATGATGGAACTCGACATATTGAATCTCCAAAATGTGCGAGGGCTTAGATGCGTACATGAAAGTTTCAGTCTCTTGTTATTCTACAAATATTAATTTGTTGACGTTTGTAACACCTTGATGCGTTTCTTGCCGAGTTAGGGGGAGTTGAGGCACACAAAACAGCTTCCAAATTCCTTCTCAATTTTCTTGGAGGCATAGGTATGGAAAATCCTAAAGTCATTTGTCTTTACCGTACATTCTTCGGATGCTCAAGAGGGCTGACAGGATGGTAGGCAAGTGAGTATGATTATCATAAACTGAAAGATGGTATCAAAGATGGGTCTTGGGTCAAGAAGGACGGCTGACCGGATTGGATGCACACCACTGACATATGCAGTGATCTGCAGGTCACAGGTTGGAATCCCAGTAGGGCCAGCTCAGCAATCCATCCTTCCGATTAAAATGAGATCCAGTACTCATGTTATTTACACTGCATAGAGTGCAGTTTAAATGGAAATAAAAAACATTTTTTTTTTTTTTTTATTATTTTGGGTACCAGAGAGAATCATAGGCAGAGAGGTAAATACTCCCTACTTTGATGGCAGTTGTCAAGCACACTGTGATATGGTACTTTTGTTTAAAAGCTGTTCACATATTGTGACATTTGGACAGAGGTGATACATCAAACTGACCCATGTCTTATTGTTGGTAGACAATGAACTTTCGTTGGATTGCATAAGGTGATGATTTTTATGGTGTTGCTTTGCAAGATGAGTGAACCCCACTGCAGTGGAAACACTAAGAGGTCGTTGCTTGATGTATGAGTCGAGGAAATTATTTTTCTGTCACGTCTGACAAAGGCCGCAATTAAGATAGAAAACAATGTGGGGAAATTTGCTTCAATCTGCATCAGATTCACTGAAGTGTGATTCATAAAAGGGGTGAATCTATCACCATCTCCTGAATGATGGTTCGTACTCCACCCTTCAGCTCCCAATTCACCCCCTTTTCTTCTTTGTCTTTCTTCCATGTTCTCTTTTATTTTCTCATCTATAACATTATATATGGGTCATCGCGTGTGTGCACCCAGAATATCAACCCCCGAAATATCAATGGAGCACAATATTGAGGACAAAATATTGACAAAAAGAAATTAACAGGGAAGTAAATCTAGATTTTCTGTACCTAACTCCACATAAATGTTCCTACATGGTGCTTATATCGTCAAGAAACAGATGTGGAGCTGCGGATACAAAATCTGTACTTACATACGTGCACTTACCTCTCAATATTCTGTCCTCGATAGACTGCGGGTCGATATTCAGCAGTACAAGCGTCATCTTGTAGACTGATTTTAATATACTGGTATTGTTTTGACTCTTCTTATAGAATGTCCCTATGTATTCAATTATACTCAAATTTCGATGGTTTGATATGTAAAATCATTTCAAATTTTATATATTGTGTAGAATATTTTATTGGTTAATATTTGACAGAGCATTACTTAGTAAAACTTTGTATTGGTAAATCTTCCCACTATCAATCAATCAGGGTTCTTGCACAGCGTGGCTAATCACCCCTGAGGGTCTCAAGGTGCTGGGGCTGGGGGGGTTCTGCAGTTCAGTCGAAGAGTCAGGTCTTCAAGTCCTTCCTCAATTGAGGCAGTGACTGTGATTATCTGAGATGCAGAGGCAGGGAGTTCCAGGTCTTCGCAGTGAGGTAGGAGAAGGATTTTCCTCCAGCCGAGGTCTTGAGGATCCATGGGATTATAAATAAATGAAAAATTAACATCTTGAAAGAGCTATAAATGGGTTTACCTACTGTGACGTGATTCTTTTTGAAAGCCAGCTTCCTTTGTTTCTTTATTTTGTGTGTGTGCGCGCGCGCGCGTACGTACCCGTGCACTTGGTGATTTTTTTGTAAAGTATTACAAAGTTGGAGATAATGACTCTGTAGTTATTGTTAGGTCTCACTTTCCACCGAAAGACAATTTTCGTTTTGCATATACAGGTTTGAAAAATCTGGACAAAACTTTCCAAAAATAAGCAATTCCGGGTTAGGTTTAGCATGTCAAGTGTTATGCAGATGTGTCTGGGAGTGGGAAATAAACAGGCAGTTAAAAAAGAATGTTCCCATTTTTACTCCTCTAGGAAACTGTGGCCTCATGTGCAGAAAAAAGTTCAGCAGAATTACACCAAACTTGCCATGAAACACGAACTTTACTCAGAGGAGTGCTTTTGATTGGTTGGGTTTAAATCCATTCAGAAGTTTTTGAGATATTGGCAAGAGAAAATAGACGTAAGTTTGAAGGCTTAATTATAGTGCTATTTAGACAACTGAAAATGTGTTTTTGATTTGGCTCTAAATCAGTAGCGGTCGGTGGTGGGAGTGCCGCCGGGCGCTGACGTGGGCGGGGGTAGTAAACTACGGATTACGGCGGATTACAGGTAAGTAAACATATAAATAGATAAAACGAATTTCGCTTCGCGCTGCATCGCATTTGGCGATGCAGCGCGAGAAACGAAATTCGTTTTATTTATTTATATGTTTACTTACCTGTAATCTGCCGTAATCCGTAGTTTACTACTCCCCACCCTGCCCCTCCCCCGCCCCACGTCAGCGCCCGGCGGCACTCCCACCACCGACCGCTACTGCTCTAAATGTAGCTGTGTTTGATGATTTTCCATGACATTTGTTACACCCCTGGCATATTTTGTTTGGCTTTTCTGCTTTTGCTCTTGTGCAGCTCTGTCCAGGGGTGAACAGTTCAATGAGGTTGGGGGATAACAAAAATGGTAATTTGCTGATAACAGTCATATTATTTGACAAATTCATATGAAATGTGGCAGGCATTTTCATGTTAAGTTTTCTCTCGGTATGGCAATCAATCATGCCTATTACTGAAAGTGCAAACTTAAATTAAATCATTAAAACATTAAAAACATGTTAAAACATTTTCATGTGCTAGTAACATTGGTGCTGGTTAATAAACCTGCATAAACTGTGGAAGGCTTTCAGCAAGCTACCCTAGAGCAGGAATCTCAGGTTTTATGCAAAGGTCAAGAGTGGGGTCAAACAATATTGACTTACTGACAGCTTTGACACAGTTTCACTTTTCTGCACCACACTTGGCAGGCAGGTAGCACAGGCTTCTGCTGGTCTCCTGACTACAACCCAGGTGGCTACCACCCTAGTTTCCTGGCCATTTGAACCACTTCTCTAACACCCCCAGCTCTGAAAAATAACAGCTTAAAGGCGTAATTGGCCCCTAAACATAAAGCGTGGGTTCCTAGATGCTAGCGGGAACCAGTAGGTCTGGTGGGTCGTGTTAGTGCCACGGTCCCTATTTATGCTACCACCACTCACAAACATTGACACAACCAGCATCTCCAGTCATATGACACCTTAGAGTTTCGGGTACAAGCCCAGCCAGCACCAGTAGCCCCCCTTTTGAAACAATTGCCCTTGTAGACCAAGTAGAACTCCAACTTATCTACTCCTGTACTGTGGCCATCATCACCAGAGTCCCTGTGACCATCACCCGTGTCGCGACCACCAGAGTCCTTGCGGCCATCGCCCGTGTCGCTGACCACCAGAGTCCTTGCGGCCATGACCCGTGTCGCTGACCACCAGAGTCCTTGTGGCCATCACCCGTGTCGCTGACCACCAGAGTCCTTGCGGCCATCACCCGTGTCGCTGACCACCAGAGTCCTTGCAGCCGTCACCTGTGTCGCTGACCACCAGAGTCCTTGCGGCCATCACCCGTGTCTCTTACCACCAGAGTCCTTGCGGCCGTCACACGTGTCGCTGACCACCAGAGTCCTTGCGGCCGTCACCTGTGTCACTGACCACCAGAGTCCTTGCGGCCATCACCCGTGTCGCTGACCACCAGAGTCCTTGCGGCCGTCACCCGTGTCGCTGACCACCAGAGTCCTTGAGGCCATCACCCGTGTTGCTGACCACCAGAGTCCTTGCGGCCGTCACCCGTGTCTCTTACCGCCAGAGTCCGTGCGGCCATCACCTGTGTCGCTGACCACCAGAGTCCTTGCGGCCGTCACCCGTGTCGCTGACCACAAGAGTCCTTGCGGCCATCACCCGTGTCGCTGACCACCAGAGTACCTGTCGCGATCACCCGTGTCGCTGACCATCAGAGTCCTTGCCATCACCCGTGTCACTGACCACCAGAGTCCTTGTGGCCATCACCCGTGTCGCTGACCACCAGAGTCTAGGTCTAGGTCCACTCTCTCCCCGCAGCTCCGCTGTGCTGTCTCTTGCCTCCAGACCCCGACCTCCTCCTTGGGAGGTTCGAGGCTGCTGCCCGCTCCTGCGCCTGCTGCCCGCTCCAACTGGGACCAGACTGCCTGCAACCACCGTAACCTTTCTCAGCCGTTTTTTTCTTCTTAATTTTTCCCTGTTGTGCCACTGTTATTTTGCCCATCTGTGTCTTGCTCTAATTCCACCACTGTTTTTATTTTCTCGTGCCTGCCTGTTCCTTTCGCCTTTGCCGCTGCTGCCCCTGCGGCCCCTCTCCCTCCGGAATTTCCCCGCTTCCGCCTCCCAGCTTCTCCTCCCTCCCACCTCCCCTACTTAATGGCGGCCGCGCGCAGCGGGCATGCCGCCGGCACGCCAAAGGCGCGCCAAAGGCAAGCCTGTCTGCACCCGTCCGCGACCCGACCGCGGCCAGCTCCAGGAACCCTGGACCTCCCACTAACCATCGCTACGACACCACCACCCTCCTCGCACTCAACCCTGGAAGACTTAGAGAATGCCAACAGGCCAGTTCTCCTGCCTCTGCCTGCCGCCAGACCCTCTCTGCCACCCCGGCCTCCAACACCGCCGACGCCAGCACCGACGACACCCTAAAATGCATCCTACTCAACGTACGCTCCGTACACAAATACGCCATGGAAATCTGGAACCTACTCGACTCTCTCTCGCCTCACAACACCTTCTTCACAGAGACCTGGACCAACGCATCCTCCGTCCCCGACATCAGCACCGCCATCCCAGACGGATACAAGATCCAGAGGAAAGACCGCCCCAACCACCCAGGAGGGGGCCTCGCCATTGCCCACAAGAGCACCCTCCGCCTCACCACCTCCAGCGAAACCTTCCCCTCCGCTGAACACCTGCGCTTCCAGATCCAGACCACCCCCAAAGCCACACTCCGAGGAACCCTCATCTACAGACCCCCTGACCCCCGAACACCCTTCGCCACCACCATCACCGACTTCATCGCACCCGATGCCATCGCATCAACAAACTACATACTCATTGGAGACCTGAACTTCCACCTCGACAACCCCAGCGACCCCAACTCCACTATCCTTCGTGACAACCTCGCCAGCATCGGACTTAAACAACTCGTCAACAAACCGACCCACAGAGCAAGACACACCCTCGACCCCATCTTCGCGGCAGGAAACAGCGTCCAATTCAGCCACACAATGCAGCCGCCATGGACCGACCACCACTGCGTACACTTCGCCATCAACAAACCCAAGGCACCCAAACCAGCCCCACGCCCACCTCGAAGCAACTGGAGCAAGGTTACCGATGAGCAACTTAACTCCACCCTCACCCGAGACAACCACACCTGGGCACCCGATGCAAACGACGCAAACGACGCAGCCAGAGAACTCCACACCTGGATCTCCAACTGCGCAGACGAGCTCGACCCGCTACGCAACCCCGACAGACAACGCCTCAGGAAAGCCGCTTGGTTCACCACCGCTCTCCAAGAAGCCAGACGCACCTGCAAACGCCTGGAGAAGAACTGGAGAAACACCAAGACAACCGAAAACCACACCACCTACAAGGACGCCATGACGGACTACCACAACCAGATCAGAGCCACCAAGAGGAACTTCATCCACAACAAAATCCTGGCCAACTCCACCAACTCCAAGGAACTTTTCAGTGTCATTCAAGAATTCACCAACCCACGCAGCGAAGCCACAGACATCACCCCATCCCAAGACCTCTGCGACAAGCTTGGAACTTATTTCCACCTCAAGATCAAAAACCTCTATGACAACTTCATCGACCATCCACCAGGCGCCACAGAAGGCCCCCCGCCCCCCAGAAACACCAGCCAGCCCACCATCTCCAATTGGACACCGATCACGGCCGAAGACACCGCCTCGACCATGAAAAGCATCCACTCGGGGGCCCCCACCGACCCCTGCCCCCCTCACATCTACCACAGGGCCGCGGCCGCCATCGCACCCGAACTACAACGCACCATCAACACCACCTTCAAAACAGGCACCTTCCCAGATGACTGGAAGCGCGCAGAAGTCAGACCCCTGCTCAAGTAGCCCACAGCTGACCCCACCGACCTCAAGAACTATCGGCCCATCTCGCTCCTCCCCTTCGCAGCCAAAGTTGCAGAGAAAACAGTCAACAGGAAACTGACACGATTCATTGAAGAGAACGCCGTCCTCGACCCGTCCCAATCCGGATTCCGAAGCAACCACAGCACAGAGACCGCCCTACTCGCCGCCACAGACGACATCCGCACCCTCCTGGACTAAGGCCACTCCGCAGCCCTTATCCTACTCGACCTATCAGCGGCCTTCGACACCGTCTCCCACCGCACACTAGTCGCCAGACTACACGACGCAGGCATACAAGGAACAGCCCTGGACTGGATCCGATCATTCCTCACCGGAAGAAGCCAAAGGATCAGACTCCCACCCTTCCTCTCCGACCCCACGAAAATCACCTGCGGAGTCCTACAGGGTTCATCACTGAGCCCCACCCTCTTCAACATCTACATGGCCCCCCTCGCAGCCATCGTCCGACAACACGGCCTCAACATCGTATCCTACGCCGACGACACCCAGCTCATCCTCTCCCTCACCAAAGAACCCACCACTGCCAAACTCAACTTCCAGAAAGGAATGCAAGACGTCGCAGTCTGGATGACCAACAGCTGCCTGAAGCTCAACGCCGAGAAGACAGAAGTCCTCATCCTCGGTACCACCCCTTCTGCATGGGACAGCACCTGGTGGCCGACCACCCTCGGAAGCCCACCTACCCCCTCAGACCACGCCAAGAACCTCGGCATCGTACTCGACTCACCATGAACCGACAGGTCAACGCCGTCACCTCCAGCTGCTTCAACACCCTCCGCATCCTCCGCAAGACCTTCAAGTGGATCCCCCCTGAGTCAAGGAAGACAGTCACCCACGCACTCATCACCAGCAGACTGGACTATGGAAACGCACTCTACGCCGGCATCAACAAGTCCCTACTCCGCAAACTCCAGACAATACAGAACACCGCCGCCAGACTCGTCCTCGGCATCCCCCGACATAAACACATCAGCCAACACCTACGAAGTCTCCACTGGCTCCCCGTGGAGAAAAGAGTCACTTTCAAAATCCTCACTCACGCCTACAAATGCCTACACAACAACGGACCCAAATACCTCAACGACAGAATCAACTTCCACGTACCCAAAAGAAACTTCCGATCTTCCAACCTCGCACTGACCAAAACCCCGCGCATCCACAGAGCCAGAGCAGGCGGAAGATCCTTCTCTCACATTGCAGCCAAGACCTGGAACGAGCTACCGGCAGACATCAGACGCGCCCCCTCCCTGAACACCTTCAGGAAGACCCTCAAGACCTGGCTCTTCGGCTAAACATATCTGCGAACCTCCCCCCCCTCCCCTCAGCGCCTTGAGACCCTCACAGGTGAGTAGCGCGCTTGCAATTCCCTGATTGATTGATTGATTAATTGAGTCCTTGTGGCCATCACCCATGTTGCTGACCACCAGAGTCCCTGTGGCCATCATCCGTGTTGCTGCCCACCAGAGTCCTTGCGGCCATCACTCGTGTCGCTGACCACCAGAGTACTTGCAGCCATCACCCCTGTCGCTGACCACCAGAGTCCTTGCGGCCATCACCCGTGTCGCTGACCACCAGAGTCCTTGTGGCCATCACCCATGTCACTGACCACCAGAGTCCTTGCGGCCATCACCCGTGTCGCTCACCACCAGAGTCCTTGCGGCCATCACCCGTGTCGCTGACCACCAGAGTCCTTGCAGCCATCACCCGTGTCGCTGACCACCAGAGTCCTTGCGGCCATTACCCATGTCGCTGACGAGGCCATCACCCGTGTCGCTGACCAGCAGAGTCCTTGCGGCCATCACCCGTGTCACTGAACACCAGAGTCCTTGTGGCCATCACCCGTGTCGTTGACCACCAGAGTCCTTATGGCCATCACCCGTGTCACTGAACACCAGAGTCCTTGTGGCCATCACCCGTGTCGCTGACCACCAGAGTCCTTGGGGCCATCACCCGTGTCGCTGACCACCAGAGTCCTTGCGGCCATCACCCGTGTTGCTGACCACCAGAGTCCTTGTGGCCATCACCCGTGTCGCTGACCACCAGAGTCCTTGCGGCCATCACCCGTGTCGCTGACCACCAGAGTCCCTGTGGCCATCACCTGTGTTGCTGACCACCAGAGTCCTTGCCATCACCCGTGTCGCTGACCACCAGAGTCCTTGTGGCCATCACCTGTGTTGCTGACCACCAGAGTCCCTGTGGCCATCAACCGTGTCGCTGACCACCAGAGTCCTTGCGGCCATCACCTGTGTCGCTGACCACCAGAGTACTTGTGGCCATCACCCCTGTCGCTGACCACCAGAGTCCTTGCGGCCATCACGTTGCTGACCACCAGAGTCCTTGTGGCCATCACCCGTGTCGCTGACCACCAGAGCTCTTGTGGCCATCACCCGTGTCGCTGACGACCAGAGTCCTTGTGGCCATCACCCATGTCGCTGACCACCAGAGTCCTTGTGGCCATCACCCTTGTCACTGAACACCAGAGTCCTTGCCATCACCTGTGTCACTGACCCCCAGAGTCCTTGTGGCCATCACCCGTGTAGCTGACCCCCAGAGTCCTTGTGGCCCACTTGTAGACCTTGGGACTGTACCTTTTGAAATCCGTCATCTGGCACCCTAAAACCATCATTTACCGAGGTCACTAATCCATACTCATTCTTGATAAGTGTGTTTTGGGTGTATAAAATATTTGGGGGTGTTGTGACATTTTACACATTCTCAGCCTTCTGGGCTCAAAACCACAGATTTGTTCTCCGGACCAACTAGCATATATGCTGTATACTTGACACATATTGCCGTTCTGTCTGGCATTGTTGTTCCATTAACAGGACACTGGGGAAAGACATAGTTAGAAAAAGTGAATGGATATTTCCAAGGATAATCACAAGCTCAAATATGGCTCCCTACGATGGCATTGTCCATACACACCCATGTATTATAGCCCCTTACTGTATTTGGGCTTTATGTCTGTCATAGAAGGCACAACAAACATGAGGAGCTGTATCATAGATATGGCGCATTGTCCTACACTTTGCCATGATGCACTCTTAAATGTGCGCTGTTCCTAATGCAAATGCAAACTCGTACCTGAACTGGGAGCAATGTATTAGTCAAAGCTGGAGTGGCTGTTAGAAGCCACTGGTCCACCTTTCGCTGCGCAGGGAGCGACCAGGCCTTCATTTGAAGGGGGGGGTGGAGATCCTTGCAGGGGGCTGCATTGAGTGTCTCTTCTGTAATACTAAAGTGCCCCGGGTCCGAAAGCGGTCACAAGCACCGATTATGCTCTGGGTCACTTTCTATACCACAGTTGCGGGTTTGTTTTGCTGCTCACCATTTAACCTGCTCTGTATTTCTTCTATCGAAAGAAAGATTTATTTCTGTTAGAGATGTCACTCCAACTGGGGACTGAGCTCATGTTATGCCATATCTGTGTCACTCTCTATCAGAGTTTCAAACCTACTACCACCCCCTGAAAAAGCCTTGAGTGCTCCACTTTGCTACCCCTGGAGGGTAAACTGGCTACCCATATGGAGGCAATAGTGTTGTAATGAATAAAAGATGGTGTGTAGCCACGTACAGTCAAAAAAGAACCAACGGCGGACCTTCTGCACCGCACCTCACACCTGTTCCGATGTGTAAAATCGCCGTGCAAACAACCCCAACACCAGCCGTTGCTTGGCGTAACTGTGCTCCAGATCAACAAAATACTATATTTTCAAATGGGGGTGCACGGCTCAAAAAAGAGTCCAATTCAGCAGTTATAGATTTATAAATGACTTCTTTATTCAATTTCAGATATAAGTCATCTGACATAACAACTCCAGCCAACGCGTTTCATTCCCATACTAGGAACTTCATCAGGGCTGAAAGAATCATAATAAAAAACATATATATTACACTCAAATAACATAGCACAGGACTAAAAACAAGACAAAAATAAATTACAAGAACTAACAAATATAAATATACACATATAAACACAAGACTAAAACAAACAGAGCACAAAACGATATCATTACTGAAAATCAGTAATCACACAAGTAACACATAATCTAAAAACATCATAAAAATTGACATCGTGCAACTCAATAGTTGGATTTACACCAAACAAAACAAATTGCAATATTACATAGTTTAATCTCTGGTTGAGACTCATTAAAATAAAGAGTCATAAACAACACAATGACAGTAATGCCGGCAAACAAGGAAAATGTCCAAGCACCTGTCATTTACTTGACATTGAACCCTTAGGGTATCTCAATACGAATAGAACAAAGGCGTCCTAGATTAATAAAAGCAATCTCTACTCAATCGTTCCTAAATACTACTACAATTATAACAAAAAGGGCAGAAACCAAAAGGGAAATGTAGTACCTTACCAAAAAAGGTCTTAAAGAACACGATCAATGTAGAATGTTTGGAAAGTTCCAATGAACAAAAAGAATTCCTATTAAGATCTACGAATAAAGGGGAAAGTAAATTAACAACAGAAAAGAAGAAAGGATCCATAAAATATAAATAAAAAAAAATAAAGAGAAAAGGGAAACACAGAAATAGACAAAAGTCCTATGTTACCCACATGTGTAAAAGTGCAACAAAAAAGACAAGGAGAGGGGGCCGAAGGGGGCAAGGGAGGTACGGTAGAGTCAGTCGAGGATGCACCCAGGAGATCAGAGAGGGCGAAGACCAAGCAGAAGTAGGAGGGATAATAGACACTTATGGTGTACAGGTGGGGGATGAGTATAATTTGAATCTTGATATCATCAATCTGTCATGTAGACCATTGGATATGGATGAAATGAGTTTACTGTGCAAAGGTTTGGGCTTTTGCCCTACCCAGGAGGGTGACTTTTCCAATGTACATGTGGATCTTTTCAAATTTTCGAGATCATTAAAATTAAAAGATTTTTTCAGTGATAAAATACCTTGTAGTGGTGTGTCTGGGGTGATTGCAGAACAGACCGATGTCACTGTAGCTGAAGTTAAGAATTTACAATGCTTGTTGTCTCTCAGTGAAGGGGAAGAATTTGATGTACAAACAATTCTTGAGGAATTAAACATCAGTGAAAATATTACAGAGGACAGTGGTTTGCGTCCTAAATCTAAATTTACACCAACTATATACCATCGTAATATAGACATATTCACTGAACGCATGAGTGAGGGCTTGTATGAACTCGAAAGGAATAGTAGGATCACACATATGTTACAGCGTAACCTAACACTGGGGGAGAGGAAAGCAATGACAAGGCTAAGAAATGATAAAGGAATAGTCATAAGGGAGGCAGACAAGGGCGGTAACGTCGTTGTAATGAATGTGAATGACTATATGAGTGAAATTGAACGGCAACTGGTTGACTCTCTCTGCTATGTAAATCCAACTATTGAGTTGCACGATGTCAATTTTTATGATGTTTTTAGATTATGTGTTACTTGTGTGATTACTGATTTTCAGTAATGATATCGTTTTGTGCTCTGTTTGTTTTAGTCTTGTGTTTATATGTGTATATTTATATTTGTTAGTTCTTGTAATTTATTCTTGTCTTGTTTTTAGTCCTGTGCTATGTTATTTGAGTGTAATATATATGTTTTTTACTATGATTCTTTCAGCCCTGATGAAGTTCCTAGTATGGGAATGAAACGCGTTGGCTGGAGTTGTTATGTCAGATGACTTATATCTGAAATTGAATAAAGAAGTCATTTATAAATCTATAACTGCTGAAGTGGACTCTTTTTTGAGCCGTGCACCCCCATTTGAAAATACAGTATTGTGTAGCCACGTACTATGCATTAAAGAGGAAGGTTTATTAAGCTGTTTCAAGTTACAGATAAGGCCCCACCAGGAGCAGCCTCCCTGCTGCTCAGCACAATCTTCCAACTGACACTCATTCAATCACAAACACTTTCACCTTTCTAATGAGCTCACACACTGGCTGAGCAGCAGGGGCCTGGAACTCTGGGGAGGAGGCATAGCAACCAAGGTAAGTCACGACAAATAGCATCTGAGGCTCTGGGACACAATGACAAATGGCATTGCTGGTACCCACAATGGCTCTTTTTTAGATGAACTTTGGCACGGGGCATTTGGATATCCGTGCCTTCAGATGATCTGCCAAATAACTCATGACAGAGTGTTTTTTTAGATAAAGAAATATTTTACAGAGCACTTTCTACTGCACTTCTGCTGTTTCCAACTGTGGTAAACAGATATTTTACTATTACTCAAGTTACGCCCTCATCCAGTCGAGTTGGCAGCAATTCCTAAATTGAAGTTTGAACTCGAATCTGAACAATTCATGCAGAAATGCATACCACACCCCTTAGCCTCCAATAATTTTGTCGGGTATATCCTATCGGAATGTGTACAGGGAAATGTTATACTATTTCCAGATTTGCAGCTCGGTACTAGGGTCAAATATGCATATTAGTGTGTGCTATACTCAATTCCAAGATGTGGAATATGGAACGAGTCTATAATACTTCTTCTGGTGAACACCACATGCTGCAATATCGGTTTTAGCTAGGTAAGTTACTACCTCCCCGTGGGAATTACACCGTGAATGGTACTCAGTTTATCGGAATGATACAAGCAGTGCTTAATTTGTGCTGGCGTTTGCAAGTGCTTGACACCTGCACTTATTCCTAAACACTGGCACTTATTTAAGGCAGTCTACCATATGGTGGCGCTATCTGTCTGTGTTTGAGCAGTGCTCATCACTAAAGTGTTTCACATACTTCAAAAAATAGTAAAAGATAATCCTTTCAGCATGATGTGACCTGGAAAAGTCCAAAATGTCACACTTGAATTGTGTGATGCTTAATACTTGACACTGCTGGCAACCTCCTGAGAAATGCATCGGGCCCTGGCTCTTGTAGTTCTACAAATTAAGCATTGGATACAAGGCTGGGCTGGTCTCACTGGTAATGGGGTTTGTAAACTTCAAAGCACCCTATAGCCCAGCATCAATCATTTAACTCACTGAATTTTTCCAGATTCTGTGTTCGCAGTTTTGGTGATCAGTCACTGACTGATCTAACCCTGCGCTCGTCACACCGGAAGAGGCCGGCTGCTCCCTCCGTGGGCCTCGCACACCTGCTCTCCGTAACCCGGCCTGGGCGCGCCCTGCTCGCGGGTCTGCGCGGTGGGCGCGGCTGCAATGTTTTTAGAGTGTTTTTCTACACAATTCAATTTCGCGAGAGCATGTGGAAGGCCTGTTATAATTAAAAAGAAGGCGCAGGCGAGGGCGGTAAAACTAGCTGCTCCGTCGTCGCTTGTCTCCTTGGGAACAAATCCGGCGCAGGTCAGCGCGCTGCTGATGGAGGGCCTTTCAGGGAACATCTGCCTGCTAATCACCCGGTGCCGGGACTACTGCAGGTGACGGTGGGCAGGACACTCACACCTCGCCGCCACCTCGGGCGCAGGTCAGCGCGCAGCTGATGGAGGGGCCTTTCAGGGAACATCTGCCTGCTAATCACCCGGTGCCGGGACTACTGCAGGTGACGGTGGGCAGGACACTCACACCTCGCCGCCACCTCGGGCCTTCGTGGGTCCTTGGACAGGAGTCACCGCTGGTGCATGATTGCACAATATATTACCTTAAAAATACAGGCACTCGAGAGAGACTCGCAGGGCGTGTTGAATAATGCAATGTTTTTCTGTCAAGAACTTCCAATAAATTCGCATAAATACAATTATCATTCATGCTTTGCAAAGTTTTCTGGACTTTTTAGGGAAAAAAAGCTTGCAACATCCATCCATAAGCAAAGCTGTGAGGAAAACGGTTTTAAGTTGCACATCTATTGTCAGCACCAACTTGCAGTAATACTGACAGTTTGCCGTAAACCTAGGAAAAAGCTGAACCTGCAAGCTAAGTGTAGGCCAGTAGGCAGGACCCATGCTTTACTTCACACACCTTTACCTAAGAGCTTAGAAATAGAACCGTTCCTGGGTTCTAGATGGTGCAACAGCCATGATCTGTGACAGGGGATATGGATGGGGGTGCAGCATCTCTGCCATGGTGCAACATGTTCTGGTGATCCAGCGGCTTACTAGCAACAGAGACTCACTACCATACACTCACCTGGGCCCATACAACTCGCTTCCGTTCTGCGCTAAGTAGACCACTGGAACTTTAGTTTTTTAATAATCTTCATACCTCAAGATCTAGTTATTGCTTCTTTAACTAAACCTTTCACTGATCAAACAGTTCTTTCCTCTGGTCAATGGACCAGTTAGGTGGAACTAGTTGATGGTGATACTTAACATAACTTATTATACATTTCTTGATAAAATAAAAATAAAATAATGACAGACTCAATAAGTTTTAAAATCTTTATCTAGATTAGTGGGTTGTGAACCATCTCAAAGCGTTTCAGTACAAACACCCTCATTCACGAGAGTGCCAATTCAATAACATTTCAATAGTTATAATATTTCAGATCCACACAACAACTATACTCAGAAAGAAGAGGATAGAGAGAAAAGAGCAATTGTCAAAACAATAAATTTCATAGTTACCAAAGTATGGTGTGAAGACCAACCCCCTGGCCAAAGGGCTGGTAAGGGTCCCCAGGACAGCTCAGGAGACAAAGACTTCAGGACAGGAATAAGGACAGGATAATTCACCTCTCTAGATACTGACGATTACGTCGCACCCCTCTCTGACACTCTCTTCCTCCTCGTGGTTCTTGCGCGATCTTCTTTCTAACTCACCCAAATCAAGTAGATGGTTCTGCATTCAATTTCTTCATCAGCATTTCAGAGGATCAGCACCACCCCAGCACCAACAGCATCCCGAGCTCTGCTTCTGTGCTCCCGTCATGCTCTCGTGTCAGCTCTCTCCCGAATCAGCTAAAGCAGCACCCCCTTAACTAACTAAAACTACCTCAATTATACCTTTCCATATCCATGTACCACCCATTAATGTTTCAATTTTACAAAATACTAACTTCTGATTGGACAGGCGAGGGGGGGATGATCATCACACCATGCTTATTCTTCATTTATTTCTTTAAACCATTGTTTCCAAACTCCTCCCCTCAAACTTTTATTCCGCCCTTCCTTTCCCATACATCTTTAAACTTTATTAATACAAATGTAACAGTTTTCTCGAATAAGTTCCTTCATATGAACTCTTCACCCTCATGTTCCCAGGGCACATCTCCTTAGTCATCTTTTCAAGCTTCCACATCAGGGCGCATGCGTTGCACTACGTCAGTCTGCTCGACTCAGACAAGTTTAACAGGCCCAAATACGCACTAAAAATAAAGTCAAAAGGAGAAATGTTATTCTCAAAAATAAATGATTTCACTGTATACCACCAACCTCTACTCTAGCCCGTACCACTTATTATTTCTCTTTCTGCATTTGCGTTAGTGTAAACTCATTTTCTAATTTTCAGCAAAGCAGGTGCCATGCATGTGAGCTTTCAAGCGGCCATTTTAACGCTATTTGCGCAAGCGCCAGAATTTCCCTCCAAGCGTTATTTCGTCATACTACGTAGGTGCAGTAGACGCATGCGCAGTAAAGATTCCGTGTTAAAATGCATTCTAGTCCTACGTCCGTGTTATTGCAGTTAGTAAACACATAGGCAAGCTTCATTCTTTTCCCGCGTATGATGGAAATGCGTATTATTAATCACAAAACACGTTGTTAGTAATTCGCTAGTAAGTTAAAACGAGAGGATTGCTTCCGAGCAAGTCTCATGTCCGAGTCCTTGCTCCATCAATCCCCTCTCTGATGGCATATTAAGCCATCACAAAATTTCCCATCCATCCCAGATACCAACTTTAACACTTCTCAGTTTTCTCTATTTGTCCTCCCAACTTTTCATCAATGATTTCGTTTCCTTCTAAATCTCGCATCTTCTTATATAACCTGCCTTTCATTTCTTTCAAGCGTATTTCATCATACTTTCTCTTTTGTGTCTGTCCCTTTCCTTTTCTTTTCAAGTGTACTTTTTCTTTCATACCTTTTCTACAACATTTATATGTAATTATTATTAACATCACTATCATTATTATCGTCACTAATGGTATTATTATTTGACCTAGAAAACTTTTCCCAAAATCAACAAACCATTTCCCTATTGATGTTATGCTTTTCGTTAGTCTTCCCCACACACTGTCAACCTCCAGTTGGGTCAAATCTTTATGCATTCCCGTAATATTTTCAATATATCCTTTAATTTCTCTGCTCTTGTCCGGAATATAAGTGCAGCAATGTTGAATTTTCAACATGCCACAGACTCCACCTTCTTTTGCTAACAATATATCAAGAGCAAGACGGTTCTGTAAAACCATTGATCTAATTGCAACCATTTCCGTGTTGATTATTAGAAATCCTCCTGCAGTGTCTGTAGAAAGACGATCAACTATGATTGATAACTTACACATTTTCTGTGAATTTAGAATGACTCCAACTGAGGGTTTCAGTGCACTAAAAATGTCTCCTACAATTTCAGAAAAACTAGCTCTTCTTCTTCGTGTTAGTTCATTAGAATTTCCATTGGTTCCAGTGATTTTATCTACATGATACATTTTTGGAAAAACTATTCCAAAATAACAGCTTCTGTACCATCTTGCAGGTAACCTATAATAGGCGTTGTTCCCACAAACATAATACATTCCTGGAAACACAGGATCAGTTCCCCCTTTTAGTCCCCATCCTCCTAATATTAGGAAGTTATGTTCACATTCACTGGAACCAATGTAATTATTGTTATAATCTGTCTTTAGTCTATGGAGGCAGAACTTTTCCCTCTTCACAAAGTCCAGGGACATCGCAGCATGAGCCTTGCCACTTGCATAGATTCCCTCCTTCCCAACCCATGGAGGTACATGGGTTTTCTGTGTAGTTGCCTTCTTCATTAAATTTTTGTGTGCCTGAACTAAATCTATTGAACTCATTGTTAAGAAAAATTCCCCCATAAATTGTGTGTTTTTACTACTAACTACTGGATTCATATTTTTACTAATAGGTAATTCAGAAAATACTACATCTATGTCTGAATAAAAATATTGAAGTCTCCCTGTAGCATAAAATAAACATGACAAAATACTACATGACACACCATAGGTTAAGGGTATATGGTGATATGTCATCCCTTCTGATACTGATGAGGGTAATTTCATACACATGTAACAGTTGTTAATCTCCATAGTACTAACATATTGAAATAACAATTTAATAAACACATTAGAGGACGTATTATAATCTGATTCATTCTGATAGTTTGCTTCATCTTCTACCCCTATTTCTATTTCAGTTTCTCTTAGTCTATCCACCTTAACATTAGCATCTGTGTTATTCTTGTCACTTATTTTCATTATAAACGGTACTCCTACTGTTAAGAATAGCCATCCTAATGTTGCTAATAAAATACTACAAAAACAAAATCTAAAACACTTTCTTTTTGGTCCACATTTTGGTTTCCCAATAACTTCAGTTTCTGCCATTTTGCTCCTCAGAAAATCTCTTTTCTCTTGTCTTTTTCCTTTTCAGTCTTAACCTTCCTTTTTTTTATTCTTAAGGAGGTTTCAATTGGCTCTCATCAATTTGTGCAATATGGACCTCTTCTGTTTCATCAGACAGATCCAGGGACTCGAATTCCCCAAGTATCATGTATGTCCATATCTTCTATTTAAATTTCTCAATCTTGGACTTCTTCGAGTTATTTTCGCTAAGGTTTGTTTAGGTCTTGTTTGACTTGTGACTTCATTCACTTGTTCTGGTCTCATCAGATTTTCTCAGATGATATTTTAATTTCTTTACACCAGTTGGCCAATTGTCTCCTCTCCTGACTCTTTTGATTTGTACTGCGTTTTCACCTTCCTTGTCTCTTTGTAAAATTCTTTTTATTTCATTTATTTTAGGCACAATCTGTTCTGTTTCTCTGTTTTCTGTGCTTGAACCTTCTCTTGCTTCTTCCTGCTCAGGTTCTACCGTATTTTGTTCTACTTCTTCCTGAGCTTGTTCTTCTAATTCTATCTGACCCTGTTCAGGTCTTACTTCAAACTTTTCTTCTTCTGTCTGAACTTGTTCTTCTAACTCTATCTTGTTCTTCTAACTCTATCTGGTCCTGTTCAGGTCTAATTTCAAACCTTTCTTCCGCCTGAACGTGTTCTTCTCTTTTTTCCTCCTCAGGTTTGTTTGTGTCACTTTCTGTTTTCACCTGAGTGTGTTCTTCTTCCCCTGTCTCTTCCTGACTACTTTCCTGTCTTTTCAGTTCTGTTTTTCTTCTGGTTTCAATAGCATCATCAATTATTTCAATCACTGGGATCCATTCTTCCTGACTTATCTCGGGCTGTTCATCATATGGTTGTCTTTCGGAATCTATCACTCTAGATTCTTCAACTTCACAGTTTACAACTCCTGAGTCTTCAGCCTGCTCAGTCAGTGATGGTTCTTGTTGATCTGATGGGCTCGGTACTCTTCTGGTATGGCTGGCATGAATCCAATTGGGCAAACCTGCACACTTCACTGCTGTGGTAGTGACTAGTATGACTTGCCTCGGTTTGTCCCACCTTGGTGCTAGACACGATTTCCTTGCGTGTTTCTTCACTAGCACCCAATCTCCAGGATTCAAATCATGCGCTTGATCTGGCTGTCTTTCAACTGCGTCTTCTCCAACCTGGTGAGAGATAGAATGCATCATTTCAGCCAATCCTTTGCAATAGTCCAATACCAGATCATCAGTTATACTCATTAGTTTATTTCCAGGAATAAACGCCTGTCTCATGGCTCTTCCCGTGAGAACCTCATGTGGACTCATTCCTGTTTTTCTATCTGGAATACTTCTGAGACCCATCAATACAAGAGGTAATGCATCTGGCCATTTCAGCTTTGTGGATGCACACACCTTTCCCAATCTTGACTTGATTGTGCCATTCATTTTCTCAACAACTCCAGAAGCCTCTGGACGATAAGCACAGTGTAGTTTTTGTTCAATGTTAAATGCAGCACAGATTAATCGAATTATTTCATTATTAAAATTAGGACCTCTATCCGATTCCAAAGTGACTGGAAAACCAAATCGTGGCACCAACTCCCTCAACAACAATTTTGCAACTGTAAGACTGTCGTTTCTTCTAGTAGGGTAGGCTTCCACCCATCTTGAGAAAAGGCATACTATGACAAGTACGTATTTCAATCCGTTGCATGGAGGTAATTCAATGAAATCTAACTGCAATCTGGTGAAGGGTCCTTCTGCCTTTCCGATCTTTCCCCAGCTTACCACTGTCTTTCTACCTGGGTTCTGCTGTTGACAGGTTAAGCATCTTTGGCAAAGGCTCTCTGCGACTACCCTGAACTTCGGATTGTACCAACTCTGTCTGAATAGCCTGATCATTGAATCTCTCCCTATGTGTGTTGCTCCATGCTATACTCTCGCCATTTTTGAAAGCAAACAATCTGGCATGACTGGTCTTCCATCTAGATACACCCATACCTCATCATGAGGTCTTTTGGTACAGGCTGCCTTTATCCAGAACTCTTTTTCCTTTTCCTCAACTTCTTCCTGCAATTGTCTAATCTCATCCCATGTTTCTGGTACTGAGAAAAACATAAGTTGGCATCTGGTTTCACCCGTTTCAATTTTTCTGTTTATGGCCACTGTATTTTTGGCACAGTATTTGGCCACTTGATCAGCATAATTATTGCCAGCAGTCACATAGTCATTTCCTGACTGATGTGCCGCGCATTTTACAACTGCTATCTCTTTTGGCAATTGCAATGCTTCCAACAAATCTTTTACATTTTTGCTGTTTCTGATAGGAGATCCTGAGGAAGTCAGAAATCCCCTTTGCATCCAAAGCTGGCCGAAGTCATGCACAATTCCGAAACCATATTGACTATCCGTAAATATGGTTATTCTCCAATTTTTCCCCTTTTTGCATGCCATTGTTAAGGCAACCAATTCAGCTACTTGTGCAGACTTGACCCCAGGTAAACAGGATGCTTCAATTACCCCCGAAATTTTGCAAACAGCATATGCAGCACTTAGACCTCCTTCTTGTGTCCTAAGGCAGGAACCGTCTACAAATAACTCATGATCAGCCTCTTTCAAAGGTGTCTCTCTTATATCTGGGCGGGGCTTCGTGCATAACTCAGTCACGTCTAAGCAATCAGAATCACTTTCATCTTTCACTTCCTCATCACAGGGGTCTGGCAATAGGGTGGCTGGGTTCAGGATCGTACACCTTATCACAGTCACGTTTTCAGCTCCCAAAATCACTCTTTCATACTTTGTCAAACGGCTAGGAGTGAGGTGCTGTGTTCTTGTTCTTAGCAAAACCAAAGGGGATGATGGACGGAGTGTTGAACATTGCAAGCACTCACTCCCAGTCAACTGATCTGGGTTTAATCCATCATCATTCTTTAGCTCACTCCGCCACCCCAGTTCAGACATGGCCATATGCAAATCAGTCTGACCCTGTGCCTCATGGGAACAGTCCAGCCCGAACTGCCAAGCCATGTCTTCCCTGGACCGGAAACAAGCATCCTGGATCCGGTTTCTGGCTTGCAGCCGTCATCAGCCAGGCTATCTTGAATCCAGTGGCAAAGTGAGCAAGGGACCCACGTCTGGGCATACCCTGCCAACTTAGGGCGAACATAGCAAAACCAAAGGTGATGATGGACGGAGTGTTGAACATTGCAAGCACTCACCCCCAGTCAACTGATCTGGGTTTAATCCATCATCATTCTTTAGCTCACTCCGCCATCCCAGTTCAGACATGGCCATATACAAATCAGTCTGACCCTGTGCCTAATGGGAACAGTCTAGCCCGAACTGCCAAGCCATGTCTTCCCTGGACCGGAAACAAGCATCCTGGGACCGGTTTCTGGCTTGCAGCCGTCATCAGCCAGGCTATCTTGAATCCAGTGGCAAAGTGAGCAAGGGACCCACGTCTGGGCATACCCTGCCAACTTAGGGCGAACATAACAAAACCAAAGGGGATGATGGACGGAGTGTTGAACATTGCAAGCACTCACCCCCAGTCAACTGATCTGGGTTTAATCCATCATCATTCTTTAGCTCACTCCGCCACCCCAGTTCAGACATGGCCATATGCAAATCAGTCTGACCCTGTGCCTCATGGGAACAGTCCAGCCCGAACTGCCAAGCCATGTCTTCCCTGGACCGGAAACAAGCATCCTGGGACCGGTTTCTGGCTTGCAGCCGTCATCAGCCAGGCTATCTTGAATCCAGTGGCAAAGTGAGCAAGGGACCCACGTCTGGGCATACCCTGCAACTTAGGGCGAACATAGCAAAACCAAAGGGGATGATGGACGGAGTGTTGAACATTGCAAGCACTCACCCCCAGTCAACTGATCTGGGCTTAATCCATCATCATTCTTTAGCTCACTCCGCCACCCCAGTTCAGACATGGCCATATGCAAATCAGTCTGACCCTGTGCCTCATGGGAACAGTCCAGCCCGAACTGCCAAGCCATGTCTTCCCTGGACCGGAAACAAGCATCCTGGGACCGGTTTCTGGCTTGCAGCCGTCATCAGCCAGGCTATCTTGAATCCAGTGGCAAAGTGAGCAAGGGACCCACGTCTGGGCATACCCTGCCAACTTAGGGCGAACATAGCAAAACCAAAGGGGATGATGGACGGAGTGTTGAACATTGCAAGCACTCACCCCCAGTCAACTGATCTGGGTTAAATCCATCATCATTCTTTAGCTCACTCCGCCACCCCAGTTCAGACATGGCCATATGCAAATCAGTCTGACCCTGTGCCTCATGGGAACAGTCCAGCCCGAACTGCCAAGCCATGTCTTCCCTGGACCGGAAACAAGCATCCTGGGACCGGTTTCTGGCTTGCAGCCGTCATCAGCCAGGATATCTTGAATCCAGTGGCAAAGTGAGCAAGGGACCCACGTCTGGGCATACCCTGCCAACTTAGGGCGAACTTAGCAAAACCAAAGGGGATGATGGACGGAGTGTTGAACATTGCAAGCACTCAACCCCAGTCAACTGATCTGGGTTTAATCCATCATCATTCTTTAGCTCACTCCGCCACCCCAGTTCAGACATGGCCATATGCAAATCAGTCAGACCCTGTGCCTCATGGGAACAGTCCAGCCCGAACTGCCAAGCCATGTCTTCCCTGGACCGGAAACAAGCATCCTGGGACCAGTTTCTGGCTTGCAGCCGTCATCAGCCAGGCTATCTTGAATCCAGTGGCAAAGTGAGCAAGGGACCCACGTCTGGGCATACCCTGCCAACTTAGGGCGAACATAGCAAAACCAAAGGGGATGATGGACGGAGTGTTGAACATTGCAAGCACTCACCCCCAGTCAACTGATCTGGGTTTAATCCATCATCATTCTTTAGCTCACTCCGCCACCCCAGTTCAGACATGGCCATATGCAAATCAGTCTGACCCTGTGCCTCATGGGAACAGTCCAGCCCGAACTGCCAAGCCATGTCTTCCCTGGACCGGAAACAAGCATCCTGGGACCGGTTTCTGGCTTGCAGCCGTCATCAGCCAGGCTATCTTGAATCCAGTGGCAAAGTGAGCAAGGGACCCACGTCTGGGCATACCCTGCCAACTTAGGGCGAACATAGCAAAACCAAAGGGGATGATGGACGGAGTGTTGAACATTGCAAGCACTCACCCCCAGTCAACTGATCTGGGTTTAATCCATCATCATTCTTTAGCTCACTCCGCCACCCCAGTTCAGACATGGCCATATGCAAATCAGTCTGACCCTGTGCCTCATGGGAAAAGTCCAGCCCGAACTGCCAAGCCATGTCTTCCCTGGACCGGAAACAAGCATCCTGGGACCGGTTTCTGGCTTGCAGCCATCATCAGCCAGGCTATCTTGAATCCAGTGGCAAAGTGAGCAAGGGACCCACGTCTGGGCATACCCTGCCAACTTAGGGCGAACATAGCAAAACCAAAGGGGATGATGGACGGAGTGTTGAACATTGCAAGCACTCACCCCCAGTCAACTGATCTGGGTTTAATCCATCATCATTCTTGTTCTTGTCAAAAGAATCAACCGAGTGTGGAACGAATACCTTTACCGGATGTCCCATCACTATCGACTCACTTTGCTCCAGACTCATACAAGTAGCAGCTACTGCCTTTAAGCAGCCAGGTAATGCTGAAGCTACTGGGTCCAATGTGGCTGAAAAATATGCCACTGGACGTCGACTCAATCCATGTCTCTGTGTTAAGACTGAAAGTGCACAATTTTCTCTTTCGCAACAAAACAAAGCAAAATCTTTCGTATAGTCAGGCATGCCCAAAGCAGGAGCCTCACACAAACAATTTTGCAATTTCACAAATGCCTCTAGGCAGTCATCATTCCAATCAATCAGATCTTTTGCTCGTTTCCGAATCATCTGTATCAATGGTTTCGCTAACATAGAAAATCCATTTATCCATTGTCTGCAGTATCCAACCACTCCCAGAAACATTCTCCTTTCTCTCTGAGTCTGTGGCAATTGCATTTCTTTGATTATTTTTATTCTTTCCGGTGTCACTTTTCTAACTCCTCTTTCTATTTTATGCCCTAAATATCTTACTTCTTGTCGACAGAACTGTAATTTCTCTGGAGACACCTTGTGTCCTCCTTCAGCCAAATGGTTCAGTAATGCAATTGTATCAGTGACACAATCTTCTCGCGTTTTTGATGCCACTAATAGGTCATCAATGTTCTGAGCCAGAACAGAATTTCCAGGCATAATCAACGATTCTAGCCACCTTTTCTTTCAAAATCTGATTAAAGATTGAAGGACTTTCTGTGTACCCTTGAGGAACACGACACCATGCGTAAATATGATCTTCAAACTTAAACGTAAAAAGATACTGGCTGTCTGGGTGCAAAGGAATAGAAAAGATTGCTTGGCAAAAATCAATTACTGTGAACCATCCTGCATTCCATGGTATCTGATAAAGGATCACTGCTGGATTTGGCACAATTGGACAACAGGGAATTACAATTTTATTAATTTTCCGTAGGTTTTGCACTATTCTGTACTTTCCGCTAGGCTTTTTCAGTCCCATTATTGGAGAATTACAGGGACTGCCCATCACTTCTTTTAAAATACCTTGTTTAACCATTCGTTCAATCTCTGGAATAATTCCTGCTTTCACGTCTGGACTCATTTTGTACTGTCGGGTATTTGGATACACTGCACCTTCTTTCACTGTCACTTTAACTGGGTCTATATTCTTCATTAGCCCAATATCTTTTCCTGTAAAATCCCACACTTCTGGATTGACTGTCGTTCTTAACTCTTCTGGCAATTCATTCTCGGTTATTAATGAAAACATTTCATCTACCTCTGTTCCCTGTTTGGCCAGCATTATCTTATAGACAATGTCCTCATCGGGGGTTTGGAAAGCAACACCATCCGGTGTACAATAGATTGTGCAGTTCATCTTGCACAAAAGATCTCTTCCCAACAGATTTACTGGACTGGAATCGCAAACTGCAAATCGATGCATTTCCTTGAAGTTCCCAATGTGCACCTCCATTGGTTTTGTGATTGTGGTTCTAATCTGTTGGTTAGACATGCCTACAACTTGGATAGATTCTCCCGAGAGGGGTAGGTTTGGGATGTCTGCTGTTCTCACAGTAGACCTGGTAGCACCAGTATCCAATAGGAAAGTAATGTCTTTACCTTCTACTTTCCCGTCAACAAATGGACCTGACTGATCTACCGGCAAGGATGCGCCAAGCACGCACTCCTCTTCCTCCCCCCTCGGGCACCGTCATTGTGCGGTATCTGAACGTTCTTCATCATTCTGTAAAAAATATTGTGCCATTGTTCTATTATTCTTACCACTTTCTCCTTGAAATCCGGTGTTCGCTCTGAAACTTTGATGGTTCACAAAATTTGGCATAGGAGCTGGTGGCACCTGATATTGTGGAGTGACTACCTGTTGCTGCTGATTCATAAGTACTTCATTCTGCATCTGTGGGATTAAATTTTGATTTGGCCCATTATTATTCTTATTATTCTGAGTACTCTTACACCCGTTCTTCCAATGTCCAAGCTTTCCGCACGCATGACAAGGAAACTTCTTTTTCGCTTCTTCTCTGTCCATTCGCCCCTTAAATTTATTACCATTCACTCCTTGATTATTCTGACTCTGTTCTTTCACTTGATTATTATTTTGCTCATTTGCCTTCTCTTCCTGCTGCTCTGCCAATTTAACTTGAGCCCACATCATTTTCTCTTTTAGCTTCCTACGCCTGGCCTCAATGTCATCACCGCAATACTTCGTGTATTTTAGAATCTCATCCACTGTCTTACTTTGCCAACACAACATGTGCTGCTGTATCATCTGACTAATTTCTGGTTTCAAGCCATATACAAACCGATACACAAAATATCCCATATCTTTGTCACCAATATTCTCAAAACCACTGTAATGCTTAAACACCTGTAATAACCGTTCATAGTACGCGTGTACAGATTCATTTGGTTCCTGTGTTGTTCTATCTATTTTTACCCAATCTGTTTCTTTGGGAGGGATTTTCCCTTTCAAATACGTAATTGTCACATATACAAACCGATACACAAAATATCCCATATCTTTGTCACCAATATTCTCAAAACCACTGTAATGCTTAAACACCTGTAATAACCGTTCATAGTACGCGTGTACAGATTCATTTGGTTCCTGTGTTGTGCTATCTATTTTTACCCAATCTGGTTCTTTGGGAGGGATTTTCCCTTTCAAATACGTAATTACTTGGTGATACTTTTTCATCACTTCTTCCGAAGGTGCTCCTGTTTTTGCATCTCTAGGATACTCCTCATTAGGCCAATCAATTGTGATCTTACATTGTGTCCATAAAGCAGCAGGTACCACTATGTCAAATAAACCATCCAGGTCTTTCAATAACACCTTTGAAACTTTCACAAATCTCTCTACCTGTTTGTACCACTCAACTGGTTTTTCTCTCAACTTTGGAAAATCATTTGTAAATGATAAAATATCTTGTCTACTCCAAGGGACATGAACATATCCACCTCCAGGAGCCTCTCTCATCGGACACAATTTTTCCACTTTTCCTGATTCTCTTACTGGAAATGCGGCTGCTGCATCTCTCGCTTGCACTTCTTTCTTATCCATCTAATCCTCCATTTATCAATGTCTCCCCACTTTCGCAAAATGTTCATTAATTCTTTTATCTGTAACCTTTTTCCCGAAGCATTCACACTTTCTAAATCTTTATCAGTAAAATCCACTCGATAAGGTTTCTGTAACAATTTTGATTTCTCTATGTCTATTCCAATCTCTGAAGCAACTTCAGTTAATCTCTCATGAAATAGTCTTGCTCTCCTAGTTATACTCTTACATAGAAACAATAATTCTTCATCATTGTAAACGTTTAATCTTTCCGTACCTACACATCCTGTCATCATCTCTTCCAATTCCACTTTCAACCTGCTGATATCCAAAATCTTTGGTATTGGGTTCTGATTATCTCTTTCCTGAGCCCACCTCTCTATGTCTTCAGAGGTAACTACAGTTGCACCTGAAGTTCCAGCCAGAACCAAAGGTCTTCTCTCTCTCAAATTCACAGGCGTAACTCTTTTGGGGGTTTCCATATGAGGTTCCACAATAGGGAGATCCATTAATGAAATAACCGACTCACTTTCACTAACTTGATCATCTGTGATTACTACCTCTTTTCTAGGATCACTTAATGGAACTGTCACGAGTTGTGGTTTCTGGCAAATCTTATTATCCCCATATAATGGGATTACTGGACCAATGGTTACTGGTACTGTCAAAGCTTCAGTATTTAAATTCAATTGACTTATCCTTTGTACTAATTCTTCCCTAGTTTTATTTAAAGCTTCTCTTTCATTATCTTGCAACACTGTGTTATAAGATGTCTCATGTAAAATCTGTGGAGTTAATGGTATTCCCATTATGGGCACACTTGGGACAACTTTACTAGCTGCTTCTTGATACGGTGGTGGATTTTTAATTAAAATATCCTCTAATAATTCATCATCTGATTCTCCATATCCTGTTGAATTCATATGTTTCGTTTTCTCCTTACACTTTCCTCCAGAGTGTTCCTCAGCCATCAACACTGGATATAACCCTTCTGATACCATAGCTCTCCTCCACTGTTTCATCTGCCCTTCTCGTGTCTCATGCAAGTGTCTCGGAAAGAATCCTCTATATCTTCCACCTCTGCATTTCTCTCGTTCATATGACTCAGTCTCCCATTCTTCCAAAGCCTCATATTGAGTTAACCTAGGTCTAGGTTCTAAATCATTCATTTTCAACCTCAAATTTTGAAGAATTCTCCCATTAAACGTACCATCCTTAGGAAACGCTAACACACCATCATCCTTCGTGTACTCTATCCAGTTTTCCAACCACACACAGGTATGATATCCTCTTTCCATCATCATAAAAGATGCTGGTGTCTTTGGTGGCGGAATAGGAATTCCCTCTCTAGTCAACACAGGCTTATCCTTTACAAAGAAATTCTTTATTTTCTTAAAAATTGACATCTTTCTTTTCTCTCCATACATCTTCGAAGAACGGTGTAGGAACCCTTAAAATCTTCTACCTGTACGTCTTGCACTGACAGTCAAATAAAAATCCTGCATACAATCCTTTTCTCCACCAATCCTAGCGCAGCTTCTAACTAAGGGGGTCATTATAATAGCGGGCGGATCGCAACCGCCCGTATGGCGGTGGCGATCCGCCCGCTATTTTTCACCGCCCGCATTCCATTTCCCCCCTGTCATATTACGATGGTGGGGGGGACCCCGGTGGACAGAAAGACCGTCCGCCGGTTTTCCGCCGGTCCGACAGGGGACCGGGCGGAAAAGGGCTCTAACATGGTGGCGGTGTCTGCAAGACACCGCCATCCATATTAGGATGGTGGCGGAAGCAGCCTTTCCATGGCGGCACTGCCGCCATGGAAAGGCGTGCAGTCTTTGCTTCTGGGGGCCTGTTGCGGGCCCCCAGGGTGTTGGGGGGTGGTGGGTGCACATGGGGGGTACCTATGTTGCGCAGTAAAGATTCCGTGTTAAAATGCATTCTAGTCCTACGTCCGTGTTATTGCAGTTAGTAAACACATAGGCAAGCTTCATTCTTTTCCCGCGTATGATGGAAATGCGTATTATTAATCACAAAACACGTTGTTAGTAATTCGCTAGTAAGTTAAAACGAGAGGATTGCTTCCGAGCAAGTCTCATGTCCGAGTCCTTGCTCCATCACTGGGTTTCCGAGTTCTCGGTGCTGCAATGTTCTCCAGATTGTACTATGGACAATGAGTGATCTGCTGTGTTCTAAGTTTTGTAATATATGACGCTTTTTTCATCCTAAATGGTGCAACTTTTACGGGTTATCTGAGTTCTCTGTCACAAAACATTGTCTCCATTGGGATTTGTTTATAATGCAAGATCTGCTACATTTTATTTATGCTCTAAATGATGCAACATAGCATTTTATTTAGTTTGCAGTGGTGCAATATGTGTTTCAATTTTATTTCTAGTGGAGCAATGGTCGGTATATAATTAATAATATTTTTAGAAAAAGAAAAAAGGGAACGAACAGAAGAGAGAAAAATGTCTTGATGGTCAGTTGGTCTCTGCAGAAATGCTGCTGAGCGAGTTCTTAAGTTACCTTAAGCCTCGCATCTTAGGCCGAAACACGTTGACAGAACCTTCGAGAAGGGCACAGTCAAGGAGTTTGTCCTCCCAATAAACCGTTTTTCCAGCTGGTTTTAACCTATGATGCTGAATCTTGATTATAGCTAAGAAGACAAGTTCTGGTGGCGGCAGCCCTGGGAGCCACAACTTCCCTCATTACCGCTCTAGGAAAAGAACCAGGATATTGTGTGTTAATCGTGCTGGAGACCCCCAAAACCTCGAGAATAAAAAAATATATGGGTACAATTCAAATGACTGGTGTGAACATGTAACAATTAAAAGTATCAAAGATAGTCCAGCTCAGATTAAAAAGGTAAGAATTCATGGTCTGAAAGTTGAAAATGGGAAACCTCGTCACTCAAACAAGCATCACCAGAGAGCCCAGCTAGTGTAGATTTTAAAAAACACTGGAAGGCTTGGGGTGAGGTCAGGCTGCAGTAAAGGCAGAGACTGATAAAGACAGGTACCTTAGCCTGTGGCTCAGTTGCAGTAATAAAATGGAATCTCATTCAGACGTTGCTTGGATGAAGAGCGGCTCTTGTGGTTCTTACACGTACTGCCAGTGAAGGATATTGGTGTTTCTAGCCCATGAGGCCAGTGCTTTCAGTGGTCTCCAACAGGGAAGTGACGTCATATAGTAAATAAGAACAGTACATGTAGGTTCATTCCGCACCGTGCTCGACTAGCTGGCCCAAAGGTCGATGACATCGGCCGGTGGCGCTCACATTTCAAATCCAACCTTAAATGAAATACATTGAATATCAGTCCAATGGATATAGTTAAAGAGAACATAACACATTTTTCACCATAACAAAACTTTGATAAAGAAAAAGGAAAAGGGAAAGAGAAGAGAAATGTGACGAGAATAAAACCTAGGTGAGGAGACAGGAAACAGTTCAGAGAAACGGAAGATCATAAACCCAATATTCGGAACAAGAATTAAACAAGAAAGATAAGCACATTTCAAGCACAGTCTTTGAGTCACAAAGCGAGTGAGTTCTAGCCATCAGTTTTACATGGCCTGCAATCTCACTACATCACAACATTGTTATCAACTTCCATTCCATCAGGCTGGACTTCAACAGAATGGTCGGCACCTTTCCCACCGGCCTCTCCCTCTTCTGAGTTTATTATTTTCTTCAGGAAGTCATTAGAAGTTGCAAGGTAATGTACAGGAGCACACTGTGGGGGTAGGGTTACTCTTTAAAAATACCTGCCTCGTAGCCTGAATGTTTTAATCTGGGTGCCAGCTGGTATGATTAAAAATGGGAAAAGCTAGGAAGTCCCAAGGCTCTAGTTACCTCTACTTCCTCTTAGGGTCAACATGTTTCTGGCACTCAAGTTCCCAAATGCTTGTGGCTTTCGCCAGGGCCGATTATACTACCACAACCAACACCTACTCAATAATGCTTAATTCAAGATGCAAGCACGGACTGAAGTATTTTAGGAGAGCAGACCTTGGAGAACGTGTACCTATGAAGTACTATTAAGTGCCTTAATGTATACCCATTTATGGACACTTAGAAGGTGCTTTAGATGTGCTCGAAGTACGTATAGTAAATTCACTAGTTATGTCAGCATTTTGGAATAGATGTGGATTGTAGTAGTATAATCAGTCCTAATGAATGCCACAAGCCTAGTCGTCCTTGTAATTATTCCTCGGTCCATGGATGAGGAGAGGTGACTTTGGCCAGAGATGTCGGGGTCCCTTGGAAGTTATCTTTGAGCCAGTAGGAAGACAGCTTCTGCTGGGCTGATGGTCTCCATCCACAGCGGGTCCAGCGGTATCCTCTGGTGGAGGTTAGTGTCCCTCTTGGGCGACCAATCTGGACTTAGATGAAACTCCCAAATCTGGCAAACGTGGGTGCCACGCTTGGCTGTCGAGGTTCAGTTTCATGGGGTGCCTAGCCGCCATCAGCTGTGAATCTCCATAAGTGGCTACTGACTTACCAAGTTGGGCTAATTCAGCTTTGATGGCCCTGGTGCTGGTTCCAAGGGGTCAGCCGACTCATCCTTGGAGTCACGTCTTTGGTCTGGGGCTTGGGAGTGAATTTCCCTTCCCCCATCTAAAATCAGGCAGGTACAGCCAAATAGTGACAGACCTGTGCAACTTGATGTCCTCTCGCACCTGTGCACACCATTAGCATATCAAGGCTAACATTGGCCCTAATGAAGAAAGGAACATAGAAACTTTGACCCTTTTTTGATGGCTTCTATTAGTTTGTGGAGAGTTGGTTGTACTTATCCTATTGTGGCTTGAAAGGCATGTTGCCATCCTTCCACAGCGTTATTTGTTTTAGCTTTTTGTGCTAGGGTGCTTTCATGGACATTCCACCAGTGTATTTGGAATTTGGGTTGTTTTCGGTGCCCTGATCTATGTAGTCTTCCTATCTAGGTGTCTTCAAAGTAGTAAAGCAAGGGTCTTAGTTTTGCTTTGTTGGCTTGGTAGAAAGGACTTTCGATAAGTATATTATAGTGGTTGGCTACTTCTGTTGTTGGTACATAGGCCAGGGCTATTCGTATTTTTAATTTGGTAAGCAAAGTTGCTGTTTGTGGCATATACTATACTTAGGGGCCAATTCCGATCTCGCTTGGTAAGCCCTCCGTACGAATCGTACCTGGAGGGCTTTCCAAGCAAGACGCGCTGTGCAAATCCAACCGAGCGAGTACGATGCAACCGCATGGGTATGGACTCGGTTCGGCCAGACTCTCACAGCACCCTATGGGAGCTTGTGTACGGACGTGTACACAGGCTCCCATAGCAAAAAAGGGTGGGTGGGGAAAAGCGTACACACAGTGGCGGGCACCCCATTTTGCCCGCCAGACTGCGCATGCTTGGATCGGGGGGACCCATGCGCACCCCCATGACCGATTCAGAGTGCTCCAGGTGAAGGGGGGCCTGCTCTGGCCCCCCGAAGTCCAATTCCGACAGCTGCTTACACTCTCTGAAACCGAGTTGATACAGCTGTCTGAATCGTGCATCGTACTTGCCCGTTCGGAATCCGGCTCAGTTGCGCGGCACGATGTGGCTCCGTACGAGTTAGACGGATATATTCGGGTTCGTAAACGATTCGGTCGGCCCGGACGCGATCTTCGCAATGTACTTGGTCGTTTGTAACGGGGGACGATTCGGACGGAAAGATAGGCTCCGAATCAGATTTGCTCTTTACAAATCCCGTTTGGAGGCCTTCCTTACGAGATCGGAATCGGGCCCTTAGGGTAGAATTTTGGAGATGTCTCCATATATTTTGGTTCAAATGATAATAGTAACCTTGTATTGCAGTATTTGTATATATTTTTAAAATTGCTTGAATCATTGCTTGCTCGAAATCTATTATTATTTTTTGTGGGAAGTAGTTTTCTATTCGTTGTTTAATTGTTGTAAGGAGTTCTATGTAGGTAGTATTTTGTTTGTTGGGGAGTAGGGCGTATATGAAGGGGATGTTAGTTTCTTCATATTGGCCATGGATGGTATAGAGTTGATAAAAAGTTTTCAGACAAACTTTAAATGTCCCATCCATCATCCATGTTTCACATTGTTTCAACTTTCGAATGTTGGTGGCAAAGATGATAATTCTTTTTTCATGACTATTGTTGTCATAAAGAATTAATTTTTCATTTTTGTGTGTGATTGTGTATATGTGTAAAATTTCTATTCCTGCAAAAGTTTGGGGGGGGTGGTGGTGTTTGAGCCATAGATCTTTTAGTTTTGGCTATGAGGCATTTTAGAGTTGGAATAGAAGGTAATTGACCTGTTACATGTTCAGGAACACGAATTAGCAAATCTTTTAATATTTGGGTACTGGTTTGTTGTGAGATGGTGCTTGCTTCTTTGATGTTTTCTAAAGCATCTCTCACCTCAATTTCTGTGGCGTTGTGGGGGTGGTTGTGTTCTCTAACATTAATAACACTTGTTTCTTTTGTTGTTGCTCTCCCATAACAAGAATTGGAGTAGTATTTACAACATTTCCAATGGTTTTTTTCCCGGCTGTTTTCTCTTGTGTATAAGTATAGCCCATGTAGCACAGAAGTAGTTTTCCTTTTTGTGAGGAAATGCATTTTGCCCCGTCTGTCATTTTCTTAGTATATCTGTGAATGTAATTATATATATTCACTGAAAAAACCATAGGTTTTAGGGACAGTTATAGTTAGTTGGACATTGCACTCGTACAAAACCCGTGAAATTCCCCCGTTATAGTTAGTTCAGCTAACTATAACTCGCGCCCCCGCAATGCACTGCTGATGACGTCACATATTACATCACTCATGACATGGTCAGTGACATCACGGATGACATCACTGATGACATCTCAAATGACATCATGTTTCTACCCTGCCCCCTTTTTGCGTTTTGCGCCCTTGTTTTTGTCTTTTCTTGTCCCTCGGTTCTACCGAGGGACAAGATGGCTGCCAACACTTCCTGGTTTGGAGTGTTGATAGCCAATTAGCATGCAGCTCGTGGTCGGGAGGGTGCGCGGATCCTCCGTGCCTCTAAATATCGAAACTTTTATTTTGGATTTTTTTCTGCAACTACTGAACGGATTTACACCATTTTTAAAAAGGGTGCTTTCTGAACCAAGCACTACCTTTTTGCCAAATTTGGTGTAATTCCGTTCAGCAGTTTTTGCTGTAGCCTTGCATAAAGTTTCCTATGGGAAATCGATTTTTTCACTCTTATTTTTTTAATTTCTCCGCAACTACTGCACGGATTTACACCATTTAAAAAAAAGGTCGCTTTCTGAACCAAGCGCTACCATTTTGCAAAATTTGGTGTAATTCCGTTCAGCAGTTCGGGCTGTAGCCGCGGCTAAAATTTCCTATGGGAATTAACATGGAAAAAACTGAGAAAACGCGTTTTGGGACCCCCCTTTTTTCTCGGCCCCCGCTTGACGAATCAACCCGGGACTTTCTGGATAGGAGCGGAGCGTGGCGCCCCAACAAGTTGGAAGCTTTCGCGAAGATTCGTCAACCGGCGCAAGAGTTATTTCAAATAGAATGTTGCGGATTTCCTATGGATAAAGGTCCTAACTATAACTATCTACTGGCGACCGCCAGTAGATAATATAGATATATATATATATATATATATATATATATATATATATATATATGTTAATTATTAATTAGTGAAGAGTACACATTTAAATATAATTATTACATTTTAAATTATACTTACATACATCTTGTTTTTCTTTTCTTGTTGGATACTTTTTCGAAGTTTGTAGGTTATTCACTGGTTTCTTTTTTTTCTGTTGCTTAAAAAATAAAATGTTTTTTTTATTGAAGTGCTGCATTTAGTTTGTTAGTTTTGTTTAGTTAGTCCCTATTTTTATTTAGTGTTTTTATAAAAAAAAATACTTACTATTTTTAGTTGATGTAATTTATTTCTTCGCTGTTTTTTTTCTGTTGTAGCTTGTAGAAGGAAGTAAAATAAAAGTATTTGTTAGTTATGTTTTGCTTTTTTAATAATTTTTTTAGGTTTAATCAATTAACTTACTTTGTTTTATAATTTTCGTTAATGTTGATTTTGTAGTTTTGGAAGGAAACCGTTGTTTTGAATTTTCTAGGTACAGTTTTAGTCAAGTTTAGTCTATGAAATATAAAGAAAAACATATTAAATTTTAAGTTACTCTGCTTATATGCTTTTTTAAAGCTAATTTTATTTATTTATTTAAAAGGTTTTGTCCTTACCTTTAATGTGAGTTTTTCTGTTTAGTTGTATGTGTAGATCTTTTTCGTTCTGTTTCTGTCTCTCAAAGTTTCGTCCTTTCTGCAGTGTTTGTCTGTTTCACGGTAAATTTTGTGTTTATTAATTGATTGCTCTTATAGTGTTTATTTAATTAGTTAGAGTTTTCTATTGGTTTGTGTTGGTGTAGTTTAAATTCATTGGTTGAGAACTTTTTTGAATTGTTAGGCAGTTATAATTTAATTTGTTTAATTTTAATTGTGTTTATTTAATGTTCGTTTTTATTTTATTTAGTAATTTAATTAACATTTATGTGTTAATAAATTATATATATATTTTTAAATATGTTATATATATGTTTGTTTATTTTTTATAGTGGTAATATTTTTTTTGCTGTAGTGTTTGTGTATTTATTTCAATTTGATTTTTTAAGTATATTTGTTTGTGTTTTAGTTTTAGTGATATTGTATTTATTTTTGATAGTGTTTGTTTTAATGTTTGAAATGTTATTTGATTATAGTATTGAAAAGAATTTTTTTTATGTTTAAATGTTATTTTTTTGTATAGTTAATATGTATTTTATTGATGTTTGTGTTGTCGATATTATGCATATCGATATTTTTGTTGTATTATGTTATTTTATTTTTATCGATATTTTTGTGTTCTATTTTTTGTTGTCGATATTTTTGTAGTCGATAATTTATTTGACAATATTTTTTTATCGATATTTCTGTTATTTTAGTTTTGTGTATTGGGTGTCGATATTTTTTATATACGATATTAGTGACTCGATAATCTTGGATGTCGATATTATAGGAGTCGATGTTTTGTCAGTGATCCATCAGTTTAACGGTGTGTAATCTGGCTTTCTAGTCTCACCATAGACATCCTGGGATTCTACAATGCCTGACGCCAACCCCTCTGGATAACTGCTGAGTGACCTCTTATCCCCACTGTCAGCTTAATTCAAATGACTTCCCACTAGCACGGTTCTGTGCCTGATTGTGATTGAGGAATGCTAAAATAAAAACACTGCCCACTCTATCTGGGTGCCTAAAAAAACCTAGTATTCCCAGCAGCTTACTGTATCCCCAAGCAACATCAAATACCTACATTTATGGAAAGGTGGGTGGGACATAAGGATTGGGACGAGGAAAAATTGGACTGAGAGTAATGAAAATTACCTGTAAGTAATCGGGCCCTAACCTCTATGCCCCTGTCCATCTTCTAGTCATTTTTACATGAGGTATACCAAAACAAGGAAGGCCTTTGATCTCAAGAAGACTCACACCAAATAACCAACACCTAAGTAGTTAATGCATAAAAGATGAGTGAAAAAATACAAATAAATATGCCAATGAATGTTTGAGATGTACAAAATATTCATACAGTGATGCAGAATGCAATACACTCGATCCAAAGATGCAATTTATATTACCAATAGCAAGTTCCAGCTATACATACTTCTTTTAGAGGAATACCCTGCCACTCAGCCCAAGAAGCAGACACTGCAGAATGCAATACACTCGATCCAAAGATGTAATTCATATTACCAATAGCAAGTTCCAGCTATACATACTTCTTTTAGAGGAATACCCTGCCACTCAGCCCAAGAAGCAGACACTCCTCTTTTTGATATTCCTCGAAATTTCCTGGGACCAATTATTGTTGCTCATTATAGGCCATCAAAATGGTCTCTTTGATCCATTTGCTGAGCGACAATTTTGAAGTCTTCTTATATTTCACAGCATTGCCATAACTGACAGACAAACTGCTTAGACCTTTTAACATCCAAGCAATGTAACCATCTTTCCTCATCAGTAGGAGAAGGAAAGAAAACAGGCAGAATAATCTCTTGAAAAGTATAGAAGGAGGAGTTAAATTTAGAAAGAAAAGAAGGATCAAGCTACAAAACACTCCATCATCCAATAAACTAAGAAAAGTAGGTCAACATAATAAGGCAGAATGCTCTCCCAGACTACAAGCAGAAGTGTACACAACCAAGAAAAGAACCTTATAGGATACAAACTTCAAATGCACAGGTTGTAATGGTTCAGAATGTTATAATGCCCGAAAGACCAGAGGTAGATCCCAAGGAGGTGCTCTGAATGTAGAGAGAGAACGAGAAAAAGACAAACTCTTAAACAGGTATACTACCAACAAATCGGCCTCTCTGAAAGTGTGATCAAAGTCATGAAAGGCTATAAAAGCACACCATTGCAAAACAGAAGAAATAGAACAACCATTTGGAGACTCTGAGTGTGACAAATCGCATTTAGAAAATGAGGACCAATATCAAGAATTGGTCAGGTTTGGTCTAGAGCGTGAATTGCTTCCACCAAGTGAGAAGTGAGTCTCTTCCTCTGTAATCCCATCCTCTCAACTCTAAATAGAGAAATACAAATTGTGAGGAATGAGAAGGATAGTTGTTTTTAGAGGGGATGGAACAAGAGGAAGCATCCAAGGAGGGCACGGCGACAGAGACTTGAAGAATGGGTACCATGGCCTGTGAGGCAAATAAGGAACCACCAAAATTATTTCAGCTCACTCCCTCTGAACTTTCAGCAGCATTGTCAGGATCAATGAGAGTGGAGGGAATACATACAAGAGTTTATTTGGTCAGTTGATTAGAACGCATCTGCTCCCCATGTTTTCAACTCCAGAAGTGGTGTCTGAAACTAAGAAGCAAGGAATGCAAAGCGATCCAGATAAAGTGTACCAAATCTTTTGCAGACCTTAAGAAAATTTCTTTGGAAATAGACATCTACGGAGACTAACAAAAACTTCAAACTCAGTCTGTCTGCTTTCACATTGTCCAGGCACCTGAGGTGGATTGCTGAGACTGAGAGCATCCACCGACCATTTTCTCAGAGCCACTGCAACCTTGTTCAGACACTTCGGGTGAGTGCCTCCCTGATGGTATATGTAAGTGATAAAGTATTGTCTAACCTCACTAGGAAATTCTTTTGATGAAGATGGTTCTGAAAATGCCACAAAGCTCTGAGTATAGCTATTATTTCTCTCTAACTTGAAGGTTTGCTTGTCTCCATTTTGGGCATTTGGGATGAACTGTTAGAGATCTCAATGTTGCTTCCCAACCAATTGAACAGCCGTCTGTTGTTAAAATTTCTGGTGGAACTAGATGTATTCTTATTCCCCTGAAGTGGGTTTCTAGACATAATCACCATTTAAGTTGACACCTAATCTTGTCATCACCTTCTTTGATTGAATCTTCTGGAACCAATTCTTTGGGATGAGTTAATTCTATGGAAGCACGTTTGAGATACTCACGTACGAAAGTCGAAGTGGTGAGCCAATGTATAGCGAGCCCATAGATAGAAGTATGAAAGGGTGAAATGACGCTGTAAGCTGTCCTCAGGAAAGCATGTGAATTATAACTGACTGAGATCAGAAAGTCCAACTTGTAGTGTGTGGAATGATTGAATGAAGCATGGATAGTCCCTCATGGGTACCAGTGTCCGCTTGTACCACTGAAAACTTTGGATGGAAACACAATTTCATGGCTCCTACTTTGTTAAATGTTTGAAGGACTGTATTTTACATGGGTTAAGGTTCTCAAGAAAACACTTCAATAGGCCTTATTACAATGGCGGTCGGACAAGCGTCCGACGACCATCGCCGCTGGGTGGAACCACCCGACATGTAGTCGGCAGTTCCACATCTCAAATTACGATGCGACCGCCGTGTAGACGGAGGGAAAAATTCCTTTTTCCATTGCCGCTTGTGCAGTGGCCCGGAAAAGGACTGCAGCACAAGCCGCATTGGAAAAGGGCATTTTTTAAACAGCCATGCACCATGTGCCAGGCACAACATGGTGCCTGGCACACGGTGTATGGATGTTTGGGGGCACCAAATGGGCCCCCCTGGCACCATAGTGGATGCCCACGGGGGCCCTGCTCAGGGCCCCCAAGGAACCTTTCTGTCTGCCTTTACATGGCGATCGGACTGCCATGAAAAAGGGAGATGGAAAAGGGACATCGTAATCCCTACGGCTGTGCCTCCGCAGGCACAGCCACCATTGCAGGGATTATGGTCTGACCTACGCCCCGACAGTCTCCTTGAACCTGTCAGAGATGTTGTACGGGCCCTCGGTCTGCTGCACTCCAATCAACTGCATCATTATGCGGCGGTCGGATCGCAGCCTCAAGATGTTGGGCAGATCGTCAGATGTTGGGCAGACCGAAAACTGACAGCCTGTCGGTGGCGGTCCGCCCAGCATCGTAATCGGGCCCAATATCAACTTCTTGAACATTCTACAAAAAACATTCTGGGGACTCTTTGAGCAGGATTTGTGGATTATTTACATAGTTGCAAAGATAAACTGCTCTGTCTTTCTGAAGAAATACTGTTTCAAGGTCTGTCCTCAATCTTGGTCCAGTAAATGTTAGGTCTCTTGATGATATCAGTTGGTATTTTGGAAGATTAAGGAGAAATCCATGCCAGTTCAGTTTTGATTTTGTAATTTATAATTAATTTGTAATTAAAATAAGCTGTCCTTTGAAGCTATGAATCAGCCAATCATTAGAGTATGCAAAGATTTTAATACCTTGTAGATAAACAAAAGCGACCAGAGGAGCAACCACCATCGTAAATGCCATTAGAGATGACCTCAAACCGAAGGGGAGAACTTGAAATCTGCAGTTCTCATTCTGAATGCAAAACCACAAGAAATCTTGATTAAGCTTTCAACACCGTCTCCCACGCAATACTAATCTGTTGGTTGTACGATGCGGGTATATATGGCAGAGCGTCACACTGGCTCCCGGACTTTCTTGACAACAGAACTCAGACAGTCTCTCTAGACTCCTTCAAGTCACGCATAATGTCGGTCAGGAATGGGGTCCCTCCGGGGTTCCTCTTTGAGCTCCACATTATTCAATATCTATGTGGCCCCCCTCGTGCAAATTGTTAAATCATGCAGGTTTCAAATTATATCTTACGCTGACGATACCTAAATTGTCATATCTAACCCTGGGCATAATACTTTGCTACGCTCACGGAGCATGCAAAGTTTGTGTTACTACGCAAATTGCACGTAGCAGAGTAAAAAACTCTGCTAATCAACGTAGCATAGCAGCAGTATATTAAACACATACAAATGCTTTGTTAAAGCTATTTTCTATGCTAAAAAGCATATAACAAATTCACAAAAGTGAACTTTGACAATGAAAATATCAAGCAATGAGAGAGGTGATGATTTTGGGTTCCCCTAACCTAGGGGAGCACCAAGCAGATGCCTTGAACACAAAAAGCATATCATGTGAACGATTCAGTGGTGGTCCCTTCCTCCTAGGACCACCCCAAGCACAGTTATGGGCAAAAATACAATCCCAACCAAAGGCCCTGCAAAGCATTATGGGACGAGATTAGCAGTGGGCAGTGAATATTATAGTGTCCAATATCAAAATAATTCTACAAAGAGCTGCAGTTCAACTAGTCGTTACTAGATGTCCCTCACGAGTCAAATGCAAAAGCATTGAAATTATTAATACATCAAGCTGCAGTTCCACTAGTCGTTACTAGATGTCCCTCACGAGTCAAATGCAAAAGCATTGAAACCCTTTCATGAAGCTTTTGCATTTGACTCGTGAGGGACATCTAGTAACGACTAGTGGAACTGCAGCTCTTTGTAGAATTATTTTGATATTGGATACTATAATATTCACTGCCCACTGCTAATCTCGTCCCATAATGCTTTGCAGGGCCTTTGGTTGGGATTGTATTTTTGCCAATAACTGTGCTTGGGGTGGTCCTAAGAGGATGGGACCACCACTGAATCGTTCAAAAGATGTGCTTTTTGTTTTCAAGGCATCTGCTTGGTTCTCTCCCTAGGTTAGGGAGGATACCAAAATCATCACCTCTCTCACTGCTTAAGTGAAATGCTATATGCATTTTAGCATATAAACACTGAGATACTTATTTTATCTTAACTTGTACTGTGCAAGATGCCTTTGGCAATTATTGTACAGTGCAGTCAAGCACACAGCTACGCTACGCAATTTGCATAGCTACGTGTAGTTCAAAATGTACTTCACGTAGCTACGTGAAGTACTACTACGCAAACTACGCCCAGGGTTAGTCACATCCTTTGATCAGGACCCTGATAAAGACAAATCTCGGTTTTCCAACTGCATGAGAAAAATTGTTAATTGGATGACAAGCAATTGTCTGCAATGAAACAGCGACAAGACTGAGATACTGCTGTTCGGAAAGGCTCAGGAGCACTGGTCTGTGGACTAGTGGCCCGCTGAATTTGGTATGGCCCCATGTCCGAGACAGATAGTAAAAAACCTCGGCAGAAAACCGGACTAGACACTATCTATGAAAGACCAGGTTAGCCCTACCTGTGGATTTTGTTTTGCCACAATGCACCTACTAAGGAATGTCTTTCCTTGGCTCCCGTCTGCTTTAAGGAAAATCCTTGTCCAGGCCTTGATCACGAGTCACCTAGACTATGGAAATGTTCTGCTAGTTGCAGCAAATGACACATTGATGGCTAAGCTTCAGGTCATAGCAAAACCAAAGGGGATGATGGACGGAGTGTTGAACATTGCAAGCACTCACCCCCAATCAACTGATCTGGGTTTAATCCATCATCATTCTTTAGCTCACTCCGCCACCCCAGTTCAGACATGGCCGGCCATATGCAAATCAGTCTGACCCTGTGCCTCATGGGAACAGTCCAGCCCGAACTGCCAAGCCATGTCTTCCCTGGACCGGAAACAAGCATCCTGGGACCGGTTTCTGGCTTACAGCTGTCATCAGCCAATCTATCTTGAATCCAGTGGCAAAGTGAGCAAGGGACCCACGTCTGGGCATACCCTGCCAACTTAGGGCGAACATAGCAAAACCAAAGGGGATGACGGACGGAGTGTTAAACATTGCAAGCACTCACCCCCAGTCAACTGATCTGGGTTTAATCCATCATCATTCTTTAGCTCACTCCGCCACCCCAGTTCAGACATGGCCATATGCAAATCAGTCTGACCCTGTGCCTCATGGGAACAGTCCAGCCCGAACTGCCAAGCCATGTCTTCCCTGGACCGGAAACAAGCATCCTGGGACCGGTTTCTGGCTTACAGCCATCATCAGCCAGGCTATCTTGAATCCAGTGGCAAAGTGAGCAAGGGACCCACGTCTGGGCATACCCTGCCATCTTAGGGCGAACATAGCAAAACCAAAGGGGATGATGGACGGAGTGTTGAACATTGCAAGCACTCACCCCCAGTCAACTGATCTGGGTTTAATGCATCATCATTCTTTAGCTCACTCCGCCACCCCAGTTCAGACAGAGCCATATGCAAATCAGTCTGACCCTGTGCCTCATGGGAACAGTCCAGCCCGAACTTCCAAGCCATGTCTTCCCTGGACCAGAAACAAGCATCCTGGGACCGGTTTCTGGCTTACAGCCGTTATCAGCCAGGCTATCTTGAATCCAGTGGCAAAGTGAGCAAGGGACCCACGTCTGGGCATACCCTGCCAACTTAGGGCGAACATAGCAAAACCAAAGGGGATGATGGACGGAGTGTTGAACATTGCAAGCACTCACCCCCACTTGCTCACTTTGCTACTGGATTCAAGATAGCCTGGCTGATGAGGATTATGAACCCGAAACCGGTCCCAGGATGCTTGTTTCCGGTTCAGGGACGACATGGCTTGGCAGTTCGGGCTGGACTGTTCCCATGAGGCACAGGGTCAGACTGATTTGCATATAGCCATGTCTGAACTGGGGGTGGCGGAGTGAGCTAAAGAATGATGATGGATTAAACCCAGATCAGTTGACTGGGGGTGAGTGCTTGCAATGTTCAACACTCCGTCCATCATCCCCTTTGGTTTTGCTAAGTTCGCCCTAAGTTGGCAGGGTATGCCCAGACGTGGGTCCCTTGCTAACTTTGCTACTGGATTCAAGATAGCCTGGCTGATGAGGGTTATGAACCCGAAACCGGTCCCAGGATGCTTGTTTCCGGTCCAGGGAAGACATGACTTGGCAGTTCGGGCTGGACTGTTCCCATGAGGCACAGGGTCAGACTGATTTGCATATGGCCATGTCTGAACTGGGGTGGCGGAGTGAGCTAAAGAATGATGATGGATTAAACCCAGATCAGTTGACTGGGGGTGAGTGCTTGCAATGTTCAACACTCCGTCCATCATCCCCTTTGGTTTTGCTAAGCTTTAGGTCATGCAGAACACTGCTGCCCGACTGATTTGCAACCTCCCTTCAGGCTCCTCCTCTGCACCCATTCTGAAACCTTTACACTGGGTGCCAGTCAGGAAGTACACCATCGTCAAGCTCTGTTGTCTTACCCATAAGGCGCTAACCAGCAAGGAACCAGTTTATCTGCACAACAGGCTCTGCCATCACTCCCCCCCCCAGAATGTTCAGATCAACACACAAAGCTCTGCTACGGATTCCTCGTGTCTGCACTTCGAGATTTGAGAGCAGATCCTTTCGTACCGTGCTCCATTCCATTGGAATAAACTCGCTTTGCAAATTCGTATGTGCCTGGAACTGGACAAGTTCAAAAGACTTTTGAAGATGTGGCTGTTCTAGTGTACATTACAGACTTCGATTAGTGAAGCGCCGAGATACACCTGTGGGTGTGAGTCACTGCGCTTTAGCAAGTAGCAATAACAATAACATGGGTGTGCCAATTTCATATAATTTGCTTTTTCGCAATAGTGGAAAATGTTGCGAAAATGATGTGTAATTACACTAAATGAAAATCTGTCCTTTTTCACTATATTTTAGTATGAAATGCAACCCTGCATCAGTTCTTGGCGTGAGGACGCATTTTGTGCTAAAAAAAAATAGTGCAAAAACAAAAGCACCGCAAACAGCAATCACTCACATTTTGTTGTTTCTGTGTGTTTTCCGTAGATTTCTACAACAAATGGCTCGTTCATGGTAAATGTTTACCGTGAATGGCATGTTATTACGTAAAGTGGGGTAATGGTGTAATTTTGAGACAGGCAAAATGTTACATTTTCGAAATTACGCAAATTACGCTGGCATAATATCAATTTTGCCCAGGCCTAATCCTGACGCTCCTGAGCAATAGGAACATGAAGACATGCATCCATTAAGTTTATGGCACACGTGAAGCGACCCATTGAAATTAAAGGAATAATTCTTTGGTGATGTATTGGGCAAGCGTGTTCAACTTCTTCAAGTCTATCATTACTCAGTTTCTCTCTTTCCCTTTAAGCACCCAAAAAATCACTAACACTCCTTGATCAACTCTGCAACAAGATATTTTAGGTTAAAACAATTTAGACTTGATTATTAATGGTTTTTCTTGACTTTAGACAGTCTTAGCAGTTTTTTAATGTAAGGAAAGACAGATCTAGCATTGTCTTAATTCAGATGAAAACATTAGTAAATGGGGTCCCTTAGTCCTGGTTTAAGACAGTCTTACGTCTGCGTTTCTAAGGGCGCTAAATAACAGGAGTAACATGTCTTGATTTAAGAATACTCCATTTATCAGCCTCAGAAGGAGTAAAGAATATGTTTGCCTCCCCAGGATTCCAGCTCATGACCAGCAGACCTCAGCAAAAGTCACCTACACCTATAACTATTCTGCTGGCTAGCCAACTATCTTTCTGATGGTCCAGGATACCGTTTTTAGCCATTTCCACACTAATCCTATTACTGTTCCTTGTATTTTGGATGCTTTATCGATGGAGAAATATGTCAGAAATTAGGTTATTTATTTGGTTGGGGGCACCCCTACAACCTAATGAATGCAAACCGATTAGGCTAAAAACAGTTCTTAGAAACCTTCTCCTCAACCCCTGGCAAGTATGGCACAAACAGCCAGGGCAGGACGGAGGAATCAAAAGCAGCCCTGGTTTAAACCAGTCCCTTCCCTCTATACCTAGCTACCCATCAATACATTTTCTCCCTCTTATTCTCTCATCTCTCTTGTCTCCCTTTCTGGTCACTCGTTCTCTCTCCATCCCTCTACATCCATGTGCCTGTTACAATTGACCTTGGAAGCATGGGGAAGTGTCAGGGAAAGTGACAGAGACACCAGTAGCTGCTCTGACTTCAGTTCACCAGAGTAATGCCCGATTAAATAAAAGGACAGCCCATCCCTGTAAGCTGCAGGCAAACCCTAAGAGAAAGAAAAAAACACAATAAAATTCTCAAACCAATTTTAAAAATAGAGAACTATTTATTAAACAGAAAGGCACCAATATGATCAAAATCAGATAGGGGAACTGGAGATATCAATGTTTAAAGTTTTAAAGCAAAAAGCGCAGAAAAAAAGGAAAGCGCCATTAAAAAATATCCGTTCGCGGTTGACCGGGACATAAGCTCATTTAAGGTAGACAGCAATAGTGTGAAAATCATGTGCTCCAGCGGATGTCATCATCAAAGTTTATAACTTGGGACGTAGGGCCTAATTTATATATTGACCGTTGGGCCGTCCTCCGCCAGGGCGATGGAGTCTTTTATTCCGTCATTCTGGCAGAGGTTTTATCTGCCAAATTTATAAACGTCTAGCCGGCCATCGGACTTTTAATCCATTGGCAAAAACTGCAGCCAAGGCGTTTCATGTCAATGCACTGTAACTTTGCTGAATGGCTGCATCCAACATGAACGCTCCACGGAGTCATACACCAAAGTTACATTTTTTTATTTCAAAAATAAAACTTCAAAGCGGAATTTTTTCTTTGAAAATAAAAAATACAATGCCCCTCTTGCCATTTGTGTAATCTCCTATGGCTAGGGGGGCATTTTGCAGTTTTTACTGCCCCTTACCGCCAGTGTTTTCCTGTGGGTGATGGCAGTGAAACCTGACCTGTGTCTCCACCCAACTAAATTAAGTGGGCAGACATACAAGTCAACCTCCAACTGCCCTTTCTCTGTTGGGCCATCAGAGGTGTCGCACCATGACGGAGAAAGAGTAGTCTCTGCTATGGTTAGAGCAAATGTCCACCCGCTTTTAAATCTGGTGGGTGGACCACCATGTTGGAGGAAAGGGTGCTCCGTCGCCGTTGCAATGGGAACCCTTTTCGCCAACATATAAATGGGGTTCAATAGCCTACAAGAGCAACCCTTAAAGCCAAGCGAACCTGGGTCACTTATATTTCCTGGGCAACAATGGTTCGGATTGGTATCATTCAAAACACCATAAGCAATTAGAGGGTAAATAATCCTGTATAAACAATGCTTCATATGATCAAAAATTCACACAACGCTAGCCACCACCTTTTAAGTAAAGCCAATCTTATATAAACTACTTTGTAGAAACATAAAGCAAAAAACAGTGAAACAAAACAAGCAAAATAGTGCAGCGTGACCCTCGCCTCCAATTGTCTGCGTTTTTTGTAATGATACCAAAGGGAACCTCCGTTGCAAAGGAAATATATAAATCGGGCCCTTGGTCGCTTTGTGGGAGCTAAAAGTTACTTCATCCTTAAGCTCCTACTGAAGCTGTTGGTCTTGGCAGCCGAAGGCCTGAGCAGGACAAAGCTGGCAGTCGTGGCTGCCGGGGTTGCTTCACAGCTGAGCTAGGTTTGCCACCTTGCTGCAGTCCTATGTTTTACCTTTGCATTTAGGGGCTGTTTTTGAGTTCGACCGATGAAGGCTACTCCGTGGGGATGATGGAGGAAATTGCCCCACCATCCCAAGGGACCTCTGCCTGTCAAAGTTATGGTTGTTCTAAACATTGGCACAAACCTCTGTGAAGGCTGTTCTTGTCAATGTGGTAAATGTTTGATGGACAGCTCTTTTATGAAGTTTTTCAATTTTCCAAAACAAACTTCCAAAGCAGGAGCTTGGTTTTGAAAAATGAAAACCTAATAACCCACAAACCATGAGAGTATTCTCCCATGATGTAGGTGGTCAATATTTTTTTTTACTCTCCGTCTCCCCCGGTTTTATATGGCGGTGACAGACAGCAAAAAACACACAACATCATCCACTCTAAATAGAGCAGATGGTGTTATGTGTTATATTGCACTGTCGGGCTGTTGTAAGGACTGCCCATCTCTCAAATGGCCGGAAGAACCATGAGTTTGGCAGTGCCAAATGCTAAACCAGTCACTCAGTCACTTTTTGATTTTCATAATCCTCCATAGGACAAGGCTGGAAGCTGTAGGCATGCAGGGCTCCATGGGGCTGCATATCTTTATTGTGGTTTCTACTGTAAATAGGAGACGTGTGTATAAGAAGAAAAACAGGGTTTCTGTTGTTGATATACTGGCAGATTATGTATTTTTTCATTGAAAAAAAGGTTGATGGCATTACACTGGTGTGTGATTGGTGCAGTGCTTGATGGATTTGAAGAAAGTTTTGTTTCTGTAGACTGCTTTATTGGTGGGCTTGATATAGTACGTGGCTTTGACTGATCTCATGAGCTGTCTGTGTGTGTGCAGGAACTTTAGCAACAAAAGACCTCAGGGTTATCTTTCTCTTCTATTTTTTTCTTGTCTGCAGATTGGAAGTTTGTAGTTGGCAGGATCTTTGGAGAACCTGGGTGCTGAGAGGTTCACCTTGAATGTTTAAGTTGGCACATGTGCCCTCACAAGGTTCTCTGGAATTGATCTGATGTTATTAGGAAGGGGGAGATGAGTTTGTGGTTTAGGTTGTTGGTGGGGAACTCCTTCAAGTATCTGAAGGCTTTTTGCTCTCTTTTGGGTTGACCTTGGGGTGTTGTTTGGACACTAAGCAGGGTATGGGAGTGGTGAGCCAATGTATATCCAAAGGTGTGGGTGATTTGCATTGGGTAGTCGGTAATGTCAAGAAGATGAGGCTGATAACGTGGCCTTTGGTGCGTGTTGGTAGGGTGACATGCTGTAACAAGGATGAATATGTTAATGGCGGTGTCTTTTTTTCCTGGCACTTGAGTTGTCTGGGAGGTTGAAGGCATCGAGGATCATGATATGAGATTCTTGCATGGATGATGTGGCAAGGAGGTTCATTGATGCATGTGTAAAGTCCTAGTTCTGCTGAGAGTTCTGTAGACGAGGTGTATGGTGGTGGGTTCCGTGGCAGCGAGTCGGAAGAGGCGTGGCAGGAGCTCCATGGAGTGTTGCTTGTTTGTCTGAGGTGCAGTACCAGGGCAGCCTATGGATGACAGCATGTCCCCTTCCTTCTAAAGGGCATGGTCCACACTCTGGATGTTTTAGCCTGTAGGAACAATGACATCCAGAATGTAAAAGGATGTGGGCAAGAACCCCGCTTCTGCGATAAAGAATGTATGGAGGTCTGTGATATCTGGAGTGTGTACTGCTGAAGAGCATGTGTTGATAAGCAGGAGCTGGAATGTATATTTGATAGTTTGGGGGTGTGTGGTGTTTAGTGGACTATGTACGAGTCTGGGTGTGTGTGCTGTGAAAGTGTGGTGTGAATGCCTGATCCGAGTATGATTGTAGGGATGGGTAGTGCGGACTCCTGGGCTAGGCGCCTGGTGATGTTTTACCTCGTATGTGTTTGCTATTGTTCAGCGAAGCAGGACCACAGCCTTGTTTGTGTCCAAGCTCAAGTGTTTGTCGGGCCAAAGGGACACCTTGGGGTCCCGAATGGAAATGACGAGGAGGCACAAAGTTTCAGGAAGGAAAATCAGTGATGTCACTTTCTGTTAAGATGAATGGTAGGACATGTGGTGATGCAACTACTTATAGAGATCGATCCTGGAAAATTGGGTGACATTGCTTCCTCTGGAGATGGATGCTTGGACATGTGTTTGGCTTGGCTATTTTCTTCTTTTTAAAGATGGTTCTGGTAGGAAACCAATTGTGTCACATCCTGTGGAGTTGGATACTGAGAAAAGTGGTGATGTCACATTCTTTAGAGATAGATGCTGGAAAATGGAGCAATATCAATTCTGTTTGCATGGATGCTGGGAGATCGAGTACACTTTTGTACTTACTTCGTTTTGAGTATGATTCCTGTAGAGATGGGTACAGGAAATGGCGTGATGCCACCTACTATTGCTGGAAAATACATTGCTGTTATGTTACCTTGGTCGACCAGGCTAATAGGGCAATCAGGCAGCGCCTGATGGACTGGTCTGACATGTCAGCATGTGGGCTGTTTTTTGGTTGTTTGTGGGCTGTTTTATGCCCTGCTGGGCCTGTTTTTACTTTTGATTTCCATTATTTTAACACAAATATTGCCTGTAGTAAGCTCATATCCATGCACGCCCCCATCCCTTGCAAAGCACATGTACAGCGTGTCTTTACACGTTCAGCACTGCCACAGTTTGCCAACCTGGGCTACTTTTTTAGCTACCTGATTCACTAATGGGGGCAACTTTCATTTTGGTGCCCGGGCCTATCTTCTGTCACAGTCCGCCCTTGAATGTCACCCCTTCCACACTGCCTCCTCCCGTCATCTTTGAATTCTATGTAAATTTCCTGCCACACTCCCGTGATGTGACACAGTCCTATGACACGGTTCCAGGATGTATACTCACAAGAGGAAGTACAGTGGTTTGTGTCGATGACGTCAGGTGCGTGTGCAGTGGCAGCACGGCGCCACGTGTGCGTAAGCCTGTTTTGGTTGCCTCCTCAGGCACCATCGGTGTAGCTGTATTTGGTGCCTGCAGTTGTTTAAATATTTAATAAGTTAACCCCTGCACTCTTCTGTGTAGGTTTTCCTAATAGTTGTCTGTGTAGGTTCCCTCTATAGGGGTCTCTGCAGGTTCACTTTACAGCTGTCTGTGTAGGTTCACTTTAAGTGTGTCTGCATAGATTCGCTTTATAAGTGTCTGTGTAGATCCGCTTCATAAGTGTCTGTTTAGGTGCCCTTTATAGGTCTCCGTGTAGGTTCGCTTCATAAGTGTATGTGTAGGTGCCATCTATAGGTGTCTGTGCACGTTCACATTATAGGTCTCTGTGCAGGTTCGCTTCATAGTTGTCTGTATAGTTTCCCTCTATAGGGGTCTTTGCAGGTTCGCTTTATGGGCGTCTGTGTAGGTTCCCTTTACATGGGTCTGCGTAGGTTCACTTTATGCGTGTATGTGTAGGTTTGCTTTATCCTCAAAGGATTCTGCGTAGGTTTCCTCTATGGGGATCTGTGTAAGTTCCCTTTATATGTGTCTGCATAGATTCACTTTATAGGTGTCTGTGTAGATTTGTTTATAGGTGTCTGATTAGGCTCACTTTGCAGGTCTCGGTGTAAGTTTGCTTTATAGGTGTCTGTGTATGTTCACTTTATAGGTATTTCTGTACGTTTGCTTTATAGGTCAATCAATCAGGCGTTTGTTAAGCGCGACTACTCACCGTAAGGGTCTCAAGGCGCTGGGGGGTGGGGGGGGTTGCAGGTTCCAGTCCATCAAGAAGGGGGTCTGTCGAAGAGCCAGGTTTTGAGGTTTCTTGCGAAGATAGGTGTCTTTGTGCGTTCATTTTATAGGTCTCCGTATGGGTTTGCTTTATAGGCCTCTGTGTACATTCCCTTTATTGGTTTCTGTGTAGATTCACTTTATATGTCTTTGTGTCGGTTCACTTTATAAGTGTCTGCGTAGGATCACTTTAAATGTGTCTATATAGGTTACCTTTATAGGTGTCCATGTAGGTTTGCTTTAGAGGTGTTTGTGTAGATTCCCTTTATAGGTCTCAGTGTAGGTTTCCTTTATAGGTCTCAGTGTACGTTTCTTTTATAAGTGTCCATGTAGGTTTGCTTTACAGGCCTCTTTGTAGGTTTCCTTTATAGGTCTCTGTGTAGATTTGCTTCATATGTCTCAATTTAGGCGTCCTTTATATGTGTCTGATTAGGTTTGTGTCCATCATCTGTTCTTTTTGCATTAGCCTTGCTATATAGGCATCTGTGGTGGGCCTCTTTATAGGTGTTTGTGTAGGTTACCCCTATAATAGTAGCAGCTGCTACCGGACGGGGGTGGCGGGGCAGGGGGAGGAATGCAACAAAAAAAGGACTTACCTTTAACGGCCGCCGCCACCGCCTCTCCTCCATCCTACGTCCTCTTCATCTTCCTGTTCCGGCCGGCAGCAGGAAGCATCCAGGCACACAGGCTCCCCTGAGCCAATCACAATGCTGCAATGCAGCGTTGTGATTGGTCTGAGCGCCGTCATGCTTCCTGTTGCTTCCTGGCTCTGGGTCGAAGCAAGCAGGAGAGACGGCTGTGAGGATGGAGGTAAATGTTATTTTTTGTCTCCTCCTGCCCCGCCACCCCTGTTCCCTGACAGCTGCTACTGACCATAACGCACCATACCTGTTAACAAGTAACTAGATTAATGGGTTACTATTTGCCAGTTAATTCCCTTTTGTAAGTTTTGATACATTGTTGCTGGCTGTCAGGCCCCAGCTTGATACACATTAGTGTAGTGCGTCGGCTGATACAATGTTACGGGCAGCTCAAAGGGGTGATCATGTAAGTGTATCCAACAGCGGCATGATCCTACTTTACGAGTGATATGTATCATTTTAGTGCCATTTGGGGCTCTACAGACTGCGCTCCTTGCGGATTTACTCTACTTAAGATACCCTTGGCAGACATGCTAAGTTTGAAGAACTTGTTGACAGCAGGCTAATGGGTATCAATGGGCCATCATTTACTGATGCTAGAGGTGACATGATGGGGCCGATCATCCTGTGAACATGAGTGAAAGTGATGACGTTTACATTGCTACGTGTAGCATATTTGAGGCTCTTCTAGATGTGTCTCACATCGGTCTAACCTCACGCTTGATTTGGAAAAGTTTTTTAGACCACTAGGGAGGCTATACATAGTTTGGGGTTACGGATTATGAGAAACCACTGACAGGCAGCCATTAGACAAATATTATTTTTTTGTATATGCTGGAACGAGCCATTGTTGTTGCATTAGTATCTGACTACCTCAGCACTCTAAAGGATTACCACAGCACATGGGGAGGTAAATACTGACTGGTTCAACTAGCAATTGAACAGCCTTTCTTTTCCTTTACCCCTTGTAGGTGTTGTGGTGGATAGGGTGACCAACCGTCCGTAAATTTCACGGACTGACCGTAATTTGGACCTCACATCCGTTGTCCGTGAGGATCCCTTTTACGGACGCCTTTTGTCCGTAATTATGGCCATTACAGGGAGCAGCACTGTTCCCCTGCGAGAAGCCTCTGGTTCCTGATGGGGCCGCCTGGCACTCTTCCTAGAGCACAAGAGCAGCCCCACCCGCCCATTGTCATTCTGTCTGCCACTGATTGCCACATACAGAATGACAATGGGCCAGTCTGGGCTGTTAAAGCATGTGGTGGCCTCCTCCTGCCTCAGTGTACAGCAGGGCATTCTGTTATAAGGATAAAAGGTAAAACGCCCATGCTGCAACCTGAGAAAACAGTTTAAATAAAGAAGCCTGTGAAACAAGCTAAAAAGAACGGGTTATAGTTCTTTCACTGTCTCATCATTTTAGAACTGACGCATTTTCAATATTATATTCAACAAAGCCATGGTTGCTGCTTTTTTATTTTAAGCAACTAACAACCGTTGACAAAGCCAATAGTCCTGGCTTGTTGTTGGTGTAATGATACTTGCTGTATTATATATCTGGATGCAATGACAGAAACAACATAATACCAGTAGGGCGGAACACTATACTAAGCACAGATGTTTAGCCTAGGTGTTTTAAGCCACGCCCTTAATTTCATCGAACACCCCCTTTGAAGAGACCCCCCAGTTTTTTTTGCCCCACGTAAAGCCCTGGAAACAACACCATGTCACAGTCACCTCACGTCCTAGCACTGTGCATCATGCATGACTCATGACTTCTAAGTTTTCAGATTGCCTATGTGCAGGGGCATAGTGAACCCTTCCCCACCCCACCCCACCCCACCCCTTGCTTTAGGAACTACAGCGAGGTGAAGTTTTTGATGGGCCTCTTCTGTCTGCAACTCTGCAGACAAAGGCTCAGCTCATAATGTGAAAAGGTGGGTGAGTAAATAAGCCATGGAATGTGTGAATGGCTGGATGGATTAGTGAAAGGATGAATGGATGAATGAAAGGGTGAATGGATAGATAATGAAAGAAAGGATGGATGAATGAGTGAGTGAGTGGAAGGATGGATGAGAGAAAAGGTAAATAGATGGATGTATGGGTGGAAGGGTAGATGGATGGATGGGTAAAAGGATGGATGGGTGAGTGAAAGGATGGCTGGATGAGTGAAAGGGTAGATGATGGGCGAGTGAATGGGTGGATGGATGAGTGAAAGGATGCATGGATTGATGAATTGATAAGTGAAAGTGTGAATGGATGGATGGATGAGTGAAAGGGTGGATGTAAGGATTGATGAGTGAGTCAAAGGGGGGGTAGATGGACAAAAGGATGGATAGATGAGTGAAGAAGTGAAAGGGTGGATGGATGAGTGAAAGGATGGATGAGTAATAGGGTCAATGGATGGATTCATGAATGGATGAGTAGATGGGTGGGTGGGTGGGTGGAAGGATGGATGGATAAGTGAAAGGGGGATGGAGAGAGAAAGGGAGGATGAATGACTGAAAGGGTGAATGGGTGGAAGGATAAGTGACTGGGGAGATGGATGAGTAATGAAAGGATGGGTGAAGGTGTAAATGGCTGGATGGATGAGTGAATAGATGGATGGGTGGAAGATTGGATGGATGAGTGTACGGATGGATGGGGTGAAAGGATGAATAATGGATGGATGAGTGAAAGGGTAGATGGAGGGATGGATGAGTGAAATGATGGATGGAAGGATACATGGTGGATAGGTTTGCAAATGGTTGAATATGTTTGGATATAGATGGGCACACAGATGGAAGGACAGAATGAATGGTTAAAGACTGAATGATAGATAAAACAATGATTACACCTTGTAGCACCCATTATCTTAAGTAACATTTCCTATACATTGACATTCACGTTTATATGAGTCATTGTCTCTATATAATGTGTGTGTGATGTAACGCACTCCGACACCCTGCCCTACATACTTGGGATGAGTAACACTATAAAAGAAATTAAATACACATGAGAGACGGTCTATGTGAAGATGAGGGGCACCATTGGAGGGTGGTAGCAAGGCCGGACTGGGCATCGGGTGTTTCCCTGGGAGGCTGGAAAGGGGGGGCGGTTTTGTTAGTGGGGGGGCTGGCACTGCAAAGTTCCTTGTATATCCAGCAGTTTTCAATCAACAATAAAAGCGGCCTCACTTATATCCAGATGTGGTTCACCATTGTCTGGTGACTAATGTACCTGCTGGAGCGAGATGCGAGTTTTGAATCGTCTAAGGTAGCAAGCTGCGCGCATACTGAAAAATTATGAAGTGCACGATTGTCTCAAACTAATATAAACTTATTTTGACTTGTACTTAAGTGGTTGTCTATTTACTTACCTATATACTATTGCGCGACCTCCTCTGACGTGTCTGTAAAACTTACCTTTTGTCCCGAAGTTTTGTCCTGAATTTTGGCCTCCTGTCCTGAATTTTTGTCCTGAATTTTGACCCTTTGTCCTGAATTTTTACACTAACCATTCTGAATTTGCCCCCGTGCCAGTTGGTCACCCTAGTGGTGGACGGCATTTGTTGTCCCGAGGAGACCCGCAGCAATCAAGGTGTGTAACATCGACACTAATAAAGGGATTGTCCATTGTAGATTTTTAACACAAGGAACTAAGATTGAATTAGACTGTGCAACAACTCCGTAGAAGCCTATTTAATTGCACATGTGTATCATAGTTTCACTTGTTTCACGTTGCACCCATGAGCACTGCACCATCTATCCCAATGTATAGCAGAACACTTATCAAAGGAGCACACGTTCTCAAACTGAAAGGCTCGGCTTTTTTGTGTAGATTAGTTCTACTGAAATTGCATATTGATTTATTTACACATTTACTATCATGTGAAATAAGACCTACGAAACCTTTATTCTTGTAGCGTATTCTTAAAGACAAGCAAGTAAAAACATTATAAGGAAGGATTACTTAGTGTAAAAGCAACATTCGCGGGTTGGTGCGGCGCCAATAGCGAGCGCCGGACTTTTGTTGTTACAAACGGGCATTAATCTGTGTAGAGAATTAGTGAACCCTGCCAATATAAACACATAAGAGCGCATGTCACTTTGTAAAATCATTTCAGTTAAATTAAATTTTTCTCACTTTTAGTGTTTTGTGGCATGATAATCTTATGCAAAATTTAGGAAAACGTAGGGCCTTATTTACAAGGCCCCTGCGCCGCCGACTCTTTTGATGACGCTCCAGTGGCACATATTGCAGTGCCATATCTACAAGGCCACGTAAAGCCACCCTGCGTGGCTTTTCATGGCCTTGTAGATATGGAGTGAGGCAACGCTGCGATGGGGAGGCGTGCCATGGGCATTACGGTGGGCGTTACCATGTAACACCCATGGCATTTGACACATTCCCAGATTTACAACGTTCTGTAAACCTTGGAATGTGTCAAAAGCCTACGCCTTCCAAAGGGAGGTGCAGGGGAGGCACAACGAGGATTCTATGTGCTCTACATTCAGCAGCACACAAAGGAGGAAATCTCCTCCATTGATTGTTTTTGTGCAGGAAGGTGTACCTTCCTGCACAAAAACAATTGTGCCAACAACACAGACACCTTTGCTTCATTGTGCAAGGGGGCCAGTGTTGGCGCATGGCAGCCAATTGAGCGCCTGCGCAGGGGAAAAGGATAGGAATGCACCGTATCTGATAGATACGGGGCACTCCAGGCTTTCCATTTGCTGTTGGGCAGTGCAGCAGGAAAGTTTGCGGTGCTGCCCTACGGCAAAATATTGTAAATGAGGCACCCACTGGGTAGACTTTCAACAAATCAGGGAGACTCCTGTGATATGAATGTGTATTCCTAAACACTAGCCCTTCATCAAAGTCTCCATTTTTGCCACTGGGTTATAATCAAGTGTCATCCATTTTGTCACCAGGTCTCCCTTGGGCTCTCAAGATGGATGTTGTGTGATTAAGCCAGAATTCCAGGAGTTGGGGGACCTCTGATGTGGCTCAGATATCCAAGCAAAATGGAAATCTTTCTTGACTCAAAGGTCTTGACTGCAAGGTGAGGCTGGAGACACCTCTTAGAAGCAGAGTCCCGGGAAGCAGGTGGTCAATGGATGTGCATGTGGGCTGTTATTTTATCCGGAATGGGGAGAAACGAGCAGAGTTGGACCTGGTATTCCCAGTCTGCCTTTAATGCTGAGGAAAATAACAGATAATCCCATGTATTCCCTATATTATTGCCTTCTGTCCCTTCTTTTTCCACGGTTCATCCTCCCCTGTTGTTTAAGACGCCACAGCTTGACTTCTCCTTGTTTTTTTTTTTTTTATTTGCATACGTTAACATCACAGTTATGTACATCTCATCAATGTCAAGACATATTTGCATACTCTGTGTTTCCACCACAATCCTGGCTATGACATTACTTCACATAACTATCAACAGGAGTTCCTGGGTCCTTCTACAAACTTGAGAAACCAGTTGAACAAAAGAGGTCATGCGGAGGCATCAGCCCAGTCGATATTAACACAATCACTGGAGTAAGTCCTTCCATTCCGAATCCTTGATGTTCCTCAGGAGCCTAGTAGTATTCCTGAAGCGACCACGGTTGTCAGTGTAAGCTGGACTTCTCCTTGAACTTCCTCCACAGTCCTCCACTTCTGGACGTCACATAGGATTCACTGGCTGCAGATTCACAAACATTCATTGTATATGAGCCTTTGTTTTTGCTTTAAGGCACTACGTAACACTCTGTGTATGTTGACATTACTGGCTTCCTCTGGCCCAACTAAGAACCTGATTTAAGGAATAGCTGTAGCCATTCCACACCTCAGTCAAAGTGATAACAGATATTAACAAAACAAAGAGGTGTCGGAGATCCCACAGAATTGGCTGACCAGCAACTACACGTCTTCAATGGGGGAAATGGAAGTGCAGAGCTCGGTTAAAGGCAGATTTTCTCACACGTTTAATTCAAACAAACACATTTTGAGGGGCAGTGTCCAGCCCCCATGACTTTGGCACAAGTTTACTGGAGTCTACTAGAACACGAGCCAGTATTTGTGGGATTTAAGTTGCTCAAGTGACAGAACATCATTATCACTGCAGTAGGTCTCAAGATATTTAAAATGTCCTCTCATTTGTAAACATCTTGTTGACGTTGGATTTCCATGGTGCCTGAGAAGCACACAGTTCCTGGGGTACGGATGACACTGGCTACCTCTCCTACCAACACCGGGCTGGCAGCAATGTACGGGGGTTTAACTGTAGATATCCTAGAAGCACTGGGTGGATTCTGATGCAGTCAACGGGTCCAGACTTAGGGCAGCCTCCTTCAGTTACCAGTCTGAATCCCCTGTCCAGTGGTAAAGCTGTGGTGATCTTCAAACTCTCAAAGCTCCTAGAGGCAACTGGAAGGCACACAAAGGTTTCCCTGCAGCATGGGGAGCATCAAGGATGGATGGGGGTCACCCTTAACAGCAGCACAAGGTGACAGCTCTTCCACTGGGCCCTAATTGCTGCATAAAGATGACATTTGGTGCTGTCCTCAAGTAGCTGGGTGAGAGGACCACTGGTACAGTCCCACAGTGGCTTTCATAGGTCTGCTTAATACAGCTTGGCTCTTAGCCTGCTAGCAGGCAAGTACTTCTCCTGAAACAGCACAATCCTGCATCAGCTTTAGGGGTGGACAATATATTCCACTCCGCCGGCAGAATTGGTGGAATTTTGGCCACTACGTGTTACACTTGTAACGCAGAGTTCAAACCAAATTCCGCCAACTGCCGCTTGGTGAAGTTTTTTCTTGGACACAGCTTGAAAATGGTAAGTTGGTGAGCGGGAGCAAGTTTTGGCATCCTCTAGCGTGATTTTCAGTCGCTAGGAGGGCACCTGGTGAGATTTCTCCAATGTGGGCTGTCACAGGTGGTCGTAACCGTTTGCGGTCAGAAAGCAGGTGCTTGAGTAGAAAATCTAGAGTGGAATGAGCTCCCGGCGCTAAGTCATAGCGCACGCAGCACGACGCGCCTATTTCTACCTGCTTGCGGAATTTCACAGAATCTCGCTGAGTTTTTTTATAATTCCGTGGAGTGAAACTCCGTGAGTTCCACCCAGGCCTAACCTGCCTTTTTCAAAGATGTTTTCCGCACACCAGATGAGAACAACATATTTTATCTTGAGTTTCTTGATTCCAACCTTGTTCCTAACTTGGAAAGTAAAGCATTCACCAGCATGTGCTTCCCCTACAAGGCATCTCTTTGCTAACCTGGTGTGCATTTCCTCCTTGGAATGTAGAGCAGACCTGGAACTCCTTGCTGATCAGTATTTATTATCACAGGTGAATGATCAGCTTCCATGCAGTATTCAGATTCTGTGGGCTCTCCCAATTCCAAAGGTCATGAACACCGCTTGATCAGATCATGCCAAGACCAAGAACAAAGGGATCCTCTCCTAGGCTGGTTCTCACCGGCAAACAAGAGAGAGAGGGGATCTGAAGAGAGTTGAGCAGTCCATCTTCCATAAAAGCATGTACCTACTAAATAGAAGGTATCCCTCTAGAACACCATGCACTCAGCCCCCTAAAGTTATCCCTATGATGGTCAATGGGATTTATCGTGAAACGGTGAGATGAAAGGGGTTTTGAAAAGGACTTTGAATGCTCATCCACTTCTGATTAGGAGTCAAGTACCCACTGAGGTAAGATGTGTGTAGTGATGGCTACCCCACAGGCAGTGTCAGTTCATAGAACAAGGACATCTCCACTGCCACTGGAGTATAGCCTCTGGTTACCTCTGTGTTTGCAGCTGCTAATGTTTATAATGCCAGTACAAGCTCATTCTAAAGAAATTACATACCATTCACAGTAAAATTTTGCTTGAACGCACCATTTGTGGCAAAAATGTACTGCCAATGCACAGGAACAACAGAACGCGAGCAGCTGTTGTTCACTGTGCATTTATTTCATTGATGTGAGGTCTTATTTTGTGCTAAAATATAGCACGAAAAGACAGATTTGGCTTTTATGTAATTACGCAAAGTTTCTTGTCATTTTGCTAAAATTTTACATAATGATACAAAAGTAGATTACACCAACATAGCACACACCTACGTTTAATTAAATCCTCATACCACAAATCTAAAAGCTAAAGTGGGAATGAGTAACAAGCCCCACAAGGCTAGATGTGTCAACACGTTTCAGCGCGCACCTAGTCACTGAGGGTTAAACTCATTCTTCAGGACCTCAATAATATAAGGTATTGAAGATGGTGTCATCTTGACAAAAGTGTGGCTTTCCAAATGTACCATTTGCATGATATCACAGGTATTCACTCCTTGGTGTTGCTAATTGAGTTTTCTACTGATGCAAGTCCATCAGTATTTCTTTTTATGCACGGACTGCAGTTGCTGGGGGTAATACTCAAGTGTTCACAAGCACATGTGAAGGGACAGGTTGTGGACATCCTGCCCCGTCTGTCATACTCGAGCCAGTGTTGGCTTTGCAGAACCTTTACTGGAAACTCGGCATAGATGCTTACTCTGAGTATGTGTGCAAGCAAACTTGTGATGATTGTGGACACACAGACTTGCACCATCTAGGCCCCTCATTCCCACTCCTACATTTTTTTAATAAAAACTTTGAATATAGAACATAAAAATAAATGTTTCAAATATCTTTAAAATAATATATTTAATGATTAAATATAAAACAAATATAAAAAATACACATTTTATTTATTAAGAATACAAATTAGAAATAAATTAAATATTTAAAAAATAAAAATATTTTAAATTAAAACACTCTCCACCATACTACCTTAAATATTGAACACAAACCAACAATTAAAATTAATTTATAAATGTAAAAAATATATATCTATATCATAAAATAAATATTATATAAAACAATTCAGGTGAATATAATTAGTAAATATAAAATGAAATAACACAATTTAAAAAATAAATGCATTGATCAACCAATCAACTAATATTTAAAAATCAACAAATAACAGTCAATTAATTGATTTGCATAATTATCTATTAAATAAGCACACAAAATAAAAACTCATAAATTAAAAATATTACTTCACATAACAAAAAAGTCCCATCCCAATCCCCTACAAACCCAACAGCCCACTACTAAATTAACAATTTCTAAATAAATTAAAAATACATTATTCATATTCAAATTTACAAAATATACTAAAACAAATGAAACCCAAATATTATTACAGTACTAATAGCTTATAAAACTAAAATGTATCAAACGAATTAAAAAACAATACCATATACCATGGATAAACAATATTATAAACAGCTTCATACACAACATTAAAAAGCATATTAAATACGTATACCAGCAATATTTAACCCCCAATGTTAAGTCCCATGATATTGTGGACATCATGAAATGATAGATGCGATATTTGTGGTCCACAATATTTTTTATTCCATATTTTGGTCAAAAGCCCCAAGAATACTTGTGGACACTTCATGTCACGATCAGTGCAAACTTGCTTACACAACACACTGAATAGCAGGGAGAAACACAGTGAGCACCACTACAGAGTCAAGGGGCAGTCTACTCCACCACTGCTGCAAGGGTGTGCACGGCACACCGCCAGGCTCACACACATATGGACAACACTGCTGTGTTCAGGGTCCAAACTGTGAGACAGTTCCCAGCGGGGTCTGGTAACTAAGGAGGTCATTACGATGGCGGACGGAAAAGCCTTCGGACCGCTGTGCTTCCAGAAAAAAACGGCTGCATGGTCCGCGGCAATTCCGGCAGTCACATTGTATTGTATTGTATTGTAATTGCATTTGTATAGCGCTTACTACCCCTGACGAGGCGTCGAAGCGCTTTTTCGGCGAGTAGCACGCTACTCCGGGACCCATAGAGGATTAGTGTTGAATTAGTATAGTGAAACATGCAAGTAAATTTTAAGTGGTGGATATGTTAGTCAGTTATTTGGATTCAGAAGGATAGCGGAGGGATAGAAGAGGGAAAAAAGGTTTGCATATATATAGCGCTTCTAACCCCTGATGGGGTGTTGAATTGCTTTTTTTTGGGCGAGTAGCACGCTACTCCGGAAACCCATAAAGGATTAGTGGTGAATTAGTATGGTGAAATATGAAAGTAATTTGAGTGGTGGATATTAGTCAGTTATTTGGAGTGAGAAGGATAGTGGAGGGATAGAAGGGAAAGAAAGGTTTGCATTCATATAGCGCCTGTTACCCCTGGTGGGTGTTGAAGCGCTTTGTTGGCGAGTAGCACGCTACTCTGGAACCCATAAAGGATTAGTGGTGAATTAGTATAGTGGAATATGGAATTAGTGAAGTGAACATGCTAGTCTGTTATTTTGATTGAAAAGGATAGTTGTGGGATAGAAGAGTGAAGGATTTCTTTTTGTAGGTCATAGCAGTAGGAGGAGGCTTTTTGATGAGTAAAAGGGTTTTTGGAGGGGAAGAGTCAGAGGGAAGAGTTTAGAAAGGTTTGTCTTGGGCATTGGTACAGTAAAGGAGGTGTCAGAAGATACAAGGAGGGGTAGAGTAGGAGAGAGTCAAGAAAGGGTTATTTTGGGGAACATAGTAGTGGTATGGCGTTTGCGATAAATGAGAGAGTGGGTGAGGAGGATATAGTGATAGATGTATAGGGTGAGATAGGGTAGTGAATTGGAAAAAGTAGTAGAAAGAAGTTTGAGATGAGTCAAAAAGTTGGGCTAGAAGATATATTGAGGGAAGTATAGGCTGAGAAATAGGGTAGTGCATTAGATATGCTTTTTCAGGAGAAAAGTAATAGACACATTAATTAATGGGAAGATGGGCAGCATTCCTGGCCCTGGCCCGTCTCGAACAGGCTCAAACAGGCACTCACCCTTGTCCTCTCTGCCCTTAACAGGCTCAAACAGGCACTCACCCTTGTCCTCTCTGCCCTTAACAGGCTCAAACAGGCACTCACCCTTGTCCTCTCTGCCCTTAGCCTCGACGCCATTAACTTAGGTAAAACGCACTCTTTCCAAAACGTCTCACATAACTAGCATTTCCTTCCTCTGCTTCACCTTACAGGTAGGTAGCCATCTTACTAAGGAGGGGGTTGTTGGGAGCTTAGAACAACACTACGACTCACACAAGGCCCTCTGGCCTCACTCCCAAACAGCATGGAGCACCCCCTCACCCCAGAGCCATGTGGCAGCCATCTCCCTCCACAGTACCTTCTTACAGGTAGGTAGCCATCTTACTAGGAAGGGGGTTGTTGGAGCCCGAGAACAACACTACGACTCCCGCAAGGCCCTCTGGCCTCACTGCTAAACAGCATGGAGCACCCTCCCCACCCCAGAGCCATGTGGCAGCCATCTCCCTCCACAGTACCTTCTTACAGGTAGGTAGCCTGCTCATGCTCTCTTGCTTCAACCCTCAACAGCACGGAGCAATATGACCACCACATCCCTCACGTGTTAGCCAACTCTTCAAAGCTCAATATCTCACATCCACTCCACACACAGCTAAGCTCATGTATATGTCACATAAATCACACTTTCAAGCACAAAGTCCCATGTTAAGAAATGCACAGCCCAATCACGATATGCGCAAAATGCAATGTGTAAGTCCCAGTTTAGCAAAGCATGAAGGCTCATATGCACACAATACATGCATGGACACTCATTCGAAGAACACAACCCACATGATGTGAATGCAAAATGACCTACAGAAATTTGGAAATGTCTGCATATGTGAAACATATTATTAGAAAATTATTCAATATCCCTGCCTAAACTAAAGTGGATGAGCATCAAGTTGGTAGATGAAGACAGGTCCTTGGAAACACACTTACTGTACATGTTAAATGTTTGGTATTGCCATGTCACCTCAAGTAATGGATGTATCTCAACATCATGTCATACTGCAGATAAACTGTTACAAATGACTAGTATTTTCAATGTTAAAAGTTTGGTCTTCTCCACCAAAACATCAAAAACGGTGTCACCAATGTTGGGGAGTGTACTTAACATGCTGACAATGTAAATGTAAATGTAAATCCGTATTTGTAAAGCGTGAACTACTCACCCTTACGGGTCTCAAGGCGCTGGGGGCCATCGTGGAAATTAAGTGAGCTATTGCCCAGAGTCACATGGTGCTGAGCTGAGCTGCCGCCAGGGATCGAACCGTGAGCCCTGTGCTCCGAAGTCAGCTGCCCTGGCTGCTGCACCACACCTCTCCACAATGTAACCTCTGTTCAACAGGTGAATCGCAATCAACAGCTGGCGAGACCACCACCACCCAGCAGAACCAGTCTCCCCCCATGGAGCATGATCTCTCAGATGCAGATTCTCTCCAATTCTTGGATGAGGAGCACCAACCTGGCCCTTCAGGCCTTCCAGGGCGTACTCTGTCTCAGGGCCTCATTGGCCCCACCACCACCACAACTCCCAACACAGCAGCAACAATGCTGACCCCTGCACCAACTACCCATGTGGCAACCACCTGCACCATCACCACTGCTGCCTGCAATACTGTCTCTGTCTCAGAGGTTACCAACACCACCATCCACGCCGAGGATGCTGGGGACAGTGTGCGGGTGCGTGTACAGCCAAGGCTACAGGTCCGTGTGTGCAGGGCAGGTGGAACGGCACGTGGGGGCCAATCACAGGAGGACACTGACGCCCTGGCCATTGTTGCAAGAGTCCTTGTGGTGTACCAGCAGAACCAGGGACAGATGGGCCAGGTTGTAGATGAACTGCGTGAGCTCCACCTGCTGCAGAGGTCCATGGACACCCGTATGGAACAACTGGTAGATCTCATGGGCCAGCTTGTGGGTGTTCTGAGGGATATACATTCAGCTCAAGTAACGCATCCCCCCCTCCTGTGGCCAGCCTGCTGATACTCCCACCACCTCAGCAGCGGCCACAGGGAGGGATGAGCTCCAAGCCGGTGTCACCTCAGACACCTCTGAGCCTGCATTAAAGCCCCCCGCCAACTGCAGGCGGGGATGTCCGAGAAACACCATGGGAGGATCACGTGGCAAAGCACCAAGCCAAGCCAGGTCGCTGAGCCAGCCATGATGTCACCAGTGTTGCACAGAACTTGACTTTGTTGACCATCCTGTCCCACATTGCCATGTTGATGGCAGGAGTCTGTTGGACTGTGGAAGTCCACTATTGTGGTGACTACTCTATTTGTCTCTGTTACCATCACTGACAACTGAAACACTCTGTATGCACAATTAACATCTCACTCACTTTAAAAGAAACACCATATGCATGAAAATAAACACAATTAACACCATGCCTTTGCCTTTGTGTGAGTTGTATGTTTATCAGAGTAAGTACAATGTAACCTCAAATTTAAATGTACCACAAGATGAGATTGTGACAATCCATTGATAGGGCGGAGGGACCTAGAACGAAACAACAAGAAGATAACATTGAGTTGTCATATAATGGCAGAACAGCAAGAATACACTACTGGTCAACACTGTACAAGATGCATATCTGATAACACTGACCAACACCATCAACATAGACATCAGGTAAGTGGAAATACAAACACAGCGATGCACAAAGTACCCCACAGCAGTGTGCCAACAACAGCCGGAATCCCAACACATCATTAATGCTTCTGCCCTAACAGCAAAGCAAACTGACACAGTCATAGTTGATCAATGCAAACTTACACTCAAGGGAAGTAGTTGTTGATGAGCTGTTGACACAGGTCAAGACCTTCCTCCTCGCCACTATCATCATCACTGGGCATGTTTGGATGTGCAGCGGGGGGCTCCTGCTGCTCATCATCGTCCTGAATCAGGGAGATCTCTTTGTGCAAGGCCAGGTTGTGGAGCATGCAGCAGGCGACTATGATCTGACACACCTTCTGGGGAGAGTAGAGTAGTGCACCACCACTCTTGTCCAGACACCTAAATCTTGCCTTCAGAAGTCCAAAAGCTCACTCCACTACACAACGTGTCCTCCCATGGACATCATTGAAGCGGACTTCCCCTGGCGTCCTTGGATTCCTCAGTGGGCTCAGCAACCAAGGCTGGTTGGGATACGTTGAGTCACCTAGTTGTGAGAAACACAGACCAACAATGTAATTGAACTATTTGAGGCGGAGGAGGTCAGCATGTCACACATACACCACAATTATTGACACAGCTCACTCACCAACAAGCCAGGCACTCTCTGGATGAAGATTTGCCATCAATTGTGGGATGATGCTGTTCCGCATTATGTAGGAGTCCTGTGCAGACCCTGGAAATTTGGCACACACGTGGGATATTATCAGATCGGCTAGGCATACCACTTGCACATTTATTGAATGATAATGCTTCCTGTTACGGTAGATGTGCTCCCGTGCCTGTGGTGGAACAAGGCCAATGTGTGTGCCGTCAGTGGCTCCAACAACATTTGGGATGTGACCAAGGTCATAAAATTCCCCCTTCACATTTGGCAAATCATGTCTCTTTGGAAACTGGAGGTAGCTGTCTTTGTATGTTAACAATGCAGACAGGACATCACGCAACACCATGCTGAACATGGGTTGAGACATCCCACCTGCGATGGCCACCGTGTACTGAAACGAACCTGTGGCAAAGTAATGCAGGGCGGCCATCACCTTCACTGTTGTTGTCAAAGCTGTTGGGTAGGTTCGGTTAGGCCTCAAATAGGGCTTCAACTGAGCACATAGCTCTTGAAGGGTAAGGTGATCGAGACGGAATTTCTTTATAATGTCTGTATCCTCCATTTTCAACAGGTCTGGTAAAGGCCGATACACAGGTGGTCTTCTCCTTCATAATCTGGCAGGGGACACGTGTGAAAAGAGTCAAAGATAAGATGTTGGTAACAGCGTACACAATGACTCACACAACCACAACATTGACAGAACTGTTGAATCAGTGTAATGCACAGGTGACAATCATACACACCTTGATCCCCTGTAGTCAATTAGGTAGCTAGGGTGTACATACTAACTACTGTTAAATCAAAATTAGCCTATGTGTCAGGCATATGGTACTAACCCTGGGCGTAGTCCGCGTAGTAGCACTACGCGTAGCTACGCGAAGTGCACTTCGCACTACGCGAGCTACGCGTAGCACTACGCGAACTGCGTAGTGCGGTAGGAAATGCTGTTCGCAATGATTGCACAGTGCCGGATGCTTGTCCGCACTGTGCAATCATTGCAAACGGCATCTTGCACAGTGCAAGCGGTCATTTTCTGCCGCTCGAGTAGATTTGTACTCGAGCAGCAGTTTTCTCAACGCGGACTGGTAGTTTCTCATCGCGAGCGGTCGCGAGCATACGCGACCACTCGCAATGAGAAACCTGACCTCCCCGCGTTGAGAATCTCGCCGGGAGGTTTATTTTCCACGCTCGCGATCGGCAACTTGATGTTGCTGATCGCAAATGAGGAAAAAGTCTCGCCGGGATGTCATTTTGCTCGCTCGCGGTCGCCAACTTGACGTTGAGGACCACGAGCAAGCAAAAAATGCCCGCTACGCATTTTTGCACTGTGCTACGTGCAATTCGCATAGCGCGTAGTTGCGCAAACTACGCGAGCGTAGCGTAGTTTTCCGCCGAATCATGTTTACCCAGCCCTGTGGGTAGATGGCACAGCACATGTGGAAAACAGCATGAATGCAGAGTTGCATGTAGCTGCTGTCACTGCACAAAATCCAACTTGAGTCCACAAAACACAACATCATACCAAAATGCTGGCAGTGAGTGTAAGCTGGACAAGACTTCATTAATATACAGCACTGTGTACAGAAATATATGCACATTACGTGGGCAGACCATCATGACTGTGGGAGAAGTTTGCATTACACACATTTCCATATTCCCAACAATGAAACACTAATCCACAGGAAATGTGAATACATGCTCACATGGATGAAAATGACCTGTGATGATGGACAGACGAAAGCATTTTATCCCATGTGTACTTCCATTACATGTGTGGGAGGACTAAAGTAAAATGTCACACTCTCCAATCCCTTTACAAGGTGCACTTTATTTTCAAAAATTGTGTTGGGATCAGTGATGCAATTGTAAATTCGAGAATGCACATGCACAATGTGTTTGCACGCATGGTAGCTGTCAGCCACTGCGGGCACAGGCATTGGCCCCAATTGAATAATGCAGGGTAGCGGTAGAGACATTCTGACCCCCGCGGTGTAACACGCCCAATGCGAATAACATAGCAGCCAATAAGAACTGCCATCGCAGTAGTGCCTTCCAGTTTTTGAACGTCGCGGGAGGCGTGCTCCACCAGTGCGGGCACAGGCATTGGCCCCAATTGAATAATGCAGGGTAGCGGTAGAGCCATTCCGACCCCCACTGTGTGACACCGCCTATGCGAATAACATAGCAGCCAATGGGAACTGCCATCGCAGTAGTGCCTTCCAGTTTTTTTAACATCGCGGTAGGCGTGCTCTGCCAGTGCGGGCACAGGCATTGGCCCCAGTTGAATAATGCAGGGTAGCAGTAGAGACATTCTGACCCCCGCGGTGTGACACCGCCTATGCGAATAACATAGCAGCCAATGGGAACTGCCATCGCGGTAGTGCCTTCCAGTTTTTTAATGTCGCGTAGGCGTGCTCCGCACAGGCATTGTCCACAATTGAATAATGCGACCGAGGCGGACCAATTGCATTAGCAGAATAACCTTGAAACAACCCTAGGGGCCTATATATGTGTGTGAAATGGCCATACTTGTCACATGCCCACAGACACTGCTGCCTGCCATTCCTCCCCACCAATTGCTGTTGTACTTCATCTCTGGAACCAGTCATGGCTCGTACTGAGAACATCAGGGCCCATCCCTTCACCACAGAGGAGCTAGAGGTCCTGGTGGACGAGGTCCTTGGCCAGTACGGGCAGCTATATGGTGCTCCAGAGGTACTGGTAAGTAAATTTGTTACTTCTTTTCAGTGATTAGAATGCTCATCATATGTAACTGGACACTAGTATGTGCCTCAGAGTGCAAGCCAATGTTAAAGCCTTTAGTTTTTGTCATCTGCATGGCCCATACATGACGTACAAGTTGTTACACTGGAGTATGTGGGGAGGATGGCAGCATTGTCAGCTCCCTTGGACACTTACATCACCCATATTGGTCTCTGAATGGGTAATATAAATGTGTCAGACTCTGCCTAGCAGAATGACTTCACGGCAACGGTGTATAGAGCCTTATTCCCCCTGATCCCTGACTGCATGCAATGATGAAATGTACATAACTAGGTTTAGCAGTAGCACAGTTACACTCATGACTGGAACACTTGTCACTTTGTACACATATTCCCTGTGAAATGTCAAAAAAACTTCAGTAAGTTTACTTCTAATCATTAGGGAGATGGAACCTGTCGATTGGGCAGAGGGTACAGATTAGTGGGTGGAATGATTTGACAGTGACACTATGGAGATGAGTCCAGTCTGCACAAGAGTTCAAGGCCTGTATCTGTCTAGATTAGTGGTAACTCACCTCTCACACATCTGCTACATGTACAGTGGACATGTCATCCTTGTTTTTGTGCCATTATGTGCAGAGTCTCACATGTGTATGTACTGTGTCATCATTCTCATTCTACATGCATGTGACTCTTGTGATGGACCACATTTTGCGTCTGTTAAAACACCTAAGGCCTGTCCTGTGAATGCACAATGTATCAAGGCCACATCACACAAAGGACTTGGCAAGACATATGAGTAGTGCACCCTCCTATATATGAAGCAGCATATACAGGTATGAAGAGTACACAAGACAGGCCTTCACCTTGTCACATGAGTGAGAGAATGTAGTGTCAGCTATGCAATGGTCCTGGACATTAAGGGGTGTGTGTTGTCAGACACAGTGAGTATTTCCACTAGGTATTGATTACAGTGTAATGTCTGTCAGGCTCACTCACATCATGCATCACAGATGAGGCCCTGTTTCACCTTGATTTAAGTGCACGCCCTCTGCATGTGTATGAGATGCCCAGGTATAGTCGGTCCATTATCATAGATGTTAACATTGTACTCATCAAGCTTGGTCAGAGTGTAGGATGTGACATGTTCTATAGACTCTGCTGTCCATTGATCTATGTGTGTGATATTGTATGAATGCTTCTGGACTGGCACACAATGGTCCACAACATACCATTTACAAAGTTTTTATCTTGTCTCCAATGCCTACAGCTCAAGGTCCATCAGCGTAAGGCAATATGGAGGGCAATTACCCGCAAGGTGCAGGCCCTGGGGGTCTCCAACCGGTGCCATACTCACTGCCATAAGAGGTGGGATGACGTCTGTCGCCTCAGCAAAATCGTTGCAGAAATGACGCTAGGGCTGGTCCCTCAAAGTGGAAGGTTGGCGCGCTGGACCATGACCCCACTATTGGCCTGCATCCTGGCAGTGACACAGCCAGAGCTGGATGGACACTAGAGGGCCCAACAGCAGCAAGTTGGGGGTGAATATTGTGCTAAGTGTGACTTAGTGCATGACTGACTGCCTTAATCCCAGCCATGAGCAACCCAGGAACCTCTGAGATGTCTCTAGCGTGATGCAATCGGTTCAAAGTTGCCTCAGTGGCAATGGCACGAGGTTCTGCATGTGTAAAACAGTTGGATTCTCATGTAGATAATACAAGAACAGTGTCAGTGCAAATCATCTTGACATGTTTGCATGTTCCATCTGGAAAATGGTGTCTGAACTGAGCCATTCCTACACAGGAAACGAAGTTGTGTGAAGTATCTATCACAGTACACTTGTCAGCCTTGTGTGTGCTGTGTGGCTCCCACAATATTGTGACTCTTGTGATGATGTGCAAGTGGATTGAGACATGGACTAATGTTAACTCAGGGTGCAGTGAGATAGCAGAGGTTACACCTGTCCTATGGGTGGTGTACAGCAAAATGATACAGATGACAGCGTCACAGTGACACATTTAGACAAATATCAGCAGCATGGCATCACATGATGTCATTCCCTGCCACAATGACAGTAACTGCACACAAGCGCTGATGGTGGAGATGGTGATGATTGCAGTGATGCATTGAATGATCTGCATTTGCTCATTGTGCACATGGCAACATGTCTTTGGGATGGTTAGACAGTGGAAGGTTGAAGCTTTGGAGCTAAATGTGGCTATTAGGAGATTGTGTTTGCACTAGAGCTTAACATGGTTGTCTGTGAACAGTGTGTATGGCAAATTGTGATGTATTTGAAGTGTTGTACTGTAACTTTTGATGGAAAAAGCCAATGTCATTCTGAGTGGCAGTACTTAATATGTTTGCATTGAGGAGAGGTGTACATATGCATCAGTGCATGGTCAAGTTGTGGCCACTGGTTTACATCAGTGAGTGATCTTGTGTGACATTGATGTGTCCTGGGTGTCAGCAGTCAGCACAACGTAGGGGTGTCAGATGCCAGACACTACCTTTTGGCCCACAGTGCCTGTCCTTATGGAGGCTACTCAAAGCTTCACTTACAAAAGGCACTCTCATGCCTTGGATCATTGACGGCTTGCCCTGAGATTGAAATATTGTTGGTATGTGACATGTCACAACATACAAGGCCCTTGCATCACATTGCCCTAGTCATGCTAATATGCATTGTCTTTTTGTCAACATTAGTACATGGTGCTTCATATCAGTTTATGCCTAAAAATGTGGCCATGTAAAATACGCAGAGGTGTGAGTCTCAAAGATATCAACTGGAGGGTGAACAGCAGTGAGCATCATGTTAGGGTGCATTGAGATATTTGTGGTGTGCACTTCCATGTCATTGATGCATCTACAAATCGGTTAACAATGTTCAGCAGTAGTTGTGCTGCAGTACCAACATAGTTGGATGGAAGGATGGAAGGTCACTTAAGAATTGTCATGTTTCAGTTTGTATTTGTAGTGTTTTGTGACCTCATACTTCAAGTGGGAGAAACACAACTGAATTGGATGTGTAGCTCTCTTAACGAAAGGCATGTAGGTGTGTCTACACACAATAGGATGTGATGTTGAAATGTTGACACATGCACAGCAATTTGGCAGTGTCAACGCATCATGGAGCATGAACGTCCAAAAAACATGTGACAATACATCATGGGCCTGATTCACAGAACTAACTTACGTCAAAAACGTAAAGTTAGTACTTTTTGGTATTCACAGAATACACCTACTCATTTTGGTATTCACAGAATGAACTTACTCATTTCGGTATTCACAGAAGTTAGTAGCCCTAACTTTAGGACTCCTAAATGCCTTCTGTGAATACCGAAAGTCTTAAAGTTAGGATTTTTCTCAGTTTAGGAGTAGTAAAGTTAGGACTTTACTACTCCTAAACTGAGAAAATCCTAACTTTAAGACTTTCGGTATTCACAGAAGGCATTTAGGAGTCCTAAAGTTAGGGCTACTAACTTCTGTGAATACCGAAATGAGTAAGTTCATTCTGTGAATACCAAAATGAGTAAGTGTATTCTGTGAATACCAAAAAGTACTAACTTTACGTTTTTGACGTAAGTTAGTTCTGTGAATCAGGCCCCATGTGATCAGGCAAAAGATTGGGCTTATGCAGCCAATACATGTACAAGTGAATTTTGGGTCTTAAGTCAAATGAATTCTGTTTGTATTTCATATCATCTTTGTGAGGAGGCCATTTTACTGAACCTATATCTCTGTCTCTTACAGCATCTATCGAGGGCAGGGAAGGAGAGAGGCCCGAAACCATTGGGGAAGCAGCTGGCATTAGTGGTCCCCGGGAGTACAGCGACACTGAGGGGACCTGCACCTCAGAGGGGTACAGGAGTGCCCTGGAGGAATCCGGGCCAGAAACACCTAGCTCAACATCTTCGCACTCCAGCGGTGACTCCACAAAGTTGACTACTCATGCAGTGTTATTGTCATGTCAGAAGCTGATGTATTATTGTGTATGTGCCCTTGAGCATGGTCCTTTCACACATGTATGATCCAGTTTATAAGTGCCTTTTTTGTTTACATGATCAGACACATACAGGAGGTAGTGTGCACATGTTGAAGTTGTTGCCAGAGCAATGTGCAGTGTGTCAGTATGACCTCGCAGTCCTAGTGTACACCTACTTGTGGGCCACATCATTTGTGAGTATGCAGAGTGTGCCACTCCAATGTGTGAGGTGGGAGTTTTGGGATCAGACATAGCTCTTGCTTACCTTTGTTCTCACTGTGCTGACTGACTCTGGCAAACATACAATTATATGTGACTTTTGCCATACATTGATGTCACATTACACTTTATCTACTCCACTATGTGGTATTCAAATACATACCAGTCCTGTACACAAATCCAATCTCTGTAACTCCACTGTGTGCTGTTACAGTGTACCTGTAACCACTGTATGACAGTACAGTCACATGAGGAACATTTGAGGCCAACACAATGTGAGATACTCCATTATGTCTTTTTGCTCTGTACACTCCTCACCTGTACAATACTCCTGTATACACCACTTCACTCATCAATATTCCACTCCATGCCATGCTAGTGTTTGACCCTCCCCACCACTCCATAGTGTGACACTATACTGTGGGAGAATGATTTGTGTCCAAAACCATTGTGCCCCTCAGCACTGTTTCGCAATTTGATATGTGTTTTTTGAGTCTACTTAATTGCAGTCATGGGTAATCCTGTATTGTACAGATGAGTTTATGGCACAGTCCTCTAGTCTTGCTCCATGCATATGTGTTTGCCTGAGTCGTGGAGCAGTAGGTGATAGCAAAAGTGTGTAGGTGTTTGCTGAGGCACTTCCACCCATCCTGTGTGGGAAGTGATCCGTGTGCTGTGAGGATTTGTGATGTTCTTGTTCATGGTGGTGAATTCAGATATGTCTGACCCTGGTTGTAGTGGTGTTCACACACTGCCTACTGTGCATGCACTACTGTCAGTGGCTGATACATTGTCCTTGACAAGTGTGAGGCCCCCTGATGTCCAGCTTAGATTGCTGTGGGATGTGTTAGGATGTGCATATGTTATGAAGTTGTTGGGGAGGGATGAAGTCTTTTGCCTGTATTGGCTCTTTCTACAGACAAGTGCTTGTGTGTGTTATGTTGCTTTTGCAGGACATTGTGTGTAAGGAGTGTGTGTATTTAAATGAATTCAGATGTGTGTGTATTTGGTACTGTGCATTTCTAGTGTGCATGTCACATAAGGCAATGTGGAGTCTTGTTTATTTAATGGTTTTGTGTGCCCAATTGTGCTATGGCCCCCTAACTTTGAGCAGTCACTTGTCAGTATTGTGCCTGGGAATGCTTGGGTGGCACACTGACACCATGGTCCCTTTGTAACCGGTGGAGAGTCTATGGCAGTGTTGGCAGATTTGTCTGAATGCACACACTTTGGGGTTATATGTGTCATTTGTTTATGGAGAATTTGCTTTTGATGGATTCTGCAGTCTGTGCAATTGGCCACAGGAGAAATCATATCTGTTCCAGGGAGGACTGGGAGCAGATTGGCTATCCACTCTTTTGCTGCACATGGCCATGCTTGTTGGACTTCTTTTGGTGTGGTCTGTGATACATGTATTTAGCAATTGCGTTGAGTTCTGCATTACATCAGACATCCTTGACCTGAGCTCAGAGATTTGGAGATACACACCAGGGTGTAGCATTGCGTAGCAGGGAACTCATAGGAGTATAGTTGCACCTTTATCGGAGATTGTCCCAGGTGTAGAGTAGGGAAGGTGGTAGATGGGTAGGTGAGTGGTAAGTGTGAAGGTTATTATTTAGTTTGACTGTCAGGGAAGGTTACCGTGAGGCATGAGGGTTGTGCCAGTGGCATACACATGACATATTAGTTAAGACAAATGAAGTGCTGGTCACTGTATGCCTAATGACAGGTTATCTCATTCTGGTCCAATGCCTTGCTTGCATTGCTGGATCACAGTGATAGTGCACTGATCATATCTTCCATACAATTAGAATCTCTGTGCCACACATGGATTAATTGATGTCCTAAGTGTAGAGTCATATGTCAGACCTCTTACATTCAATGAGCATATGCTACCACTCATCTCTCCATACATTTCCTGCACTGGTCCCTCCACTTTTGAATAGTTTACTTGTTCTCATACAGTGTTGGTGACTTATAGTTTGTGGAGGAGACAAAGTAATAGTTTATGAGCTGTATCAAGGAGTTGACATGCAGACTGACCAGTTACAAGGCTTGTAATCTGCACAATGACTCTATTTATTCAATTACTCACATTTATTCACATGAGTGGAAGGCAGGTGTGAGGAAGAAGAGGTTTATCATGGGTCTTAGGTTAGAGTTTACTGATATCAAGATGGCCTCTTCATGACACTTTGGCATTCTTTCAATATTTTCTAGTTGGTGCTACATTTGGAGAGGTGGAGTGATGGTTTGGAGGAGTTCCATGGAGTGGCAGGGTACTCAGTGTTATTGCAGGGTATGGCCTGTCATTATGTGGTATGGTCTGCCATTTCTTTTTTTTTTTTTTATTATTTTACGGAGTTTTATATAGCGCAAACTTGACCTGAAGGTATCGGGTATCAGAGCGCTTTACACAAGCACCAGTTGCGTTACGTGAGGACACATTCATTTTTGTTAGGCACAGGGAGATTAAGTGATTTGCCAAGATGCACAGGATGTTGTGCGTCCTTGTGGAGACTCGAACCCGGTTTCCCAGATTTGAGGTCGACCACCCTAGCCATTAGGCCAACTCCCTGACAATGTCTGCTTAGGTTGTGGACTGAACTGTGATTATGTGGCAGTGGTAGCTCTCTTAATATGTCATCTGCCTTTGCTCTCTGACTCATCCAACATCTTATTGTACTACTGTGAACTCCCCAAACACATCCTGTTTGCTCTTGCCTCCTCTATTCCTCCTTGGATTTGGTCTAACCCTGATTTGACTGCAATGATCGCCATTGTCCCTTTCAGGTGACTCTTGCCTCATCCGTCACTCCTGTTGCTTAGCCATTTTATCATGAGCCTACTGAGATGTCACTATAGACACTGTGCCTGTACATCACTCTTTGCAGCAACTATGTTGTGCTAATTGGAGGCTCATTTTGATTGGGTGTGGGCTGGAGGATGATATAAGGATCTTGGTAGCCTGCAATCATGTGCTGAACCTCTACATCCATATGGGCAAGTTTGCCCACCGCTTCACCGCTGCTGTGACATGTCCGCCACAGCCATTCTAGGTGGTATCATTTTTATTGAGGTGGGTTTCACCGGTGCTGAGGTGACAATGTACCTTCGTGTGAGGAATGGGTACTTTAACTGTGGTATATGTTCCTGTGTCCATCAGGGTGTCCGATGTTGACAGGTAAGTTATACCTGAGTGATTGCTGTGTGTTGTTGTTGTGGAGGGGTTGCATGAGGGGAGATGTTTTGGACTTACCTCTGCTGCTGTCCGCGACGGCGTCGTATTTGCTGGTAGTGGATCAGGTAGAGCAGTGGTAGTGATTGTAGAGCAAGATCCATGACGTGCATGAACGTGGAGAGGTGTCTCTGACTCGAGTTTCTCGCTCCGTAGTTGTGCTTCCGCCATCTCCGATGAGCTGGTTTGACCTCCGCGTTCCAATGGCCTGATTGACGCATCGTGATCTGGTTAGCGGTCAAAACGTCCTTCCGCACGGCAGACTTTCTATTGGCTCCCTCCGGCACTGTTGCGTAACAAAATTTCTGGCGGATCCGGAAACACCGTGACGGACCGAAAATGGGCTGTCTTTGCCCATTGTAATACGGTGGTCGCGATGACCACTTCCGAAGTAACTATTCCGACGTATTCCGCCAGCACCGCGGAGGTGCCTACGACCGCCATCGTAATCAGCCCCTAACTGTTCCATCCAGCACAGATTACATAAATTGAAGGGTCTTCAAAATGATTCTCTTCCATTGGGTTGGTAGTCCAGTGACGCACTTTCTTGCGCTTGATTTTGTTCATGATAACTGGTGATGTCATCAGCAATGTCGATGATGATTTTTGTGATTCTATATGTAATGTCATCCATGAGACCTGGAGCAGTGCAGTGGTCAGGGAGATATGATTATTACTTAAATAACAATACTTGAGGATTTTCTGAGCTTTTGCATTTAATTCTAACTGTAACACCCCTTCAACAGAACATTTTTTGTAAGTCATCTATTTTTTTATGAATACTTCAGCTGTGACCAGTGTACGACTTGCACTGGGCACACGCTATCTACTCCACACAAACTGCAATCCATGCTTGAGGCAATGCCCTCCTGTGGTTTTCATGGCCCTGCACTTTTGCAACAAAACTTATGAGCTGATAATGAGGCTGTTTACAAGGCATTACCACAAGGTGCTAGGTGGCACCAGATGCTATAGCTCCCGCGTTTCCTCATTCCTGCCAAGAAATGTTTAATACTGAGAATCAGGTGCTAATGACACATGAGAAAAACAGAAGAAGCGTCCAATGGGCTCTGCATCAAGTTCCTGACCCATTCCCCATAAACACTTCTAACAAGCCTGCATGCCCTGAGTGCATTGCATAGAAGGAATAATAACTTCAGCGCATGGTCTGTGAGTAGGCTACACAGAATATACGCAGTTTGCACATAGCCTGCATTCATGCCTTCTACTTGGTGCATACACATTCTACTCCAAACCTGGTGCGAGATCCTTAGGCAGATTTACAGCCTTGTCCCATGTGCAATGCACGTAACCGATTAGAAATAATATTACCAAGTGATGCCATGTTACAAAGAGAAACTTTCGAGCTCTGCTGAGTAACTGTAATTATAACTATCATCCCTTGATTTAAGTGTTGCTGTTAGCTTGTTCTGCCTAGCCAAAACCACATTGTAATTTGGGACATGTAGTGCCACACTCACATCACACTATACCTGAAGGAGCTCCACTGGCTCCCCATTCACAATTAAGCACAATTCAAACTCCTCACCCACACTTTCATGGCACTACATAACACTGGACGAGCATACCTCAACACTCGCACCTACTTTCACAAACCTTCCAGACACTTCAGCTCGTACTGCCTCCTACTTGCATGCATCTCAAACATACAGGAAACCAGATCCGGCAGTCGAGTTTTTGAGAGCTAGACCTATCAAATATATGATCAACACGATGGTATGTTGTTTAAAATGATTGGATGGTCTTTGAAAAGAAATATTTTGTTGTTCAATGAGGAACGATTGAGCTACAGCGAGGGACTGCGATGGGAACCTGCTTCGCTCCCAGCTATGTTAATTTACACATGTGCTGGTGAAAGGAGCAGGTGCTCAATGAGTTAAGTATGGAAAAATGGGCAGATATAATTGTGTTATCGGTCTGTTATATTGGCGACCTGTTTGTTATCTGGAAAGGTACTACAGAGCAGGTAGTTTTGTGAATTAAATTAATATCAATGACTTGAATTGGACATTCACCAGTCAGATCAGTAGGGTAGAGGTAGAATTTTTGGATATGAAAGCGAGAGTAGAGGGGCACAACCTAGTTACAATGGTTTATAGAAAACCTACTTCAGGGAACAGCATTCTGCATGCCCACAGCTCCCATCCAGTGGCCCTAAAAAACAGTATCCCATATGATAAGCCAGAAGAATCTATAGTACACAAGAGGGATACGAGAAAACAGAAAAAGAAATGCTGCTAAGACTGAAAGAAAGAAAGTACCCTGATAGGATTCTGAACACAGCAAGTAGTAGGATAAGAAAGTGCACTAGAGAAGATGCTCTGTTCAAGACCAATAATAATACGAAGGAAAATGGGTGTAGATTTATTACTGCTTACTACTGTCACCAGGCTAAAGTAAGATCTATTTAAATAAACAATGGCATCTGATTAAAAATGTGCCTGTAATAGGTAAACACAAGGCCAGGAGACCCTTGATTACGTACAGAAGGGACACTCTATAGATGATAGACTAATAAGAATTGAGAAGAGAAGAAGACCTGGCTAACATCCAAAGGAGCCTTCAAAACTTCTATAAATATAAGGCATTTCAACAAGGCTCAATGTAAAAGAGATCAGAACACCATTTTATAAGAAAATACAGATTAAGAAGAATTTGAATTGACAGAGTTAGCAATTTATATGTTGACTTGTCCTTGCTCTAAAGTGTTGTTGTATTCCTCTTAGGGTATCCATAAACGGGCTTTCCAGTATCATGTCCTTATATAGGCACAATTCGCCCTGCCCTTATATAGGCATAAAATCCCAGCCCTTATTTAGGCATTAAACCATGCACTCCAAATACAGGCATGGTCTCTGACATCCGTCCACCCTAACGTCACAACGAGTTCATGAAGAACAGACCCTTAGGCTGCGGGAGTTTCCCTGGTCCAGGACTATTGATTTCTTCAAGGACTCATATATTATGCATGAACCATTATTCCTTAGGGGGTTCATTCATGACGTCTTTCGCTGTCCAACTCACGTCAATGCTAACATTCTTAGGTGCTCTCAGGTATAAATATACCTTCCCTAGCCCCTGTAAACCAGAGGAGACCTCGACTTCAGAGGAGCCCGTTTCCCGGCCTGACGCACTGAGAAGACGCTGTCATCCCTGCACGCAGAGAGCCCAGCTTCCAGCTTCCAGTGATCTGACTTCCTTGCGGGGTGTTGGAGTTCGAGTCTGGCAAAGAGATTCCTACCTCTCTCATTCTTCAGGTATGGAGCTGACTAGAATCTAGAGGGACTCTTGGCATACTAGGCATACTAGACTTAACATACTCTTGGTATACCATAGTAAGGAATACTTCACCTACTTCTTCCCTCTTCCTACACCTAGGTCAGGTTAGGTACATTGGGGTAGAATTAGCTTAGCAACGCATCGTATGAGTACTCGCATTTTTAGTCTGTGTTATTTATGTAACAGCATATGTACTAAAAGATAATGCTATCGCAGTATTATTTATGTCTACTGCTCACCCTGTACATTATTTATCTTGCATACTGTCTTGTGATCGTAACAGCACATTATACTTACACCAGAAACAAGACTGTTCAATAAATCCTTTATTGAAACGCCCGTCTATTTCTTTCTGTGTAACTTGGAGAAAACTAAGCATGCACGACTGAGCTGAGTGAAATAGTTATCTATTGTTTCCACGACTCTGGGACACGTTCTGATTCTAAAGGGAAACACAGTGGTCATGTTTTGCGGCTGCCAGAAACTACTCCCTTCTTGTTGTCAAGGAGTTTCTAGTGGCCTCTGAGCTAGCTGGCACAAGTAATTAAGTTTAATATACTCGATAGGGACATACTGACCTTAGTCCTATGTCAAACCTATAGGATATATTATTCCAATGCGCAGAGCCTATTAGGGAAATAGGAGCTACACTACATGGCGCCCAACGGTTTGGTAAGGCAGTAATTCAACGTTAGATACTGAGTAACTCAGCCGTGCTTTTTCTCTCAAGACCCCTACCCATATACTCCAAAAGACGTCTGGAGTGGGCAGGGTTAGGTATCCACCACGGCTACATAGGGCAGTACCCTATATATTAGCTGTTTGGTTTGCTCAACGTTGAAGGATACAGTGTTCCACAATATTGTGCACCTTATCTTTGTTTCCTTGAAACTTGTTCTACATTTTTCAAAAAGCAAAATGCCTGGTTCCGACAATGAAGCCGGAAACGGTGGAGCTGCGGCTGATCCAGCCCAAGCAGCAGTTTTTAACTTTACCGGTTTAAATGAAACCGAGGAGGGTGTTATAAACATCCATCCAAATTTAAGAAGAGCCATCACTCTAAAACTTATGAAACATGGCCTACCACCAAGAGGCGGTAGAGCAGTTTTCGTGATAGAGGCACATGAATCCTTTCAGACAGAGGTATTCTATTCATGGGTAATATATTTCCTGAATCCAATTCAGTAAAACAGATGTTTCACTTCTACAAAGAAGATGAACCACCAGAGGAATACATTCCTTTCGAGGATATAGAAATTCCATTAACATACCAAGAGCATCAGCTCTGGTTTAAAGGCGCCCTAAAACATCACAAAAACATTACTAGGCTCGGTCCACTAGGTAGACCAGGAGCAACATGGCCAATTCTAGCCGGCTACACACCTCATCCAGACATTGAAGAGATGTCAGATGAAGAATTACTTACTCAACTCACAGAGTTAATAAAAATTTACAGACAATTGGTCCAATATGTCATGCGGACTTTTACAGTCCGACCACCATTGACATATCCAAATCCAACTCCCCAACAGGGGAATACACTAAAAATTACACCACAGACTCTATACGCAGTCATGGGTAAAATGCCCACAAAACGTGAGCAAATTCCATTTTGGATAGCTCAAAAAATTACTCAAATCGAAGCAGTATTTCCAAATACTAGCCCGCATGAGAAGCACAGAATCCTAACAATCAGTTTACCGATGGGGATCACACCACAACTGGAAGACTGCACCACTTGGGGCTCAGTCTTTGCTGCCATCTATACTAAAACACATGGTATTCCGTCAATTGCGGTAATACCTGATGTCCTAAAACAAATTCAAAACGAATACGGGGCAGAGCCTGCTCTAAATTTAGGTATGAAATTACTGAAAAATTTCGACCAGGTCTCAACAATAATATTGTCTAATATTAAAGGGGAGGCAGCAGCAGTGGCGATCCCCCAAAAATTGAGGGAATTCGATGTTACAGAACATCAAACTGAGCTACCCAGAATAATAGAACAATCTTATGCAGAATTAGACAGAGATAGTTTGGGTGGAAGACCAGTGAAGCCGAAACTATCTGAAAGTCCTGAGAAGGACTCAATAAAACAAACTCCTACATCTTCTAAAAAGAAGTGGGAGTCTACTAAACAAAAATCAAACGAGAAACGTTCTCAATCCCGAGGTAGGTCTCCTCAAAAGGAGCCCTCTGAAAGGAGGTATAACCTCAGGAATAGGGATAATTTGAGAAAACCTGATAGGTATCAAGATACTGATACACGTTCCTCTCGTCCCTTTCAGATCTCATCACAGACTTCGGAAAGAAGAGGACGATCAGAACATAAAGAAGAACGCGTGAAATCGAAAGACGACAAACACGCTTCAAAAACGAAAGTAAAACCTCAATTCTCCAAAAGAAAGTAGCAGGTCTGAAGATCAGACATGCCGAGAATACTGAGAACACAACTCAAGAACGGAGAATGGGCTCAGACAATGCTGGACAGTGCAGCAGAAGTCACAATAGTTCGCCAGACCGTGAAGGAACTTCTGGAGATAGTGGACTTGAATGAGTACATCACAGTAGAGACTGTAGACACCAGGGTTAGTACTCCACAAAAGTTATATGAAATAACACTCCGGATGGAGGGAGACAAACCTAGACAGGTGAAAGCACTTTTTGGGAAAGACTATCAAGAGGCTATGACATACTTCTAGCAGAAAAGGACTGGCCACCACAATTTGTCAGGGAGTGCCCACATGGCGAGGACATTATTATGCCTGCCTTCTCCAACCATATTCCTATACATCTAAAATATACATATGCCAGGAAATGGGCAGTAGCCCAGGCCCCAGCATTATATAAAAATCACGTAGGGTGGGATGAGGATTCACCTCACCATAAAATACATCTGAAACATGAACCTACTACACAAAGGCAGTACCCTATAAAGCAAGAAGGTAAAAAACAGGTCAGGGAGATCTTAGATCAACTTGAATATCAAGGGGTGATTGAAACATGCACCTCCTCAATGAACAATCCTTTGTTTCCTGTCTCCAAACCAGACAATACATATCATCTAGTTTTGGACTACAGACACCTAATCACTTGTTCTAAAACCTTTGCAGTGCAAAATGCACATAGCACAGCATTAATGAATAACATTGTGCGTAAAAAATATAAAACAACATTAGACATCTCAAATGGTTTCTTTTGTCAAAACATAGCACCTGAAAGCAAGTACTTAACAGCATTCTCCATAATGGGGACCCAGCGTCACTTTTGTCGACTCCCACAAGGGTTCAAAAACAGCCCAGGTTTATTCTCAGCGAGGGTAACGGAGTTATTACAAATTTATGACAATGAGGCATTGTCCTATGTCGATGACATATATCTGACAGACGATGACCTGGAAAAACACTTGAACAGGGTGAGCACCATTATACTGGGTTTCGCCTCTGAGGGCTATAAGTTCAACTTTAAAAAGTCCAGAATTGCCCATCTCAATGTCCTATTTTTAGGATATGAGCTTTCAAGTGAAGGCAAGAGCTTGGCAGCTAACTTTTTAGAAAAGTGTGCGCTGCTCCAACCTCCAAAAACGCAAAAAAACTTACAATCCATCCTGGGTTTCCTAAATTTTGGAAGAACATACATACTAAATTATGCAGAAAGGGTTAAACCTCTCTACGCATTAATCAAACCTGATTTTTCAATCAAAAACTGGACACAGGAACACACAGAAATCTTGCGTTCACTACAGGCTAACATGTTAGCAACAAATCACTTACAAACACGCGTAAGTCAACGCAATTTGGTGATCTGAATAATTTCGGGACAATGTGGATTCACCTACTTAACCTTCAATGAGGGTGAGAAAATCCCAATTGCATACAAATCCCATTTGTACACACAAGCGGAAATGCGCTTCAGTTCAACTGAAAAAATTCTGACAGCAGTTCAAACCGCTGTAGCATAAGAAAGAGGCTTAGCCCAAGGGAAACGCATTATTGTCGTGACCCCGGTACCGGCTTTAGAAGCTGTTACAAAAGCGAGCATTCCAAATGCTAAAGAATTACATCCAAGATGGATACAATGGGTTAATTCTCTTGTTGCAATAGATGTTGAATATGTTTTTGATCCAGATTTAAAAACACAAGCATTCCTACAATATGAACAAGAATGTCCTCTGCCTACTGAAATTCTGCCTCTTGATCAGTACAAATTTATAATTTACACTGACGGATCCGCACAACCCGCAATAGGGAGTAAGCAAGCTTACAGTGCAGCGTGTGCAATCGTTAAAGGTCGCATGCGAGATGGCATCTTCAGACCTAGGGTCACAAAAACTCAATCTCTAGGGGATTGTACAGCTCAGCGAGCTGAACTACAAGCATTCAAACTGGCAGTTGAAAGTACAGATCGAGAATTCCCCACACTAATAGTGTGCGATTCCTTTTACTGTGTTCAGTCGTATAATGACTATATACAAAACTGGCTTGAAAATGGTTTCAAAGATGCGAAAGGTGGCACAATAAAGCACAAATTGCTTTGGGAACAAGTAGTTAAGTTGAAAAACGAACTACCAAAGGCTCACATGATACACACACTGAGTCATCAACGTGATGGCGTTCACGTTGCAGGGAATTCATTGGCTGACGAAGCCGCAAAGGGGGCTGTGCAGACGGCTTCCGTAGCTGCGATCACTCGTTCAAAAACAAAAATAGACGGTGAGATAATGTTGGCTGTCAATGCATCAAGCAAAGGCAGCAGTGCAGCGTTACCAAAAAAGTTTCCACTCAAGTACTCTTATGTAATTGATGCGAACAACGTTCCTTTACTCGAATCCCTGGAGTGGGGGATAGGGTAATTCCAAACATGGAACGTAGAGCAGCCTTGATTTATGAAACACATTTGGGGGAGGGTCTGTCACATCAAGGGATCTCTAAAACGATTTTGACGTTAAAAGAGATGTACTGGTGGCCTGGAATGAATACAGAAATTCACATATTCATCAACAACTGCTTAGACTGTAAATTACAGCGAGATAGCCACCAAACACCATGCTGCGAATGCGGCAACCCAGTACAGACATCATTGTTAGACAGCATTAGACTATCTACGCGCCTGCGTCCTACTCGACAAAGGCATTCCCGCAAATACTGAATCTAGGTTCCTATGGTTATGGCCTCAGCGCTCGGCTGACGCTCGAACTGTTATAAAAGATTTGCGAGTCTTTATCGGCACATACGCAATAGGCACGCTACATTCTGACCAGGGTCCTGCGTTTAGCTCTAGGGCTTACAAAGAAGCCATGGCCAGTCTGGGCGTTGCATTGAGGTACTCCTCTCCATTCCATCCTGAGGGAAATTCGGTTGTGGAAAGGAAATAAAGCAGTCTATAACAGCTAGGGTATTAGGTTCGGGTGATGGGTGGGTCAAACACCTTAGTGGGGTTCAACGTGCATTGAACAACCTGCCAAGAAGTTCTCTAGGGGGGGTCACTCCATATGAGATCCTATTTGGGACAAGAATGTGGGTACCAGACATTGAACACGTAGGCACAGTGGTGGAAAATAAACCATTTGATATCAAAGATCGTTTGGCTATTTTACAGGACTTAAACAAATTAAGAACGAAACAAAGCAACGTATTCCTACAGTCAACCACCACTGGGGATCAACCGGCTGTCCCAGCAAGGCCTGTCTGGATTCCAAAAGTTGGGGATCTAGTCAGAGAAAAGATTGAGGACAAAAAGGAATTTGGACCTTCTTACAGACAACCAGTACCTGTCCTAGCAGTTCAAGGAACAAGAACAGTACTACTGCCGCCCCTTGCTGGAAGAAAGGAGAAAAGATTTGTGTCCATCGACCTCATCAAACCACAGTATGTGGCCAATACTAAATAGTAGGCCTCGTGGACTCCGACCTAGTAGCAAACGCACTCCTCTCGCTACTATCCAAGAGGTTCATACTGAAAGACTGATAACAATCGAGAATTCAGCTGAAACAAATGAAGGACTATGCAACAACGCTATGGAACTCATCCCTCTTGAACACCAAGTAACAGTTCGTCCAAATACACCTGTCTACACCAACGTAACAAGTGATGAACTGGTTCCAGTGATTTCTACAAATCCTGATGCAATTCCAACAATTGACAGAACTGCTTCTGGCTATTTCATTAACTTTGATACGTTCTCAGAAGATCCGAGTGAACCGGAAACGACGCCAGTGTCATTGAAATTCAAGCAGCAAGTACAAGACTTTCTTCATTTTGTGAAAAAGACTTATTTGGTTTCTCCATGGATTGAACTCTGGATTACATCTGGACTTTTTGTTTTCCTGCTCTGGCTAGCTTTGGTTACAACTGTAAGCGTGCTTATAAGTGGCAGATACATCCATGTGAACACTGAAGGAAAAGACGTAAACGTACTTTTGAAACCTCATAAATCTTCCCATCGTGAAGCAAGAGACTTATCATCAGTGAACATCACAGCTGTTCCTATACAGGATGGTATAGTGTGGGACAAAACAGATTATGATATCTTCGGCCCGAATGAACAATTGAACATTCCACATTTGTTTAAAATTTCACTAAGTGATCTAATTACGTCCAGTACCTATTCAGATGATTGGGACTTTGAGACTGTAAACAACATAATGTTTGACCTAGAAAAATCTGCTGCATTTTCTAAACATGAATATTTAGAGGGTTCATCAGACTATGAACAAATGTATTGTTTTAATCACTATGGTCATCATTATTTGCATAAATCTGCATATCCAAGAAATGTGTTTATGTTTAACCAATGGGAACATTGTCCTACACCACCTAAAGGTAGTTCAAAAACATTTGCTAATAAGTTTCCATATTTTTCAGGTTACAATACATCTGATCCAGAAATGTTTTACTATAAAAATGTAAACAAGACAGGACTGAAAATTATGTTAACAAATACAAAACAGATTTACTCTGAATTATTTAATGCCCAACTGTCTAGACAGGGTTTCGACTTTTGGAAAGACACAATTGACACAAAAACTGTGTGGGGTACTAAAGATTGGCAAGTGCAGGGGATAGAAGCTTTATTTAGAGCCTGCATCATCCCAGAACAAATAATGTTTTTGAATGAAACTATCCAACAAACATCTTGTCTTGGATTAGCCAAGATAAAAGAGATGAACACACCTTCGGTACCAACACCTGCCAGTGAAAATAATACAAAGGCAGTGGTGACAGTTGACAATATACTACAACTCAACAGATCTAATCCTACTTGGAAAAAATGGTTGATCTGGCCCAAGACACGAATAACTGTCAGGAAAGATTCCTGAATAAAACTCAGGGCTTTACTATTCATAGGCCAGACCCAAGATACGTCCAAAGACAACATCCGGGGGTAGTAACAACATACAGTGTAGGTAAATTATGCCTCGATTGGCTGCATAAGTCTACACTACAGGATGTGAAACAACACTTAACCTTACTTAAAAAGGACGCAGACCTTAGGGAATTCTTGCTTGGACCAAGAAAACTGCGTCAAAAACGTTTCATATATGCCGGCATTTATGCTGCTTATAATGAAGCTTGGAAGGTATCACAGATAGAGGCCGCAGAACGAATACGTGAACTTGATCGTATTAATTTTGAGAAAACACTCTCTGTGGTCGACAATGGGTTAACAACTTTGTCCTCCAGAATATATTCATTGGATGGCATTATATCCTCTGCTATCGACATTCTAGAACAAGATTTGGCGATGTTACAACAAGGCCAGTCTCAATTACGTTCTATTATGTTATTAAGCTGGACGCTGCAATCTTTGCGAGCGGGCTATGTGCCTTGGCGTTTCATCAACACAACGGCTCTGTTTGCAGAATACAATCTAACTGATAAACAGATCGAAATGGCACAAAGAGGAGCAAAGTATACAGTGCTGAGCATTGAAAAATTGGAAAAGTTACCATTCACTGTGGCAGAAAAACCAGCTACAGAATGGCTTATTCATGGCAAAATAACATTACCTGTGAGTACTTTTCAGTTTCAGTATTGCCTCAGACAAATGCAAGCAGGCAAATATGAAAGGTTGGGTAAGGAATACATGAAGACATCTTGGGATTTACCGTATACATATAGATGTTGGAGTGGGGATCGTGAAGTGTTTTTGAGCGGTTCAAACTGTAAACTTGCACTGAGTGGTTCACTTATATGTCAAGACATTTCCTTGCACGGGGCTTGTAATGGTTCAGTGGAAGATTTGTCTTGCCATCAGCAGGGTATACCAGCTGCTGTGATTAATCCAACGTTTGGACAACTTTCTAATGGGAGTTACCTCATGTTGAATGATCAGAGCTGCTGCGGAATGCTGCCAGGCATCCCATATCTAGTAACGGTCAACTCCAGGGTCACTTGCTGTATGCAAGTATTGTTTGCCCCAATAGACACAGTCAGGGAGTCGCCTATATGGCCTTCGCTGAACGTCTCTTTTATAAGATTTGATACTCTAAGCAGAATGAAAGCCATGCTTTTACAGCAAACAGTGCCTTTGACCTCGGCCAAAGAAACCTATGATCTACAAATAGCAAGGACTTCGGCTGAGATACAGACTTTAATACGTACAAACTGCCCTATACATTTTGTGGAAATGATATCACGTATCTTTAACATGTCTGATACAACCGGAATTGTACATGTATTTAAGAGCATCTGCTCAGGTCTGTTAGCACCTTTCCAGGCAATACTCGGAATCATCCCAAACTTTGCACATTCGGTGTTTGGTGGCATACCATTAATTCTAGCACTTGTTGCCGGAATTCTATTTCTCTTCCTGCTATTGCGCTATGGCCAGCCTATTCGCAGACATCACTCCGAGCGAAATGGAGAAAGCTCTCCTTGAACGAAAGTGCCGTGAGCAAATAGTAAAGCTTTTGGGCATGACTCGTCTACGGGACCTTAATACAACTTGGTTCCTGTCATTCAGACCAATCTGGCAAGATTGCATCTTACCTGTTCTACGATGCCTGCTATGCGGTGAAGAATGCGTGTTGGACACCTGTCTAACATTTCCATCAGCAACGCCAACGGATGTCGATACTCTGCTGGACCCGATAACGGCCCATGCTCTGTGTTGTCCCCAGAGGCTTCCTATCCTGCTGTCAGCATTCATTGAGATCTCACAGATGCTTCCGGCTGCTGCTGAGGTACGAGAAAGATCTACAGGCACACAGGTAACAACGGACGCGAATATTGCTGAGGCAACCTATGCTGGAAGCAATGCTTCCCATCTCTGTGCAATTAATCTACTACACGAGGTGATCCAACTGACACCAACAACAGTGGATGATGTTTTGTCTATTGAAATAGATGATCTCATGTTTACACCAGACCCGTGAAATAACTCTGATTCGGCATACAGTGTTCCAGAGCTGCAGTGACAATTTGGCCTTCATTTTTAAACAACTTGGAACTCTACCAAAATTGAACTTTTTCCCCATTTTTTGAACGAAAATGGCACATCGATCTGCTTAAAGTAGAACTAGCCTTATAATACAGACTTCAAGGTACTTCCACGGACACTTAGTCATCTTGTGTGTCTAAAACAGTTCATTAATTTTCTTGACATGAAATGACTTTGATTTTTGAGAAACTTATCGATCATTTTTTGTCAAATGTAAATATTACTGCTTATATCATTCCAATTGCATTTATTATTCAAACTTTATGCCTGTAATGAAAAGCAATGCTTCAAATGTACAGTACCTTTTGCATTCTAATAGGTTTTTAAATGCCTTTTTAAATGGTTTTATGAAAAATTTTAGAAATATGCGGTACTCCATTTTAATGTTTAGCATTTTAAATGTTTAGCATTTTAGTATTATCGTACACACGAAAGAGGAGTGGGTGTTGTATTCCTCTTAGGGTATCCATAAACGGGCTTTCCAGTATCATGTCCTTATATAGGCACAATTCGCCCTGCCCTTATATAGGCATAAAATCCCAGCCCTTATTTAGGCATTAAACCATGCACTCCAAATACAGGCATGGTCTCTGACATCCGTCCACCCTAACGTCACAACGAGTTCATGAAGAACAGACCCTTAGGCTGCGGGAGTTTCCCTGGTCCAGGACTATTGATTTCTTCAAGGACTCATATATTATGCATGAACCATTATTCCTTAGGGGGTTCATTCATGACGTCTTTCGCTGTCCAACTCACGTCAATGCTAACATTCTTAGGTGCTCTCAGGTATAAATATACCTTCCCTAGCCCCTGTAAACCAGAGGAGACCTCGACTTCAGAGGACCCCGTTTCCCGGCCTGACGCACTGAGAAGACGCTGTCATCCCTGCACGCAGAGAGCCCAGCTTCCAGCTTCCAGTGATCTGACTTCCCTTGCGGGGTGTTGGAGTTCGAGTCTGGCAAAGAGATTCCTACCTCTCTCATTCTTCAGGTATGGAGCTGACTAGAACCTAGAGGGACTCTTGGCATACTAGGCATACTAGACTTAACATACTCTTAGTATACCATAGTAAGGAATACTTCACCTACTTCTTCCCTCTTCCTACACCTAGGTCAGGTTAGGTACATTGGGGTAGAATTAGCTTAGCAATGCATCGTATGAGTACTCGCATTTTTAGTCTGTGTTATTTATGTAACAGCATATGTACTAAAAGATAATGCTATCGCAGTATTATTTATGTCTACTGCTCACCCTGTACATTATTTATCTCGCATACTGTCTTGTGATCGTAACAGCACATTATACTTACACCAGAAACAAGACTGTTCAATAAATCCTTTATTGAAACGCCCGTCTATTTCTTTCTGTGTAACTTGGAGAAAACTAAGCATGCACGACTGAGCTGAGTGAAATAGTTATCTATTGTTTCCACAACTCTGGGACACGTTCTGATTCTAAAGGGAAACACAGTGGTCATGTTTTGCGGCTGCCAGAAACTACTCCCTTCTTGTTGTCAAGGAGTTTCTAGTGGCCTCTGAGCTAGCTGGCACAAGTAATTAAGTTTAATATACTCGATAGGGACATACTGACCTTAGTCCTATGTCAAACCTATAGGATATATTATTCCAATGCGCAGGGCCTATTAGGGAAATAGGAGCTACACTACAGTGTATGTAGAAAGCACCATCTAACAAGTATATAAACAAATCTGATAACATCTCAGAGTAATAAGGAATAAAGATTCTAATTACCCAGTAGCCAGACATTTTCAAAAATATGATGGAGATGAGAAGCTAATGAGATATAGCGTGATTGATCAAGTGAACAAGCCAGCGAGAGGAGGGGACAGGGAAAGAGAGTTGTGAAGACTGGAGTCCACAATATTATAGATATGGATTCAAGGGAGCTCCAGAGACTGAATATAGATGAAGAATCGCATGTTCATCTGTAATTCTTCTAGCATAGGTAATAAAGTTGCAGTCGTTTTTTAAAGGTTTTAATGTTTTTAATATGTTTTTCAGAATATCTTCCTGGAAGTGTGTATTTTGGACTAAAATAACTAATGGGGCCTGAAAATTGGATTATTTAGTAAGATTGTGAGTACTTTTGCATTTTGTTTCTTGGGGCGGAATTATGATTCTGCAGTTTTAGTTGTACGTATACATTGTGATTAACTAAATTGTTTTGTTTTTGGTTTTGGCGCCATGATTCATATGGAGGAATCCACTTGGGAAGGAATGAATTGTTCATTTTTTAGGAAACCAATCTGGTGGCCGACGTTGTGATCAAGATTGATTTAGCAAAAAATGCGTTGACGCTTTGGAATTCTCAGCCCTCCGAGTAATCAACCTGAGCCCATGAAGAGAAGTATCCCATATGGGGATATTTTATTGATTGAAATAAACTGTAGTGAGGAGAAAGAGTTCAGAGTAGCTGAGGAAAATGTGAGTAACCAGTTTGTCCAAAGAGGATATAGGATGGATACTGATCCAGCGGTATACTATCAACAGATACTCCACTACCATATACTCACCTGGGCCCATAAATCACAACACACTCCGTATCGAGTAGACCGCTGGAGTCTTATAGTTTATAATTTCATATTTCTCAAGATTAGTTATTTAACATTCCTAACTAACCTTTCACTGATCAAAAAGTTATTTCCTCTGGTCAATGGACCATTAGTTGAACTAATTGATGGTGATAATGAACATAACTCTTAACTGTTCTTTAATTAAAGAAAATAACCACAGACTCGGGAAGTTTTAAAATCTTTATCTAAATTAAATAAATGTGAACCATCTCAAAAATTTCAGCACAAACACCCTCATTCATAAGAGTGTAAATTCAATCGAAATAATCATTTAAACAAAAAATACTTCAGACTCATGCAATAACTATGCTCAGAAAAGAGAGGATAGAGAGAAAAGAACATCTACAAACGGACAAGAAATAATAATTACCAAGGATGGTGTGAAGACCAAATCCCCTTGCCAAAGGGCTGGTGAGGGTCCCCCGAGATAGATCAGGAGACAAAGGCTTCAGGACAGGATTCAGGACAGGATACTTGACCTCTCTAAATACCGACGGCTGCATCGCACCCCTCTCTGACACTCTCTTCCTCCTCGAGTTTCTTCTGCGATCTTCTTGTCTAACCCAATTAAATTAAGATAGAAGGTTCTGCATTCGGTTTCTTCATCAGCATCTCACAGCATCTCTCCCTGCGTCAGCATCCCAGCAACACGAACTCCCAGACAGCATCCCGAGCTCTGCTACCTAACTAACTAAAACTACCTCAATTATATCCTTCGTTCATCATGTACAACCCACTAAAGTTTCAATATCGTAAAAATACGAAATCTAATTGATCAGGCAAGGGGGATGATCATCACACCATGCTTACATATTACTTTTATTCTATCATTCCATTGTTTGCAAAACCCATCCCCTTAAACTTTATTCATTTCTTTCGTTCCCATACATATCCAAACTTTATTAGCAACAATTATTTCAAAATCATGAATATGAGTCTTCTTGACTGAACTCTTCACCCTCTGTTCTCAGGGCACATCATTCTCGTCCTTGGACGGCTGACAAAACCTTGGTCATCCTTCCGGGTTAACTTACTTGTGGGCCTGCGCATAAATCACGTGACTCAGCTTACTTTGGTCATTCGCGAAAGGCCCAAATGCGCACTAATAATAAAGTCAAAAAGACAAAAGTTACTTTCACAAATAAATGGTCTCACTGTATACCTCCCATCTCTACTCTAACCCTCTTTACTTATTAATACTTTCCCCGCATTAGCATTAGTAAAATAGCTGGTTTTCATTTCGACTAAGCAGATGCCATGCACGTGAGTCTTCAAGACTCCATTTTAATGCCTTCTGCACATGCGCTAGAATTTCCCCCCAGGCTTTATCTCGTCATACTGCGTAGATGCAGTTGACGCATGCGCGGTAAAGATTTCCCGTTTAAAGCTGTATTAGTCTGTTTTCATTGTTATTTTCATTAGTACACACATAAGCAAGCTTCGCTAACCCATGTGTTTCTGTGGTGCGTGTTATTATTTACAGGACACGGTTAGTAATTCGTTAATAAGTTAAACGAGAGGATTACTTTCGAGCAAGTCTCTTTCTTTACGAGTCCTCGCTCCATCAATACCATCAATGCAGCTACAAGGAAGGTAGAGGGGATGAGCAGGGACAGGATCCATTTCACCAACAGAAGAGGGTGAGATACAAAGAAAAAAGACGAGAAAGAACATAGATTAATAACATCAAACCAGTGCCTAATTTGTGCCGGTGCAAGTGCTGTGTGCAGTAGACTAGTAGTGCCAAGCTGCTGAAAGGCTGAAAATAAAAAACAAATAAAGCATATTGAAGGAATTGGAAGGATGCACCTTCAGCGACTGAATAGAACCATCCTGTCACTGTGCTCATACTAAGAGTTAAGACGATGGGCAGTCAGTGGCAGAGGAAACACCCCTTCTTTACAATTCCAGCCCACTTGGGAGCACCTGTCACCTGCCATCACCCATTGGCTCTGCAAGGACCCATTTTCCTTGTTTGACCAGGGCCACTGGAATCCATGGCATGCCTCTGGATGTGAACCGTAAAGTAATATCAGTGCTTACTTTGAGCCGGTGGCTGCAGGTGGGGCAACCAGTACTTATTTTTGGGCACTAGCACTTATTGTTCCTATCACACTTTGACCCAAGACAAGAAAGAGAAAAACACAAAAGGGGTGACAAAGAAAAAGATGGAACAGTGACAAAGGGTGGAAGCAGAGATGACAAAGAACGTGCAGGAGAGAGAGAGAGGGGCACAGAGTGTCTGGTGGTGGGTTAAATGTGCATGAAGGGCGCTCAAGCCTACCCGGTCTTGGTCTTTGGCACCACAACATTCTGCAGTGCTAGTGGCGGCTTCTGAGCAAAACTTTGAGCCCCGGCACTCATTATTTTACAAATGAAGCACTGCATCATACAGTAATGAACAAGCAGCAGATAGGGGTATACTAAATGAACATTGGCATTTAATGCACTGTGATCATATATTAGAAAAAGAAGTATCTAAGAGACCTGAGATTTCTTTCAGGAGATCCCACTCCATGAGAGACAGTCTGATTAGAAGCCATGTAAAGATGGTAGAGACAGAAACAAGGATTTTTTTTAAATGCAGTAAGTGCAAAGCCTGCCTGTATGGGGTGAACACATCAAACTACCAAATGCCATTCCAGACAAGTCCAAGAAAGATAAGAAGAGTTTTTCGTGGAAAAAGTGATTATGTGGTCTGTATCCTATCATATACTTGCCGTAAGAACTACATTGGGCTCACAATTCTCCTAGTGCATTAATGAATATTGCAGCACATTAGGTCAATCAGAAATGTTGACATGTTCTGACACTGGCATTTTTCAGGTGGGCTGCTGGCCAGTGTGCTGTTTTTAGGGCAGATTTGGCTGCCATGACCTAGCCATAAAAGCCTCTATTGTGTGGTTCTAGTCATGGCCTCATGCAGTCTATAGTTGACGAAAGCATTTTTGCCAGAGCTGATTTTTGATTCCGGGCCGGCTCGACCCGACCCTAGGATTGCAGCGAGTGTGGTGGTAACTCTAGACCGGCCAACTCACATGGCAGGAGCCGAAACAACGGGTTGTTTACTCAGCGTCGGACTGGTCACAGAGCAACCGGCAGTGTCTGACAAACCGGTGTGTGGCCATCTTTTTTTGTCTGCGGGCCTGTTTTATGGTCTTCTGGGCCGGTTTTTACTGTTGGTTTCACCGCTATTAAAACAAACATTGCCTGCAGCAAGTTCAAATCCACGCAGTTATCCACATCTTGAAAAACACTTCTACAGCGAGTCTTTACAGGATCAAAACAGCCCTAGTTTGCAAACATGGGCTACTTTTTTAGCTATCTCATCCACTAATGGGGGCCACTTTCATTTTGGTGCCAAGGGCTAGTTTATGTCTCGGTCCCCTGTTGGTTCTTCTATGGGATTGGATTATCCTGAGGCCTTTCGGCACACTCCCAGGTTCCCAGGAGGCCGGTCCTGCCCTGGGGGGCTGCTGAACAGGATGCAGGCCTGCTCCGGGCACGCTCGTGTTTGCTTTCATTATTCTAAGCAAACAGGTGCTGACTGACAGTTAAACAGCAGCAGGTGCGGTCTTGGTGGAAGGATGGACACGCCCATGTCGCCCTCCCTTCCTCCTCGCACTCCTCAGCTTTCGGGGCCTCTTCAAATTAACATTTTGGGCTTTTATGAAGCTAGCGTAAAATCATATGTTTGTTTCATACTGGTGTACAAATGAGGGGGCAGATTTACAATTAACTAACGCAGCACGGCGCAGCAAGTCATTTTGCTGCGCCATGCTGCGTTAGTTTGGAAAGCACAGGGATGCGACATATTTACAAGAATATGTCGCATCCTTGTGCTTCCCCTGCGCTGGCGCACAAACTGCAGCCATAGCCGCGGCAAGAGGCACCCTTGCACCATGGTGCAAGGATGCTCATGCGTCGTGGGGAGATTAGTCTTGTGCAGGAAGGGCACCTTCCTGCATAAAAACAATAACTACAACCATTTTCCTCTTTCAATGTGTGCTGCAGAATGCAGCACGCATTGAAAGAGGAAAAACGAGGAGAAATGAAAACATTTCTCCTCGGTGCGTCTCGCTACGCCACCTCTAGGGTGGCGTAGCTCAGACGCATCTCCAGAGTTACGATTTCTCGTAATTCTGGAGATGTGTCTTGTTCCATGGGTGCTGCGTGGGAACACCCACAGCAACACCCATGGAACGCCCCTTCACCGCAAAGTGCTGCGTGTGAATGGGCCGTATTTACAAGGAGAGGAAAAGTCACGCAGGGTGGCTTTTCCTCTCCTTGTAAATATGGAGCAGCCCCCTGCGCCACCAGTACGTCACAAAAAGTGACGTACTGGTGGCGCAGGGAGCTTGTAAATCTGCCCCGAGGTATCTGTGCTCTTTATTTTCCGCTGCGATCCCCGCGGAGAGCCACCCGGGTACTTAGTGCAAGTGTACAAAGAAAGGTTATTTTCGTCCACGAAACTTTGCAAAGGTTTTGAATTTTGCACTTCTCCGGAGCTGGAGAACTTGTTACTTTTTATGACGCTTGCAATGTTTTTTCTCCGCACAACGTGCGGAATGCAGTTCATGTCACGGGAATACTCTGGGCACATGCGTGATAGAAAATGTATGCAGAATTTTTCTCCCCAAGTTTATATCTTGCACAGCTCTTCCATGAGCAATGGTGGTGTAGAGAAGAGGGACGCCCTTGTCTACAAACTATTATCTTCTGCAGAGAGATTTCGATTTAATTTAAAAAAAGGTTATAAGACATAAATTGGTCAAAAAGCCAAGATTTTTTAAGGATGTTCTGAAGCTTAAATTGTTTCAAATTATGAAAAAGTGAAACGTTTTGAGAGACCTTTGCTAAGATTGCAAAAAAAAATCCCAATTCTGTATATCCTGCTGACCAATTTTCACATGGGAGGGTAGCAACCTTGCACAAACAGAAACACGGGATGTAAACACGGAAAAGCAGAGTCCTTTCCATGCTGAGGTTAGCACACGTTACTGAAGCTTGCACCCGGCGCACAGGCTGTCAGACCACACGGCACGTGCTGACCGTCCACAACCCACCTCGTGGCAGACATTTTACGCACCCCACCTATAAGGGAGTAAATTAGGTGCATATGCCGATTCCCTGGGACCTTGACTGCTTTTAAAAGACTGCTTTGCAGAGATAACGTTCCCGGTTGCATACCTGAGTAGTATATCTAGTACAGGGTTTTTTCTTTGCATTCTGGTACTTGCAGTCCTGCATTTATAAATGGGACAACATGACCAGACGAGTGAAAATACAAGGATTAAATACTGGAGTGGATGAACTACTCAGATATGTGATTAACTCGTGAGAGCGGAATTTGCACATATCTTCTCAATATGTACCTATAAGATGTTTTCACTGGAACATAAACCCTGGCCTTGAGAGAGTTTTAGAGTACAGTGGTCATCTCACGCCATGTCATCATAGACACTAGTTCCAGTCCTGGGTTTCCATGCGACAACCTAATGTATTCTCGTTGCTGTAGCCTTGGTTTGCCCCCATTGAGCTAGTTAGACTAACACACCTGGTAGCAGTGGTTGGCAGCTCAGGACTCAGGACTGGCAACACATGGGGTGAGGTGGCCATCCCATTTTAGAAGCCATTCCATGGCGGGTATATTCTGGCATGGTACCTCCCTTGGAGGAGATTTTAGCGCACGCCTCTCTACCCTCTAGAGTGGGGTTGCCGGAAACACACTGAATAGTGTGTTCACTCATAGGAAATCATACTGTCTTCCTACATTGACGGTAACGCCCCCTAGTTTACAAGGCACCAACAATGTGTCTAGTTTGATGGAGAGACCCAGGTTATTTCATTGTAAAATAAAAAGAAACAACGTCACTTCCGACAGACCCAGGTCATTTCATTGTAAGATAAAAAGAAACAGCGTCACTTCCGACAGGCCCAGGTCATTTCATTGTAAGATGAAAAGAAATAGCGTCACTTCCGACAGACCCAGGTCATTTCATTGTAAGATGAAACGAAACAACGTCACTTCCGCTAGACCCTGGTCACTTCATTGCAAGATGAAAAGAAACAGCGTCACTTCCGACAGACCCAGGTCATTTCATTGTAAGATGAAAAGAAATAGCGTCACTTCCGACAGACCCTGGTCACTTCATTGTAAGATGAAACGAAACAACGTCACTTCCGCCAGACCCTGGTCACTTCATTGTAAGATGAAACGAAACAACGTCACTTCCGCCAGACCCAGGTCATTTCATTGTAAGATGAAAAGAAACACAGCGTCACTTCCGACAGACCCTGGTCACTTCATTGTAAGATGAAAAGAAACAACGTCACTTCCGACAGACCCTGGTCACTTCATTGTAAGATGAAAAGAAACAACGTCACTTCCGACAGACCCAGGTTATTTCATTGTAAGATGAAAAGAAACAACGTCACTTCCGACAGACCCAGGTTATTTAATTGTAAGATGAAAAGAAACAGCGTCACTTCCGACAGACCCAGGTCATTTCATTGTAAGATGAAAAGAAACAGCGTCACTTCCGACAGACCCAGGTCATTTCATTGTAAGATGAAAAGAAACAGCGTCACTTCCGACAGACCCAGGTCATTTCATTGTAAGATGAAAAGAAACAACGTCACTTCCGACAGACCCAGGTCACTTCATTGCAAGATGAAAAGAAACACAGCGTCACTTCCGACAGACCCTGGTCACTTCATTGCAAGATGAAAAGAAACACAGCGTCACTTCCGACAGACCCAGGTCACTTCATTGTAAGATGAAAAGAAACAGCGTCACTTCCGACAGACCCAGGTCACTTCATTGTAAGATGAAACGAAACAGCGTCACTTCCGACAGACCCGGTCACTTCATTGTAAGATGAAAAGAAACAACGTCACTTCCGACAGACCCTGGTCACTTCATTGTAAGATGAAACGAAACAACGTCACTTCCGACAGACCCTGGTCACTTCATTGTAGGATGAAAAGAAACAACGTCACTTCCGACAGACCCAGGTCATTTCATTGTAAGATGAAAAGAAACACAGCGTCACTTCCGACAGACCCTGGTCACTTCATTGTAAGATGAAAAGAAACAACGTCACTTCCGACAGACCCTGGTCACTTCATTGCAAGATGAAAAGAAACAGCGTCACTTCCGACAGACCCAGGTCATTTCATTGTAAGATGAAAAGAAATAGCGTCACTTCGACAGACCCTGGTCACTTCATTGTAAGATGAAAAGAAACAACGTCACTTCCGCCAGACCCTGGTCACTTCATTGTAAGATGAAAAGAAACAACGTCACTTCCGACAGACCCAGGTCATTTCATTGTAAGATGAAAAGAAATAGCGTCACTTCCGACAGAACCTGGTCACTTCATTGTAAGATGAAACGAAACAACGTCACTTCCGCCAGACCCTGGTCACTTCATTGTAAGATGAAATGAAACAACGTCACTTCCGCCAGACCCAGGTCATTTCATTGTAAGATAAAAAGAAACACAGCGTCACTTCCGACAGACCCTGGTCACTTCATTGTAAGATGAAACGAAACAACGTCACTTCCGCCAGACGCTGGTCACTTCATTGTAAGATGAAACGAAACAACATCACTTCCGCCAGACCCAGGTCATTTCATTGTAAGATGAAAAGAAACACAGCGTCACTTCCGACAGACCCTGGTCACTTCATTGTAAGATGAAAAGAAACAACGTCACTTCCGACAGACCCTGGTCACTTCATTGTAAGATGAAAAGAAACAACGTCACTTCGGACAGACCCAGGTTATTTCATTGTAAGATGAAAAGAAACAACGTCACTTCCGACAGACCCAGGTTATTTCATTGTAAGATGAAAAGAAACAGCGTCACTTCCGACAGACCCAGGTCATTTCATTGTAAGATGAAAAGAAACAGCGTCACTTCCGACAGACCCAGGTCATTTCATTGTAAGATGAAAAGAAACAGCGTCACTTCCGACAGACCCAGGTCATTTCATTGTAAGATGAAAAGAAACAACGTCACTTCCGACAGACCCAGGTCACTTCATTGCAAGATGAAAAGAAACACAGCGTCACTTCCGACAGACCCTGGTCACTTCATTGCAAGATGAAAAGAAACACAGCGTCACTTCCGACAGACCCAGGTCACTTCATTGTAAGATGAAAAGAAACAGCGTCACTTCCGACAGACCCAGGTCACTTCATTGTAAGATGAAACGAAACAGCGTCACTTCCGACAGACCCGGTCACTTCATTGTAAGATGAAAAGAAACAACGTCACTTCCGACAGACCCTGGTCACTTCATTGTAAGATGAAACGAAACAACGTCACTTCCGACAGACCCTGGTCACTTCATTGTAAGATGAAAAGAAACAACGCTCACTTCCGACAGACCCAGGTCATTTCATTGTAAGATGAAAAGAAACACAGCGTCACTTCCGACAGACCCTGGTCACTTCATTGTAAGATGAAAAGAAACAACGTCACTTCCGACAGATCCTGGTCACTTCATTGTAAGATGAAAAGAAACACAGCGTCACTTCCGACAGACCCTGGTCACTTCATTGTAAGATGAAACGAAACAACGTCACTTCCGACAGACCCTGGTCACTTCATTGTAAGATGAAAAGAAACAACGTCACTTCCGACAGACCCAGGTCATTTCATTGTAAGATGAAAAGAAACACAGCGTCACTTCCGACAGACCCTGGTCACTTCATTGTAAGATGAAAAGAAACAACGTCACTTCCGACAGACCCTGGTCACTTCATTGTAAGATGAAAAGAAACAACGTCACTTCCGACAGACCCAGGTTATTTCATTGTAAGAAAAAGAAACAACGTCACTTCCGACAGACCCAGGTCATTTCATTGTAAGATGAAAAGAAACAACGTCACTTCCGACAGACCCTGGTCACTTCATTGTAAGATGAAAAGAAACAACGTCACTTCCGACAGAACCGGTCACTTTAGATTCTGACCTCAAGCACTTACCAGTTACTCTGTGCAAACATGAATTCCAGGATATTACTTGTTTTCAGAAACAATTGCGATTGAACCAGTGGTGCAACACTAAATGATGCCCCTCCCCACAGAATGTGATGAGGGGCCCTTCAGCCTCCAATATCCCACAGATATTAATTGTTCTTGGGCTGAATGGGGCCCCCCAGAAGGATTGGGGGCTCCCATCACTGTTGGGGGGCCAGTGGTGTAACACAAAATGATGCTCCTCCCCCACAGATTGTGCTGAGGTGCCCTTCGACCTCCCATATCTCACAAATATTCATTGGTCCTGGGCTGAATGGGCTCCCCAGAAGGATTGGGGGGGCCCCTGCACTGTTGGCAGACCCCACGCATCACAGGATCTGCAGGAGCCTGTTGTACATCCCTGGAATGACCCGAAGGAACCGCGGCCTGGATCAGGGAGTAGGGTTTAGTGGCTGGTAAATGAAGGAAGTGTCGGGGGAGTCCACCTTTACAGGGACACCTTGATGCATCCAGTGGACAGCAAAAAGGAAAACCTCCATGAGAACAGCAGTCATTACCTCTACGTCCCTCGTCCTTGTCCCAGTCACTACAACATGAGGTAAACAAACCTTCAAGACAGGAAGCAAAGAGCAGCCCGGGGGGAGAACTTGCCCAGGCTCCCACTGCCTGTCTGAGTGCCGAACCACAGCGCTCAGACTAATCACAACGCTGTATTGCAGAGTTGTAATTGGCTGTGGGGATCCTGGGATCCCGGGTGCATACTGCTGCCGGACTCAAGAAAGGGGACGGAGGAGAGGCAGCGGCCGGCCATAGCAAAGTAAGTGTGTTTTAAAAAAAATCTTTTTTATTCCCCCGCCCCTTCCCCCCGCTTCACCACTCCCATCCGGTAGCACCCACTACTGGCAGGAACTTTGGTCCCGCTATGGAGAGCTGCCACAAAACTACTGGGAGTGACAACTTACTGAGAGCACCCTCCTGTTGAAAGGAGAAAGGCTAACTGACCTGAAACTCATATTTCATTCTTTCCTAGATGGGATCTGATCAGTATTTTGAATCTTGCTGACGTATTGGGGATGTAAAGCTTTAAAATATTTTAAGCAAGTCAAGAAAGACTTCAAAGTAGTTTGTAGATTCAGAAGACTTTAGATAGATGCAATTTAGACATGCCATTACCATACGTTTAAAGGGAGACACAGAATTTCTGATGGCTCACTACTAGAGCATAAGGAACTATCTGAACTACTGTCATGAAAGCTACCTCACTTATCTAGAGAACTTTGATTAATAGTACTTTATTATCACTAGAGAGTTTGAGAATGAAATGGACAAGAGACTTAGGAGAAGCTGACAACTTGGAATGGAAGTAAGTCATACAACCCCCTAGAGAGGTGCAAATACAAGCTGGGTTCTGATAGGTGCAACTAAAGTTATTACAAAGCATCTATCCCATAGAAACCAGCTGTTTAAAATTGAGAGACCTAAGAATGGTTTATGTGTTAAATGATGTGGGCAAGTTGGGAATTTGTATCACACTATGGGGCATATTCACAAGGTCTTATCTCCGAGTTATCGCCACCTTAACCAGCCTCGCCCTCGCCACAGTCCCCCGCATCCGGAAAACGACCGCCGGCGGCAGATCCTTCTCCCACCTCGCCGCCAAGACCTGGAACACCCTCCCCACCAACCTCCGACAGACCCAAGACCTACTGGCCTTCAGAAGACTCCTCAAGACCTGGCTCTTCGATCAGTAGCAGCACCACCCCCCTCTTCCCCCAGCGCCTTGAGACCCTCGCGGGTATGTAGTGCGCTTTATAAGTGACATGATTGATTGATTGATTAACGCATCAAAAGTGGAGATAGATTTAACGCCCCATTCACAAGCGGGTGCAAACTGCAGACATCGCCAGTATTCCCGCGATAACTGCCCCAACGGGCTGATGTTGGCATCCAGGACAGGTGTGATGAACTTGGATGGGGCTGGCTGTGAGACTACTCCGACTCTGGCAGTTGTGGGTTGGAAGGTACCAGAGGCCAACATGTGCAGCACAGCCGGCAGCTTTGTTTGCGGAGGGATGTTCATTGTGCGCTGTGTTGGTACCCTCAGCAGGTGGGCGATGTGGGTCAGGATGCGGGGGATGGTTGTCCTTTTGGGCCTGTAGTGGGCAATGTCCTCCTCTGGCGTTCGGTCTGTGTGGCTGGTGCGTTTAAGGTGGGTCCGCTGTCTTTGTGTACGCTGCCTCTGTGGTGATCCGGGGGGGGGCGGGATGGGTCATGGGGGTGGTGGCAGGCCTGGGGGTGGTGGGGGTGGGTGTTATGGCCCTCATGGGTGTCCGAGCTGCATGATCATTGTCTCCATGGCATCTGTGGGAGTTCAGATGTGGCTCTTGGCTGGGCTCCCTTTCATGCAGCAGGTAGTCGTCCTGCTTAATACCAGCAAAAGGCAGGTGTTAATTCCCTGGTGCTACTGCGGCTTATCACCTGTTTTTGGTTCGCATCGCAGATCTGGCAGTTCGTTGTGAAAGTGGTGTAGTGGTGTTTTCATGTGTTTTTGCACGGGAACGCCTACTCTGCATCTCATTAGGGTTAGTTGGTGGTGTCACCCGTGGAGATTACCCCAGCACCTCCACTCCACCCACACTGCGCAGGAGCAGCTGGCGACCAAGCAAGGCTCCCACCCCATAGCTGGATTCCCTCATGTGTCGGGGGCAATCAACTGCAGACATGTACCCCTCATGCCCCCTGCCGACACTGCACACAACTACCTCAACAGAAAGCACACGCATCCCATGAATGTGCAGGCAATAGTGGACCACCCGGGACTCCTCAACAATGTCGTGGCCAACTCCCCAGGCAGAGTGCATGATTCCTACATCTCCCGACAGTCCATCATCAACCAGCGCTCCCAGGATGGCACCTATGGAAATGCAGTGCTCGTTGGTAAGTCTAAAATGAACACACCACACACCTCCACCCCACAGTCATGCAACTCACGACACTGGCAATGGGCACGCAGCACAACTACATTCAACATGCCACACAACATGCCAACCGACCAGACACGACAACACAACTCCATTGGGAACCTGGGCTTGCCATGCCCACAACCCAGCCAGGGCATGGCACAACAGCCACACAATAGCAGGATGTGAGGAGAGGCTTGGAGCAGGCATGTGCGAGAGCGGCAAGTGACTAATGAATGTGAACCTACCCAATGCCAGGTGTGGCGTGGAGGTGCCGGACAGACTTCAGTGTGCAAACCACGGAAATGGCCATGTGGAGATTAACTGCTGGTGCATGGAGTATAGTGGCCAGGGGACGCTACCATGTCCCCACAGGCTGTGGGGCAGAATGCGGAAATGTGGCACGTTACGTCCCCCCCTGCATGCGCGGGCGTAGTGGGTTGGCCCTGCGTACGCCAGGCATGCGTAGGGGTGTGAATAAAAAGCCCGTCGCACTGGGCATGGTTCTCATTCAGAATGGCCAACGCATCTGCCAGGGCGGCGCCTCTCAGCTCGCCATGAGGCCGGCGCCGAGCGCAGCGGGGCCTGCGTCCCTATGCGCCTGCTGCACCCCGGGCCGCTGGTCCCCAGACCCGTCATGCCTGCCCCAGCGCACCAAGGAGGCTCCGCTCACCTGCCGACACCAGCGTGTGTCAAAGAGGGCCCACCACGTACCGGTGCAAGCTCCAAGCCCCAGTCCCGCGACCTTTGCAGCCTCCACAACGCTGGCCCACAGTACTCCTTTTTCATTGACATACTCCACCGACGTCCTCTTCGGCCCAGTTGTGGGCACATGCTGAACTGAGTCGTGAGTTCTGAATGGCAGTGACCAAAGGTCTGTGGCAGCGTCCACATCACTATACTCCCTCCGATCAGTGAAGCCAAAGTCTGCATCGCAGGCCTGCGACACGTGGTGCCACTAACCCTGTTCAACGCAAGCCGGCGACACGTGGTGCCACTAGCCCTGTTCAACGCAAGCCAGCGACACATGTTTGTGGGCCCCTGCAGACTACTGGCTCTGGCCTACCCTGCGCTCCAGTAGGTCCCACATATGGAACTGTGTCCTGAGTCTCGAATGGCAGTGACCCCAAGTCCGTGGCAGCGTCCACATCACTAAACTCCCTCCGATCAGTGAAGCAAAAGTTTGCATCGCAAGCCAGCGACACGTGGTGCCACCAACCCTGTTTAACGCAAGCCGGCGACACTTGGTGCCACTAACCCTGTTCAACGCAAGCCAGCGACACGTGGATGAGGGCTCAGGCCTACACTGCGGCCCAGTAGGTCCCACATGTGGAACTGTGTCCTGAGTCTTGAATGGCAGTGACCCCAAGTCCGTGGCAGCGTCCACATCGCTCAACTCCCTCCGATCAGTGAAGCAAAGGTCTGCATCGCAAGCCTGTGACACATGGTGCCACTAACCCTGTTCAACGCTAGCCGGCGACACGTGTTCGTGGGCCCCTGCAGACTACTGGCTCAGGCCTACACTGCGCTCCAGTAGGTCCCACATCCAGCACTTAGTCGTGATTCATGAATGGCAGAGTCCATACCAGTGAACGCACGGAGAGGAGTAAGAGGAAGATGCGGCTCAGTCCGGATGAAAGCCGGATCCTAGTCACGGAGGTGACCGAACACTAGCAACAACTGACCTGGTGCCATCAACCCTGTTCACCGCAAGTCCGCGTCCCGTGGTGCCACTGAACCTGAACTACGCATGCTGGTGGGACCATCCAACGTAAGCCGGCGACACTCGGTGAATGGCCCCTGCTGACCGCTGCCTCAGGCCTACACTGCGGTCGAGTAGGTCACACATGTGGAACTGTGTCTTGGGTAAGATGTGGAGGAGTCCACACAATTGGACACGCCTCATCGCAGGCGGCATCCCCTATCAGCATTGGTGCCACTAACTCTGTGTGCAATGACTCATGGGCACTTTCTGGTTGGACTTTGGTGGCGTCTGAGTCCATGGCCTGGGGGTTGTCTGCATCATCATCTGGCTGGACCGGACTTGGTGTCCGACATGTGTCTGTTCCATTTACCTCCACCATAGTGACTGTTTCAGCGTGGTTCTGCCCTCTGCATCATGCCCTGGGGGTACACCTTCCACTGTCCACCGAGACACTACGCGACAACCCCCTTTGTCATCTACGAAAACCTGCTCTGCTCTCGTGACCCTGCCCCAGTGCACCGCAAGTCAGCAGCCCGTGGCGGTAGGCACGTGCAGGACGCTGTGCATCCGGGGCCACTAACTCTGTGCAGCTCAAGTCATGGGGCCTTTATGGTTGAATGGGTGTGTCCTTAACGATGTACACTGTTGTCGTTTTTTGACTGCACCAGGCACTCCATGACGGCTGGTGTGCACACACCCACACACATCCAACACAGGTGTCACTCGACATGTGAGCCTGCTAATAAAAGTGGCCGGGCGCGCGTTCCCGTAGCCATTCCCTCCATCTAAGCAAGTGTGTCCGTGTGGTCATTATGTCAGCATGATGTGCCCGAGCCCTGCAACATCACAGTGTGCTGTCTTCAGCGGACAATACCATGTCACCTCAGCAGTGGCTGAGACCTTGGACATGTAGCTTCGCCCGCCACCCTGCATGCACATTTGGCGTGTGCTGGTCCGGCGTACCTCAGGTCAGCGCAGGGGTGTGCTGATTCGGCAGGGGGATCAGGGCATGGCTCTGGTCTGGCCTTGAGCAGGAAGTGCGGTAAGTGTGTCTCTGTGTTGGGGTATTGTCGCCACCAGGGCCACAGTAGTCGATGTTGCAATGTAGCATCCACCAGGAGGGCGGGCCCGCATGTACGGGGAAATGTAGGAGCGCAAGACCGCTCGGGGTCTTGGCACATGCATGCCAAGTGTTATGTGTATCAGTCCTGCGGCTGCATAAGTCGGTTGCCTAGCCTCAATCGCAGCACGATCACAGCCAGCCATGGACTGTACACCTGTGTCCGCCCTGTCCGGACCATTGGCCTACACTCACGTGGCCGCACACCCTCAGAGGCCAGCTTCACAGTGTTGTTGGCATGCCGCTGGACATGTGCAGACAGGCATTACAATGGTGTGCCGTAGGAGTGCACGTGATACAACCGTGCAGCGCACACAAGTGTGGGAGCTCGTGGGAGGGAGGAGCAGCTGTGAGACAACATAACACACAGTGAGGCCGCTCATGTGCCACGTGCTGGGCATATCATCCATGATTCCCTGGGTCGCAGACATCCCACCACACCCACGACAGGCCTCTGTACATCTCCTGTATGCAAGCAGATGGTGAAGTTACTGTAGGGATGAAAGGTCCTTTGTCTGAACTATCAGGCGGTAGCACATCTGCAGCTCCGAGCTGGAACTTATATGTGGCCAGCACCCCCTGACAGATACAATAGCATTTGCTTGCGACTCCCACACTACGCACTGCCCGACGTGAGACCAACGTGTACACATCCCACACGCAGAAGTCCTTGGTCGTAGTTAGCGTGCGTGATATGGCCCTCACACGTACTCCCACCCCACCCCAGGCCTGCACCCGTTGCACACAGACACTGCTCATTGCTCCGAGCTGTGCCATTTCATCCACAGGACTGGCGCAGGGCAAGCCAGTGCCGCTTCAAGCAGAGCCACTGACGCAATGGCAGACCATCCCGGACACATGCTCAACTCCAGTCACGTGGACCTGTAACGTGCACGTCTGCTGCATGTACTGGGGGCACTGCCATTGGCAGTGCTGCGGATCAGTTACTGGCTGGGCTTCCGCCTTGCGAACGTCACCTGCGTTCAGCCTGTGTTGCATTGTCGCTCGTGCATATTCGAGTGGACCATGGATGTCTGCCTCGCCAACGTAACGGTAGCTGACCTGGATTTCGACGTGTGTGTGCGCCCCCTGTTGGCCCACGACCAGGAGTGTCACCGTGATGCCCGTTTATGGCATGCCTGGATGTTTGGCATGCATGCTGGCAAATGGACCTGGGACATTGCACGAGTCGTCGTGTACAGTGACCACATTGAGCCGCTCCCCGATTGGGCTTTGGTGCAAATTGGGGCCAGGGGTTGGAGTCAGCACATCTGCCCGGGACAGCTGATGGATTACGTCGCCAACATGTTAGATGTGGTGGACAACGATCTCTCATTGGAAATGTTGGCCTACGCTGCTGCACTCACGTTCATATACGAGTGACAAGGTACCTGCAGCCACAACTGGATGTGACCCATTGCACGTGTCCCGACGCCTGGTTGCATGTTGAGGATCTGGTCACATGTCCCAAGATGACAGTGGACATGGCTGCATTGGCCTGGACTCCTGATCCATGCGCGGACAACCAACGCGGGTTGGCAATGACTTGTGTTGGTGATGGACTCCCCCGGGGTGGACATGGGCGCTTTCCTACGTTCCTCATTCAGACATGCTGCTGCATTGGTCTGCGTGTCGTGGCACTTCTCTTGGCCGTACTGACACGCACTTGTTGATAAAGTTTCCGCACTTTCACTTGTCTCCAACTGTGTTGAGTCTTGATTTGTATGCCAATGTGTGTGTCACGGCCTATCTGGGTCCCTGCCTTACATGCATTGCTACCCCATCAGGACTGTGGGCTGGTACTTGTGCATTATCATGTCCCTGTTTCGTGCTTTGCCAGATGCGTATGGCCATTTACCGTCCACAAGCGGGTGCACTTGTGTCCTGTGTTCGGTTGTGCAAATGTTGCTGTTTGTACCACATTGTGTTCGATGTTGGGGTGCTCTGTTTCCTATGTGTGTGTGCTGCATTGTGTGTGAGATGTCCCTTCAGCTCTGATTTGGCTCACCCATCTCCCTTTCAGGCAGTGTGGTTTTCACTTCTGTGCTTGTTCAGTGGTGTGATATTGCCGGGTTGTGTGACTTGTGCTCTTGGTTGGTGTTGTTACTCTTGGGCATGGTTTATCTGCAGTTGTGCTGTGCTTAATTGTGCATGTGTGCCATTGTGCCCATCTCCCCCCGTCCCCCCAGTCCCTGGTCGTTCCTCTCCCTGTTGCTGTTGTGTCTGTTGATTTTGGGCAGTTTCCGGTCCCCGACTCCTGCCACCATCTCCAGACTGATGTGGTGGACACCATTTCCTCCATGTCATCCAGCTCCTGGTGTGGCGCTGGGTTCCCACCTCCGGTGTGCATTGCTGCCTTCTGGTTGTTGGCGTGTTTCTGCTTGTTTGTGCGTTTCGCATCATTCCAGCTGTTCTGGTTTTCTTCCATTGTCCTCCTCCGCTCTCCGGCTGCATTCACCTTGTCCACGATGGCCTGCCATGTACAATGTTTGGTTGCCAATGGGGCTTGTGGGGTTGTGTACTGACTCCGGTTGCCTCCATTGTGCTTCGTTGTTGTTTTCTGTTTGGTTTGTCTTTCTTCTTCAGGCTTTTGTTGTGCTTATTCCCGCCTGCCGTGTGTGTGTCGTGGGCCTAGCGCTGCTTATCGCTGCTTTCCTCATCGCGAATGGGCTCATCGCACGTTTTTTGGTGTTGAGGTTTCTGTTTTTATCTCTGTCGAGGTGGTTGTATCGCGGACATTGGTCACGTTTTAGGCAGACTATCGCAAAGTACCACCGTGTTGTGAATTCCACGTTAACACTGGCTTATTTTCCCGCGATAGGCTGCGATGTGTAAAGTTGAGTTAACATTTTTTGGACATGTTTAGCGCACGTTCTTGTGAATATACCCCTTTATGTTTGTGCCTAGACCTGGGAGAAATTTTAATTATGCTCATGAAATTTCCATAATTCCCAAATGTCTCATTATGTGAAACACCAGGAATGAATTGGAACTTCATATTACACAATTTTGCGTACATTTTGTATTGAAGAGACTGAGACAAACAATATCTCTCCAAGAGGTTTTTTTGTGGCTTGAACCCATCCCCTGCAGCCATCTGGTGCTGCCTTTTTACTTGAGATGCACAGTCATGTGAAAAAAGTCTAGCAAAATATCAGCAAACTAAATTTTGTTGTAAAAGCATAATTTTATGAAATTTGCATGGAATTTTGCAAAGTTTCAGTAGAAAAATATGCAAGTTTGCCTTTTGTTATTTGTGATTCTTCCTTCGAGAACTTGCTAACATGTTGGTCACTGTTACTGAGGTATCACCGGAGAATGATGCTCGTATTATGCTACTTGGCATAGTGAAAGAATGAGCTCCTACGAACGGTAATAAATGGTTTCATGGTCTTGGCCTGATGGTGGCACATTGTGACATTGCCACAAGATGGGGTAGTGTTGAAGTTCCTATTGTCATGAATTGGTGTTATATTGTTACTTGCTGCATGGTTGCTGAAAAGTTTATTTACGTGGAAAGGGGTTGCTCTAAGAAATTTGAAAAAGGTTGGGGTCCCGGGAGGTGAGAGCTTGAGAATTTTCGTAGGTGTGCGAAGAAAGCTCCTATCTCTTTCCACCTTCCATCACGTCTTGTGATAACCATGCTGATAAACTACTGTTCCATCCTGTATCCCGCTGCTTGCTGGGAGTTCTTCCTACATGGGTTCCTAAGATGTATCTGATGTAACTACCAAAGTGCGGATGTCCTTGACGTGCCTGCGAGTCATGCCCAATGCTCCTTTGATTGATGTTATCAAATGTCCCCTTTGATATACATTTTTTTGGGGGGTTTTATATAGCGCAAACTTGACCTGAAGATATCAGGTATCGGAGCGCTTTACATGAGCACCAGTTTCATTACAGATGGACACATTCATTTTTGTTAGGCACGGGGAGATTAAGTTATTTGCCCACAATCACAGCATGTTGAGTGTTGTTGCCGAGACTCGAACCTCGTTCCCCAGCTTCGATGTCGACCGCTCTAGCCGTAAGGCTATATCCTCTCCCCTTTGAAATAAAGCCGGTTTTGCTACGCCTTGTTTCCTCATTAACAATGTTTGATATTTTTTTATTATAACAAATAACTTTTTTTGTATCACTATAATCCCTCTACAAACGTAAAAGTTCACCTGCAAATGTATTATTGGTGTATTCACAAGGTTCAGATGAGGTGCACCGACGGATCAAACAGGAGATTTTTCTCCTCACTCCCTTCTTGAAAATTGAAATTATGTCTCAAAGCAATCTAGGATTCTGGAACATTATTCATAATTGCATTAGCAAACCTTTGCTAGATTGAAACCCAAGCTATCTTTACATGCTGGTTGTTGACTGCTATTACTACATTAATGGACTTCTGGACTGCAATACTGGAATATCTACTAGTGCCTCCTCTGATTGGACGTCTGCACTGCAATACTGGAATATCTACTGGTGCCTCCTCTCATTGGATTTCTGCACTGCGATACTGGAACATCCACTGGAGCCTCCTATGGGTGGACTTCTGCACTGCAATATTGGAACATCTACTGGTGCCTCCTCTGATTGGACTTCTGCACTGCAATACTGAACCCTCCACTGGTGCCTCCTCTAATTAGACTTCTGCACTGCAATACTGGAACATCCACTGGAGTCTCCTCTGATTGGACTTCTGCACTGCAATATTGGAACATCTACTGGTGCCTCCTCTGATTGGACTTCTGCACTGCAATACTGGAACATCCACTGGAGCCTCCTATGATTGGACTTCTGCACTGCAATACTGGAACATCCACTGGAGTCTCCTCTGATTGGACTTCTGCACTGCAATACTGGAACATCCACTGGAGCCTCCTATGATTGGACTTCGGCACTGCAATACTGGAACATCCACTGGAGCCTCCTATGATTGGACTTCTGCACTGCAATACTGGAACATCTACTGGTGCCTCCTCTGATTGGACTTCTGCACTGCAATACTGGAACATCCACTGGAGCCTCCTATGATTGAGCGGGTGATGCCATCTCATGTATAACAAAAAATGTATCTAGCACATATCAGCCTTAAGGTGCACTACTCCCTGTTGTACTTAACATTTTTACCTTCAGTTCACAATTCTCTAAGTGTTTCGATACCCATTACCGTGAATATCCTCTTATAGGTCCCTCTATCTTCTCTCCTGAATCCCAAGGTACCTAGTTATCATCATATATGTTGCTCTTGATCGGGATATGAAATATTTCAAGACACGATTGCCCATCTTAACCACCTTCAGTAGATCACATTTGACATCTCAAAATTCTCTAGGATACCATGTGTGTATGTGTTTCTATACCATCCTAGAGAACAATTGTTGCAACCATGTGTAAAGTGTGCTCAAATTCTTCATGGAGACTTTTATCATTGAGTTAGTGACTTTTGTCTCTTGTACACACCAGCAACAACATTTAAAGCTCACCTCTTATTTGAAACTTCTACGTATTAATATCCAACATAACTAACACACATTTTCTTGCTTTTGATCGGAGGTGCCACTGCTCAATGTAAGTCATTTTATTAGCATGTGAGACACTCATCCCATCCTGTGCAAATTAGTTCTATATCCTACCCTATGCAAATCAGTTCTACATCTCATCCTATGCAAATTAGTTATACATCCTACACTATACAAATCAGTTCTACATCTCATCCTATGCAAATCAGTTCTACATCCCATCCTAAGCAAAGCAGTTCTACATCCCATCCTATGCAAATCATTTCTACATCTCATCCTATGCAAATTAGTTATACATCCTACACTATGCAAATCAGTTCTACATTCCATCCTATGCACATCAGTTCTACATTCCATGCTATGCAAATCAGTTCTACATCCCATCCTATGCAAATCAGTTCTACATTCCATTCTATGCAAATCAGTTCTACATCCCAACCTATGCAAATTAGTTCTACATCCCATCCTACACAAGGCAGTCCCATAAACAAATACAGCAGAAACACAAAACGTAATCAGCTATAGAAAACACCATTAAATAAAGTAAATACAAATATGACTAAAGAGTAGACGTGCAACGTCCATTGCTACTTGGTTTGGTTCACTGATCCAGTGGTTGACTAATTCATCAATAACATGATTCTATGACGTGTGAGGCTGCTCAGTGTTATGCATGGTGGTCTCCTCCTGCACGCACCCTGTGACATGAAGGTCAATGACCCGTAAAGAAGATTCCCCATACTGAAAGTAAAATCCATCAAGCCTGTCCTAGTGACCATCCTCAGTTCACGCGAGAGGAATATCTCGTGCAACACACAATCAGCTCGTGTGTCGCCCACACACACAACGGCCCCTATAGGCCGCGACAGTAGTGCTCGCGCACACCGCTCTGCGTGGCTCTCTCCACGCGGACAGTGATCTATACCCGGCCTATTGCAGTTTGTTGTCATGACAGACGTCATGCTGGTACTGGTCAGAGTGAAACACGCGTGGCCATGGTAGTGATGGCCGCTGTGAAATGAAGGAAACATGTCAAGTTCTCTCATTGCAGTATTACCCAGCATACCTTAGATGTCTTACCCTCTCCTCATTACATTTCCTGTTCAATGTTATCAGATCTTTTAAAGTGTAACATACAAGGGGAGAGTCTGTCAGATAGAGCGCTTAAGGTGGAATACACATATATATATATAACATGGATAACATCCCATATACTAAGAAGGCATATTCTCCAAATAGAGCAGTCATTTTCAATTGCAGGTTCAAATCTAGCTTTTTTCGGACTTTCCTTTAAGTTCTGTTGCCAAAGAATGATAAACTGTAATCCCTTTCCTGGACCATTTTAGTTCCCACTTTTTGAAGTGTGAGGGATAAAAGTGTGAGGATGACTCCTCACACAGGGGATGAAGAGGAGCAAATGTCTTCACCTCCAGCCCAGTCCATCACCAGGTGCAAGCTTCCAGGTGACCATTCCTGGCAGATCAACCATCACAGCCTCGGACGACAGATGTGCTGCTGCTGCTGCGAAAAGATGCAGCGCCACAAAAAGATATGAGCAAAAGGGAAAAAATCGACTTTCCCCCAATTTATCTTTTTTAACCTGATAACTTACTAAAATTATTCATTACTTCTAAAAGGAACTCATCAATTGTCTTCGTTACAGACCACTGACACCAGGCCATCCTTTTTAAGGAGTGCCTCAGTCCCCTCTCCCCAGATTTAAACCCCCAGAGAAGGGTGACTGTAGACAGCCACGTGCTCTGAAGCGAAGTGACAGGGGGAAGGGGCAGCTTTGCCTTCTGCTCCCTCGCAGCTCAAGCTCTCTGAAATAATACTATTGTACAAAGCCAACTCACAGCACAAGTTCCAAGTACCACCAGTTGACCCCTCTGGAAGCTTTTTTGTGTGCAGTGAAATGAAGGCAGGAGCAGCAGAGCCATCCTTTGGCAAGTCAAGGATACTGAGGCCCGCGCAACGCAGCGCAGCCTCCTAAGAAGGTGCGCTGCGTGACAGGGAGAGAGCAGGAGAGCGCCATATTTACAGAGAAATGGCTCTCTCTTCCCCTCTCCCTAGCGCCGGCACTGATTTCAGCTTCCATGCGCCAGGATTACACATTAGCGCCAAGGCACTAGGGAGCGTGCCTGAGTCTAGCATAGGTTTTGTACAGGAAGGGTAGCTTCCTGTACAAAATATTATACCTAGACATGTCCAAAAGCATTTCCTTGTTTTGTATGTGTGCGGCACAGTGCAGCACGCATGCAAAGTCGGAAAGGCACAGAGAAATGTAAAGCTTTCTCCGTTTAACGCCTGCTTTTCAGCGACATTAATTTTTGGCGCTACTCTTTCCACTAATGTTAGTGAATCGGGTTTAGCATCAAAAAGCAGGGGTGGTTGCGTGGGACGCCCATGTACCACCCATGAAACACCCACTTAACGCAAAGTAATGCAAAGCAGCGTTTTATGCTGCTTTGCGTTACTTTTCCATACAAACCAAATATAAATATTTATTTGCATTGGTTTGTGAATCCCAAAACGGGGTTAGCGCTGGGTTAGCATTAAAAAAAAGTAACGCTAACCCAACGCTAAACCTTTCAGAATCCGGGCCCCAGGGAAGTTGACACAATCACTCCTTTGAGGACCCCTCATGAAAGCAACTTGATCGGTGGATGAAGTTTTGGTTTCTGGTCCACAGCCCAGCAGCCATCATTAAAGCTGCAGCCAAACACGAACATTAGTTAAAGACATAGGATGAAAACTGCCACATGTCACAGTTTCTCTAAGGCCCTTTGAAATCACTGTGGCCCATGTCCACTGCGTAGAGGAGGACATGCATCCATCAAATATTGAATATATGCAGATGATATGAATCAGTCATGCATCCATCGAATATTGAATATATGCAGATGATATGAATCAGTCATGCATCCATCGAATATTGAATATATGCAGATGATATGAATCAGTCATGCATCCATCGAATATTGAATATATGCAGATGATATGAATCAGCCATGCATCCATCGAATATTGAATATATGCAGATGATATGAATCAGTCATGCATCCATCGAATATTGAATATATGCCGATGATATGAATCAGTCATGCATCCATCGAATATTGAATATATGCCGATGATATGAATCAGTCATGCATCCATCAAATATTGAATATATGCAGATGATATGAATCAGTCATGCATCCATCAAATATTGAATATATGCAGATGATATGAATCAGTCATGCATCCATCAAATATTGAATATATGCAGATGATATGAATCAGCCATGCATCCATCAAATATTGAATATATGCAGATGATATGAATCAGCCATGCATCCATCAAATATTGAATATATGCAGATGATATGAATCAGTCATGCATCCATCAAATATTGAATATATGCAGATGATATGAATCAGCCATGCATCCATCGAATATTGAATATATGCAGATGATATGAATCAGTCATGCATCCATCGAATATTGAATATATGCAGATGATATGAATCAGCCATGCATCCATCGAATATTGAATATATGCAGATGATATGAATCAGTCATGCATCCATCGAATATTGAATATATGCAGATGATATGAATCAGCCATGCATCCATCGAATATTGAATATATGCCGATGATATGAATCAGTCATGCATCCATCGAATATTGAATATATGCAGATGATATGAATCAGCCATGCATCCATCGAATATTGAATATATGCCGATGATATGAATCAGCCATGCATCCATCGAATATTGAATATATGCCGATGATATGAATCAGTCATGCATCCATCAAATATTGAATATATGCAGATGATATGAATCAGTCATGCATCCATCAAATATTGAATATATGCAGATGATAGGAATCAGTCATGCATCCATCAAATATTGAATATATGCAGATGATATGAATCAGTCATGCATCCATCGAATATTGAATATATGCAGATGATATGAATCAGTCATGCATCCATCGAATATTGAATATATGCAGATGATATGAATCAGCCATGCATCCATCGAATATTGAATATATGCAGATGATATGAATCAGTCATGCATCCATCGAATATTGAATATATGCAGATGATATGAATCAGCCATGCATCCATCGAATATTGAATATATGCAGATGATATGAATCAGTCATGCATCCATCGAATATTGAATATATGCAGATGATATGAATCAGCCATGCATCCATCGAATATTGAATATATGCCGATGATATGAATCAGTCATGCATCCATCGAATATTGAATATATGCAGATGATATGACTCAGTCATGCATCCATCGAATATTGAATATATGCAGATGATATGACTCAGTCATGCATCCATCGAATATTGAATATATGCAGATGATATGACTCAGTCATGCATCCATCGAATATTGAATATATGCAGATGATATGAATCAGTCATGCATCCATCGAATATTGAATATATGCAGATGATATGAATCAGTCATGCATCCATCGAATATTGAATATATGCAGATGATATGACTCAGTCATGCATCCATCGAATATTGAATATATGCAGATGATATGACTCAGTCATGCATCCATCGAATATTGAATATATGCAGATGATATGAATCAGCCATGCATCCATCGAATATTGAATATATGCAGATGATATGAATCAGCCATGCATCCATCGAATATTGAATATATGCAGATGATATGAATCAGTCATGCATCCATCGAATATTGAATATATGCAGATGATATGAATCAGTCATGCATCCATCGAATATTGAATATATGCAGATGATATGAATCAACCATGCATCCATCGAATATTGAATATATGCCGATGATATGAATCAGTCATGCATCCATCGAATATTGAATATATGCAGATGATATGAATCAGTCATGCATCCATCGAATATTGAATATATGCAGATGATATGAATCAGTCATGCATCCATCGAATATTGAATATATGCAGATGATATGAATCAGTCATGCATCCATCGAATATTGAATATATGCAGATGATATGAATCAGTCATGCATCCATCGAATATTGAATATATGCAGATGATATGAATCAGCCATGCATCCATCGAATATTGAATATATGCCGATGATATGAATCAGTCATGCATCCATCGAATATTGAATATATGCAGATGATATGAATCAGTCATGCATCCATCGAATATTGAATATATGCAGATGATATGAATCAGTCATGCATCCATCGAATATTGAATATATGCAGATGATATGACTCAGTCATGCATCCATCGAATATTGAATATATGCAGATGATATGAATCAGCCATGCATCCATCGAATATTGAATATATGCAGATGATATGAATCAGCCATGCATCCATCAAATATTGAATATATGCAGATGATATGAATCAGTCATGCATCCATCAAATATTGAATATATGCAGATGATATGAATCAGTCATGCATCCATCAAATATTGAATATATGCAGATGATATGAATCAGCCATGCATCCATCGAATATTGAATATATGCCGATGATATGAATCAGCCATGCATCCATCAAATATTGAATATATGCAGATGATATGAATCAGTCATGCATCCATCGAATATTGAATATATGCCGATGATATGAATCAGCCATGCATCCATCAAATATTGAATATATGCAGATGATATGAATCAGTCATGCATCCATCAAATATTGAATATATGCAGATGATATGAATCAGTCATGCATCCATCAAATATTGAATATATGCAGATGATATGACTCAGTCATGCATCCATCGAATATTGAATATATGCAGATGATATGAATCAGCCATGCATCCATCGAATATTGAATATATGCAGATGATATGAATCAGCCATGCATCCATCAAATATTGAATATATGCAGATGATATGAATCAGTCATGCATCCATCAAATATTGAATATATGCAGATGATATGAATCAGTCATGCATCCATCAAATATTGAATATATGCAGATGATATGAATCAGCCATGCATCCATCGAATATTGAATATATGCCGATGATATGAATCAGTCATGCATCCATCAAATATTGAATATATGCAGATGATATGAATCAGTCATGCATCCATCAAATATTGAATATATGCAGATGATATGAATCAGTCATGCATCCATCGAATATTGAATATATGCAGATGATATGAATCAGTCATGCATCCATCAAATATTGAATATATGCAGATGATATGACTCAGTCATGCATCCATCAAATATTGAATATATGCAGATGATATGACTCAGTCATGCATCCATCGAATATTGAATATATGCAGATGATATGAATCAGCCATGCATCCATCGAATATTGAATATATGCAGATGATATGAATCAGCCATGCATCCATCAAATATTGAATATATGCAGATGATATGAATCAGCCATGCATCCATCAAATATTGAATATATGCAGATGATATGAATCAGTCATGCATCCATCAAATATTGAATATATGCAGATGATATGAATCAGCCATGCATCCATCGAATATTGAATATATGCCGATGATATGAATCAGTCATGCATCCATCAAATATTGAATATATGCAGATGATATGAATCAGTCATGCATCCATCAAATATTGATTATATGCAGATGATATGAATCAGTCATGCATCCATCAAATATTGATTATATGCAGATGATATGAATCAGTCATGCATCCATTGAATAACGAACATGAAGGTCACGGCCTGAGAGAGGGTATATCTAATAAAGCCAGCTATGCTAGTGGCTTTATTACATATGAGTTCACCAATCGCCTCTGACAATTCCAGGGCTGAGCATTAGAAAACAAAATATTCAAAGTTATTGGTTGTAGATTGCAAATCTCTCCTACAGAGACTGGAATATATTCTGTAAAGGCAGTGTTCATCTCATTGCTCGAAGTAACAACTGTCCTATTACCATCAGCTTGAAATATAAAACACCTTTTCCTGCTTTTAAAGTAGGCCAGGGTGGAACTTAAATAATGCAGGTGTAATTCTCGTAATTTGGGGAAATTCGTGCTGCGCTTGCAAAATTCATGAAATTACGACACTTTGTGTAATTGCATGCCCTTCGCTGTAAAAATGTACCAAGAGCACGTGTGAACAACAAAGCGCAAGAGGCACGAAATGCATCCTTCTTTCAATGGCAAGAAATGACTTACATTTCACACAAATACACGTTTTTAGCATAATTTTTCAGCTATTTCAAATAATGATGGCAAAGCAAATTATGTGAATGTCACACACCCCTATTTTAGACCCAATATATAGTTTCGCTTGTTCCTTACTTTGAGAACTACCAATAGGAGCACACCTCTAAGCACTTAGGGCCTGATTTAGATTTCAGCGTATCCCATCTGCCGAAATATAAATCCCATAATACCCTATGTGATTTATATTTTGCCGTAACGGGATAGCTATGCCGTTGTGACGAAGTAACCCGTCCACCGAAATCTAAATCAGGCCCTTAGTGTTGAACTCCTGTATATTCTCCAAGGCATGGCATGGCCTCGTGTCTTAACAGATAATGCTAGAAAGGCAATTAACAAGGTATAAAATAAATTACAAGAAGGGGGCAAGAAAAAAGATAAGCATTTGCAATGCAATCTGTCTCGCCTTTGGGTTCCTTATATGTATTTAGCTATGCAGCACATTAGCCTGGGTGCTGGAAACATCTACTGTTCTTTAACATGGAGGGAAAGTAAGCACCAAACTGCGTGACACGCCAGGTATGGGAACACATGGAGAGAAATATTGCCTTTCAGTGGGAAATGGTATAGTCCAAAGATCTGTTTTTAATATAAAATCAGGGCCTTCGGTGGTCATATCACTGAAAATACAGGATTTGAAAAAAATATTATTGTCTACCGGTGCTCGTGGAAGACAATTTCTATGGACTGGAATCTAGAGAATGCTAAAGTGATTCTGGTATTTTACTGACCTCTGCTGGTCATTTTCTATCAAGAAAGTTAAATAGAGGCAGTTGCCAGAAAAATAAAAAAGAAAGTCCCTAACAGGAAAGCAATTCTGATATTTTACTGACCTCTGCTGGTCGTTTTCTATTAAGACAGTTAAATAGAGGCAGTTGAACAGAAAAAAAGTCCCTAAGCGGAAGCAGACAAGTCCCATTGCTGATCTCCAGAGCCCTCAAAGTACATACACATATAAGTATATACTAAAGTATATACGAGAGGTCTCGAATGCTCGACCTAAAAAACACCAGGGTTGGATATCGCGGTCTATATTCAATTTTTTGGGAAAAATACATTTATTTCAGTCTGCAATATTACATTTCATCATATGCAAGTGTAATCCATAATATAAGTGCTCACAAAGTGCTCGTGGCAATGTGAACAGTGCAAGTGAGACACGTGATGCAGTGAAAGAAACAGCGAAACTGACCAATTAAAATTGGTACATAATATGAACATTAGATGATTTGTTAGGAGCATGTTCTCTCAAATCCTTCTTGATAGACTCGAAAGACTTGAGAAAAAAAAACTATGAACAAATTTACATTCGTGCATACTTACTGATTACTTATAATCAGGTGTAATTACTATATGGCATCAGATATGCAATACACTAGCCATTTTCACACAGGACCCCAAATTCCGTACAGGATTCAGCCATCTTGACACCACCTGTTCCAGACATTTAATTTGTTCCTTGGCATAGACAAAGCCATAGAACACAGCAGAAAAGAATTGGAAGAAATTGCGGAGTTAGAGAAATTCATACTTGAAGACAGTAGCTTTACTGACGCAAGGAATCTCCTAGAGAAAATAAACACTACCATTACAACATTCAATACCTTTCAACAGAATAAGAAAATCAATAAAATTCAAAGAGACTTAAAAAATAACAATAAAGAAAGAACGTACCCATATTTACGGGAGAACTTCTATAACACTCCGTACCAGCTTCCTAGAACACGTAAATGGGGTAGATACAAAGACAAACAAGTAGTGACTTTTTCCGACTCCTCCAATACCTCGGCAGAGGAATCAGAGCCAGGTGAGGGTAAATTTCAGATAGAAACCAGAGTAGACCAACACCACCCCTCCTTCCAACTCGTTTTTTAGGGAGAAGCTGTGGATGCAGTCGATGAAGGGCAAGGGCAAATTATCATTATGAATACCCAGAGGAACGACAGATTCCTTACAAATTTTAATAAAGGGACCCCCACAGTGACTCTACCTAACATTACTCCTGACACCAATACCAAAATGATCCCCATCTTCAATTTGTCTCAACATACCCTTTCAAGTCAGGAAATCTCACTCCTTAGCAAAGGACTGACCTTTGTCCCGACCGAGAAAAGTAATTCTTTTAACTTACATGTGGATCTTTTACGATTCTTCAGATGCATCAGATTGAAAAAATTTTCGCTGACAAACCCTCGGATAAGAACCAATTTTGTTCCCCCTTCCACCTCCATTCGACGTTACTTCCACCAGCCACTACCATGCCACCTGAAATACTTGCCTTTGAAAGGCTGATCTAAAAGAAGTCATGGAGGTTAAGCAACTTTTTGAATATGTCCTCTACAACCTCCCTCTCGCTGAGAAACAAGCTTTTAACACCATAAAAACCAACCCCAACATAGTGATTAAACCAATGGATGAAGGGGGAGGTATTGTAATTATGGACCTAGAAAAATACAACACGGAGATAATAAGGCAGCTCTCCAATGGTGACCATTATAGACCTTTACCTTCAGATTCTTTACCCAACATTCGCCTTTCGATCAGAAGAATCACGGATCAGGCTTTAGGCCTAGTCATAACAGAAAAAGAACATTGTTTCTTTAATAACACCCACCCATGTACCCCGGTACGCTATGTATTTGTTAATATTGGTGAATGCAGTGTCAATGTCCACCATGAAATGTGCAGGCCCAATAGCGGCATTACCAGTAAATGCAATGTCAATGTACACCATAAAATATGCACTCATAACAATGCCAAAACTAGTAAAAGCAATGTCGATGTATGCTATGACAACTGTATGCATAATTATGAGAATGTCTGTGAATATGATATCAGTGACCGCCATGTTCTATGCACACGCAACAACAAGCTCATATCTTTGCTGTCAAATTCACCCAAGGTGGCCTCCCCATCAACCCCAAGTCAGAGATACGCTGTCAGACAGGCACTGCGACCCAAACACAGGCCTACTGACTGATAGGTCACAGGTGGAGTTACACTCAGCCCGCAGACAAACGCGCAACCAGGGAAAACCCTGATCGATCCCACAGATAGGCAGCTACACCACAAACAGGTCTGAGGAAATCAGCCAATCAGGACACAGCACGCACACCACACGTAGTGATCAGACGCTCCTCATGCCGGTCATCTGGACACATACACACTGGCCCACTCTAGCTTCCCTCGAGGTCGAGAGCCACCTGTGTCCCTGTTATCAGATGGTTGTACTTACAACTAGGCCAGGACCTACCTGCCCTCTAAGAATGTGAAATTGGTTTATTGTACCTCATGAACTGTATATAGATATATGGCCCAAACTTCTGTACATTGAGGCTGTCTTCAGACGCTACTCTGTCGATGCCCTCCAGGCCGCTGCATTTAATTAAACCAACTTGTTCCTGTTTTGCCAAACGTCTCTTGTCTTTTCATTTTTTCAAGGTAAATTCATATCCGAGCAATATTTTACCCAAAATACAGAAAGATGCTATTAATCCCCCTGGCCACCCTATTGTCTCGGGTTGTGGATCCATGTTAGAATCCACAGGCAAATATATTGATGCCAACATCAAAGAGTTTGTCCCACTCACTGACACCTACATAAGAGACAGTATGGGCCTCATCTGCCAGATATAGGATAGACCATTTAACCCTGAAACAGACCTCATGGTAGGCTTAGACATAGATTCTCTATATACAAACATCCCACATATGAATGGTCTAGAAGTCATTCGCAACCTCCTGAAAACCCGCTCTGACCCTACTAAGATCCTTACTGACTTTGTTACCAGATTATTGGAAATTGCTGTCACCAACAACTATTTCCCATACAAAGACGCGTTTTAACTACAAAAAAAAGGTGTTTCCACATGAGCCTGCTTAGCCCCCAATTTCACCATTTTGTATGACCACAATCTTGAGAAAAACTGAATTGTGACACCAGAAAACCCTTTCTACAACCAAATAGGGTTCTGGAAGAGATACATAGATGACATTCTCCTACTCTGGTATGGCCAAAACGATTTCCTACTACAATTCATTGACTACGTCAACCACTTCTAAACTTACCTTAGGTTCATCTCTGAAACCAGAAGAAACGATTTACCTTTCTTTGATCTCATCCTACACACTGAGGACGAAAAAATTGGTTCATCTCTCTACCGCAAACCTACCAAGAGGAATACCCTCCTTTTGTATTCAAGTTACCACCATCATGGCCTATGGGGTGGACTTCCTTAACGACAGTTCCTCCGTAATCGCAGAAACTGCAAGTGGAGAAAAGATTATTTTTGGGAAGCAGCGGTCCTGGCAGACAAATTCACTTACCATGGCTACCCATGACGATTAGTCTCACGTGCACTCAAACGCACATGGTACTGTCCTAAGGACACCCCTTTTACCCTGAGACCCAAACGTCAGAATACACATATACCTTTTGTGTCTGCATTCAGTCCCAGTAACAAGGTCAATATAATAATTAAAAGAAATTGGGAACACCCTTCTTGGAACCACCCCTTTCCTCCTACAAATGAGGAAACAAATAACCTAGCAGACCATCTGGTGCATGCTGTTGGTTGCCTGGAACAGCAAGATTAACAACACACAATCTATCACCACAGCCTGGGCCCTCCCCCTGGTTGTAGGACATTTCAAATGCCAAAAGTGAGAGGTTTGCCTACTCACATTCAACACTAAAGATTTTAAAGTGGGAAACCAGGCCTTCCCATTGAAACAATTCAGTAACTGCCGCACCACGAATGTCATCTATGCCATCCGCTGTCCATGTGATTAGCTAAATACAGGACAGACCACTGAGATGATTAAACAGCGCATCATCCAACATAAAAGTCGCATCAGATGCAGAGTGGAAAATGCCCCCCTTGTGTCCCGCTACATTGCCATGGATCATTCAGAGACAGACTTGACTTGGCAAGTGATGGATCAACCATCTCACCACTCAGTGGTGGTAATCTTTCACCACTACTACAAAGATGTAAGTGTTGCTGGATCACACGTTGTAACTCCATCAACGAGGGTGTCAAATCACTAGACAAGTGGAATAATATTGTTTACACTTGGGACCCCACGCATATCCATATTCTTACGTGGCCTTTATTAAGTACCAGCTGGCACCTCATCTCCCTGTACTGAGGTTCCGCCACAATTGCTTTATTTATTATTAGTTACTTATTTATGCCAAGTAACTACTTGTCACCTTTTGATCTCCTGGTCGGTTATCATTTTTTGAATGGCCTCCCCAATAGTTATATTCACTATTAGTTACTTTTTTAATGCCAAGTAACTACTTATCAGCTTTGATTGGCTGGCTGATTATTAATCATTGATTGACTGTACCATTCTACACTGATTTGTTTTTACATACCCTACACCTCGTACATTTATCGATATATCTCTCCCTCTGTAAACCCTTGAATTAGACCATAATATTGTAGATATGTAAGTATGTAAATATGAAACCTTCTTCATTAACTGTATGTATCATTGTATAGAGTGAAGGGACATAATCTTCCCTTGTTTTCACGCTTGCCCTTCCTTTTCTCTCCCCCTTGGCAACTCACATGCTTCTATTTCTTCCTTTTAACTTTCCCCATCACTCGTGTCCGTGGGAGACCTCTACTGTTCCTCACCCATCCCAGCCAACGGTCTAGTGTTGTTACCAGCTGGGTTTTATTTTATTTAATTGTCCAGCATGCCCGCACGCACCCAGATGAGCAAGTTTCCCTTCAGCAGAGGGTCGGCCTGCATGGTAGCACTCATCCCTTGTCCTCACATTGGTGATACTTCGGTACACAGTAAGTTTTGCCTTGGCACTCCCTTGGGGCTGAGAGCCATGTCTCTCATACTTTGATGGTATCCACCTCAGCACTACGCCTGTCCAGGGGTGGCTCCTCCCTGTGGTCGGAGGAGCGTCGCCCCACTGCTTTCTCTCAGTGCGAGAAGCAGAAACATAAAATGATATTAAAATTGCCAGTTTATGTTTCTGCTTCTCGCACTGCGAGAAGGCAGAAGGGTTTGTTTGGGGGCTGGCGGGCGGTCCTGCTCTAGGGCAGGGAAGGAGTGGCTTGCCCACTCTGAGGGCGCTGACTGTTTGGTCGACCCCAGGGCCAACCAAACCAGTCATAAGCACTCTGCGTTTTCTCCATGTCGGCTGCATGCAGCCTACATGGAGAAAATGGCCTCCCGATAGACGCCTGTGTGGTCAGCGTCCCAACCAATCACAACGCTGCCATTTCAGAGTTGTGATTGGCTTAGGGGAGGGGAGGGAGGCTGCCTGCTTCCTGTAAGGAGCAGAGAAGAAGAGACGACACCAGACCGGACCGGACCAGCAAAGGTAAGTTAACTTTAAAAATAAATTTTTAAACCTCCCCGCGCACAACCCCCTCCCCTCGCGACCTCCCGCCCCCCCCCACACACACGCGAGTCATGCCAGCCGTGACTGCTCCTGTCATTTATGCCCTGGTTTCTTTTGTTCCAGTTTTGCAACCTTGGGCTGATTGGTTCCCCCGTCATCCTGTACCTAGTTAAATTATTGTCTGGCCACCAATTACCCCAGCTCCTGGACGAATATACATTATCTTCCTGCTTACTTGGGCATTTGCACACCTTAAAACTTCTGGTAAGTGTGTCCTCGCTCTCTCAAGTGCACCGGTTCTCCAACCGCCCCCTCTCACATCTTACTTAACTCCCAATTACTATGCAGGAGTTCTCCTCGCTGGTGCAGCCTTCTCGCACCCCGCCGGATACCCCACACCTTGGTGCAGCCAACGCACACCCTGACACACCCCACCCACAGGTTTACGGGCTTGATTTGTGCTCCCATGAGAGACCTTAAAATTTTCAAGACTCCTCCCCTGATGTGCAAGTTGATGTTTCACTTACATCGTGGAGAGGTGTGGTGCAGCAGCCAGGGCAGCTGACTTCGGAGCACAGGGTTCACGGTTCGATCCCCGGCTCCGGCGGCAGCTCAGCTCAGCACCATGTGACTCTGGGCAATAGCTCACTTAATTTCCACTACGGCCCCCAGCGCCTTGAGACCCATAAGGGTGAGTAGCTGCGCTATATAAAAACGGACTTACTCACATCTTTCCTTTCATCCTCTAGGAACTCTTCTGGTTCCCGGAGCTCCTTCCTAACTCCCCGTCTTGTTCCTCTCCACCCTCACAAGCCTCCAGACTACATACCAGGTAGCTACTCTTCCTATCTTTGTTCTCCCTCTCCTCCTTTCTTTTCATACCCCTCCCTGACTCCTTTTCTTGTTTCCCTTTTTTCTCACAGCTATTGTTAAATCAATACGTGTAATTCCGTCCTGATGATGACCTGTAACAACATAGGTCGAAACGTTGTCGACAAACCTCAGCACATTCACGGCTTCCTTGGCTCCTAACATGCTCCTAACAAATTATTATCTAAACGTTCATGTTATGTACCAATTTTAATTGCGCCGCATCACGTGTCTCAAGTGCCGTTCACATTGCCACGCCACTTTGTGTGCACTTATATTTTGGATTACACTTTCAAAATGTAATATTGCGGTCTGAAATTTATATATTTTTCCCAAAAATTGAATACAGACCATGGTTTCCAACCCTGGTGTTTTTTTCTTTTTCTTGCCTCCTTCTTGTAATTTATTTTAAACCTTGTTAATTGTCTTTCTAGCATTACCTGTTGAGACAGTGTTGTTTGTTACCTTATTTACCGGGGTCTCAACTGGGTCTACGGGACTTCTCCTATTGTTATTCCTGTTGCATTTGGGACATAATGCACCAGTTGATGCATAATTTGCAGTTTTTAACAAACGTTACTACAAGAAGCAGCTCAAGTGCTGGTGCGCGGTGGCAGACCCTTAACGAAGGCTTTCAGGGCCAGATTTACCACTTAATCACGCAGCGCAGTACAGCAGCTGCTAATGCTGCGCTGCGTGAAAAGGAGAGAGGAGGAGAGCACCGTATTTACAGAAATATGGCACTCTCCTCCCCTTTCCCAAGCGCCAGCAATGAAATCAGCTGCTGTGCGCCACCGAGAAACCTTTGCGCCATAGTGCAAGGGTGTTTCCGTGAGTCTAGTATAGGTTTTGTACTTGAAAGATGCCTTCCAGTACAAACTACTATGCTTAGACTAACTTTAAACCTTTTCCCTCTTTGTATGCGTGCTGCGCAGTGCAGCGCACATGCAAAGTCGGAATAGGAGCGAGAAATAAAAGCAGTTCTCCTTCCTTGCGCCTACTTTAACAGGGTGCAGTTTTCTGATGCTAAACCCTATCTACTTTATTTGGTTTATAGGGTTTCGTGTCAGAAACCTTGGGTGGTCGCATGGGAACGCCCATGCTCCACCCATGCTATGCCCCCTTAGCGCTAAGTAATGCAAAGCAGCGCTATGTGTTGCTTTACGTTACTTTCACGTTATTTCCAGCGCTAAACAAATTTAGTGCTTCAAAGTGAATAGGAAAAAAAGATTTTTTGCGATTTGCGTCACTTTTGTGACACAAATACAGCGTATAATCTTACTAAATCTCCCCCTCAGTTTCTAATTGCTGTATTCAGAATTTAAAATGATACTAATAGAACAAATCTTTTGCTAGGGACGTATTAATGTATATCAAAATGAAATATAGCCGAATAATACTGCCACAGTGTGTGTTACATTATGCTGCATAATGTGCCTTTTCTTGCAGAATAATTTAGTCATTCCTGCCATATAATTTATATATTTTTCATAATTTTATACATTTTATAATGTAGTCCTCCAAAGCCGCATGATCCATATGGCCTTGTCTATAGGTCATGCCACGCGCCTGACGCAGGTCAGCGCCCAGGCCATCATATTATGGAAATCCATACATTACAAAATAAACACGCCACCCTCCTCTTTCTCCGAAGAGAGTCAAATGTCTTAAAAAGTGCAAAACAGTGCAAACAGAGAGCAAGGGTCTGAACTTCGACCCTTGAACCCGAGTTCTTGACCCCTCTTTGAGATACAAGCAGGAGGTGGGCGAGCAGGCTGGTCCTGCAGGCATCAGTTGCACCTGGCCCTTTAACTCCATGCAGCTTCAGGTGCGTCTTGAAGAGCTGATTAAAGTGCAGCTTTGCTCTGGTGCAGAGTCTGAGTCTAGGCCTGAAGGGGGTTTGTGCATCACCCAAAGGCCTCCGCAAGTGATGACGTCACCGCGTCCCTTCCCGGCCTTTGTTCTCTTGCACCTCGCAGCCCTGGTTTGACTAAATGCACAAGCCCTCGTTGTCCAGATGTCGTCGCCCAACAATGCCTCAGACGTTTGTACAAGTCTGGGAGCTTAGTGCATAAGCCCTGTGCACACCTGCTGCTTTTTGTTGCAAATATTTGAAAACAAGACAGACTGGAGTCTGCGCAGCGGCGGAGCCGACTGTAACCATCAGTCACCCACCGACACCTACCGGTGCCTCCTTGTCTCTGGCGCAGCGCAGGTTCTGGGCACCAGTCAGGGGTGAACTGGGATCAAAAACAGACCATCGCACCTCAAAAAAGTAGCCCAAAATTGCGTGTTGCGCCTCTTCACATAACTCTGCTTCTGTGTTTTAAGCAGTATGAAAAGAAGGAGGGGGCTCTCTAAAGAGGCATGGCCAAAAAAGCGAAACTGAATTATTTCCAAGAGGCATTGCCCATTTAATTAAAGATGTGGCTTATAAGTGATCTCAGTTCGTGTGCCTGTCAGTATTTGGGTAACTGCAGTGAGCTTTCTCTTGCTGCATCCAGACAGTATTCCCAAGTTCAGCATCACAAGATGAGCAGAAAACCATGAGAAATGGACCAATTAGGGAAGCCATGACCAGCAATCGACGCCCCTTTTAACCCTTCTGATGCAGTATCAAAGTCCCAGCAGAAAATACATCGCCTGAACATAGGACTGTGCACTTGTGACTCCAGTTAACATTAATTTAACCATGGCAGCCCACTGACCTTTAGTGGACTGCTCCCTTTGTTGCGCAGCTCTGCCTGTACCTGCTGCCCCAGAGCTCCCTGCTGCAGATCCACTGAACCTCGGGTCTGTGGTTTGAGGCCCTCCTCCACCCGCCAGGGCCGGACTGGCCGTAGCGGGCACCGGGCATTTCCCCGGTGGGCCGCTAATGTGGGGGCCGGTTTTGGGCCCCTGGGGGGCTGTTTTTGTTACCGGGGGTCAGCAATATCAGCCCCCTGTAACAAAATCGGCCGAAACCGGCCCTCGCAAACAGCTCGGCTGCACCCCCCCTACCCCCAGGGGGTGCCGGCCGAGCAGTTTGCCAGGGCCGGTTTCGGTTCCCAGTCCGGCCCTGCCACCCGCAGGCACCCACCTGCGCCTCATCCCTGGTGGTCTAGTGATAGAGCATCACTGCTCTGATGCTGGACTGCCCTCTGTCTCTTTTCATCTGCATTTCTCTTTGCTTTCGTCAGCCTTTACTGCTTTTTTTCCCCTCATCCCTGGTGGTCTATTGGTAGAGCGTCACTGCTCTGCTGCTGGACTACCCTCTGTCTCTCTTTTTTCTGTTTTTGCTCTCTCCGCAAACAAGCCACAGAAATCTGGGACTGTCTCAACTCCGTCGCTCCCAAAATCGTCTTCCTCATGGAAACCTGGACAAACCCCAGCTCTGACCCAGACATCGCCACTACCATCCCCGATGGATACAAGATCACCGCAAGGAATGCACCAACCGACCAGGAGAAGGCTTCGCCATCATCCACAAAAAAAACCTCTGCCTGACCACGCACTCGGATGACCCAACAGCAACAATGGAACACCTCCACTATCAGATCTAGACCAACCCCAACACCATCCTCTGCGAAACCTTCATCTACAGACCACCTGGCCCCCGCCCCCGCCCTTCAGCGAAGCCATCATCGACGTCATCGCCCCCCAGGCTCTCGCATCTACAGATTACATCATACTCGGTGACCTCAACTTTCACCTGGACAACCCCAGTGACCAGAACACCACATCCCTTTTAGAGAACCTCGCCAACGTAGGACTCAAGCAGCTAGTCATCGCTTCAACCCACGCAGCAGGACACACGCTCGACCCCATCTTCTCCGACAGCGAAAACATCACCTACAGCCACACAATACCGAACTCCTCTGCACCGACCACCATTGCGTGCACTTCGCATTCATCAAACCCTCTGTACATCATCACCCTCACTGCCCCCCCGGCCGCAGCTAAAAGAAGATCAGCGAAGAACAGCTCACCCCCTCCCTCAGCACTACCACACCGCCGATGCCAATACCGCAGCACGCAACCTCTACTGATGGATCTCCAACTGCTCCAACACTCTGGCACCCCTCAAGAAGGCTCCTGGCAAGCAACACACCAAGAAAGCCAGCTGGTTCACTCCCACCCTACAGAAGTCCAGACTCACCTGCAGATGACTAGAGAAGAAATGGAGGAACAAGAAAACCCCGGAAACCCACACAACCTTCAAAGCTGCAATCACCGAACACCACCTCCTCCTTAAAACCATGAAGAAAACGGCCCTCCAGGACAGAATAAACACCAACGCACACAAAAGTAAAGAACTCTTTGCCATCGTTCAGGAGTTTGCCAGACCCAACAGCGAGACCACGGACTGCCCACCCTCCCAAGACCTCTGTGACAAACTCAGTGCCTTCTTCTACCACAAGATCAGGCATATCTACGGCAGCTGCGACACCCAAGACCCTCCCACCAACCCCGACACCACCGCACCCAACCACAACGCACCCCAACAGATCATGATCAACTGGACCCCACTCACCACATACTACACTCTCAAGACCATGAAGAGAATCCAATCCGGAGCCCACTCAGACCCATGCCCGCACCACATCATTCAAAGAGGAGCCACCGCCCCTGAGCTCCATCGCACCATCAACAGTTCCATCGAGACCCCCACTTTCCCCCACGACTGGAAACATGCCGAGATCAACTCTCTGCTAAAGAAACCTTCCGTCGACCCAACAGACCTCAAGAACTTCAGACCCGTCTCCCTGCTCCCCTTCCCAGCCAAGGTCATTGAAAAGGCCATCAACGAACAACTCTCCAAGTTCATTGAAGCAAACCACGTCCTGGACATCTCCCAATCCGGCTTCAGAAGCAACCACATCTGCTCCCTCCTCGATTGAGGCGAGACCGCAACCCTCATCCTTCTGGACTTCTTGGCCGCCTTCGACACCGTCCCCGACCCTAATCATGAAACTCCACGATGCGAGCATCGGCCACAAGGCCCTGTACTGGATCCACTCCATCCTCACCGGTCGAACACAGCGAGTCAGACTGCCTCCATTCCTCTCCGAACCCACGGAGGTCAGCTGCAGAGTCCCCCAGGGCTCCTCCCTGTGCCCCACCCTCTTCAACGTCTACATAGCCCCTCTTGTGGCCATCATCAGGAACTATGGACTCAACATCGTCTCCTACGCCGACAACACCCAACTGATCCTCTCCCTCACCAACGAACACACAACCGCCAGATACAACTTTCACAGCGGGATAAAGGCGCTAGCCACCTGGATGAAAACCAGTTGCCTCAAACTCAACTCGGACAAGACCGAAGTCCTCATCCTGGGAACCACCCCCTCAGCTTGGGATGACCCTCCGCATTGGGAACCCCGCCCACCCCTACGGACAATGCGCAAAACCTCAGCATCATATTGGACTCCTTGCTCACAATGAATTGCCAGATCAACGCTGTCTCCTCATCATGCTTCCACATGCTTCGCCTGCTTCTAAAGACATTCAAATGGATCCGCACCGAATCCAGAAAAACTGTCACCCACGCACTCATCAGCATCAGATTCGACTACAGCAATGCACTCTTACGCCGGCATCACCCAGAAACTCTTCAGGAAACTACAGAACGTCCAAAATGCCACAGCCAGACTGGTCCTTGACATCCCCCGCCACACCTCCGAGAACTCCATTGGCTCCCAGTCCACAAAAAATCCCCTTCAAGCACCTCACGCACGCCTACAAAGCCCTCCATGACGCAGGACCAGCATACCTGAACCACCACCTCTCATTCCACGTACCTACCAGACACCTCCGCTCCGCCCAGCTGGCCCTTGCCATCGTCCCTCGGATCCACTAGACTTGAAACGGAGGAAGATCCTTCTCTCACCTCGCCGCCAAGAGCCTCTCCACCTCAGACAATCCTCGTCGCTGACCCAATTCAGGAAGGAACTCAGGACTTGGCTCTTCGACTGAACCGCAGCACTCAGACTGATGAGCAGCCCCCCCCCCCAGCGCCTTGTGACCCTAACGGGTGAGTAGTCGCGCTTTACAAACCCTGATTGATTGATTATGAGGACCTGAACTGAACCTGAGACCTTTTGGTGATGGGCATAATCACGCAGTAAGCACATTAACCTACGGGGCTGTCCATCTAGCTGTAAAGATCTCTCAACCACATATTGACACAAGTTTTGTTTTCATAACTTCAATGAGATTAAAAAAAAAATTTGCCAGCACTCCTTGTGCATGGATTACTCCACACTGGTGAACCTGAATAACAGTGAAGCCACATTTACTCAGGTCCCCTGCTCAATCTGCATGTATGTTAATTGGTTGGCCAGGCGAGGGCCTTGGGATGATGCCTCGGCCCCGTTGAGGAAAGGCGGGTAACAGTGGCCCATCTGCTTCCAGCTACAGGCCTCCAGAAAGGCCCCTCAGGGCACTCCTGGGCCACTAGCGGCATCTAAACAGCACAGACAGATCCCAAATCAGCCACTACGCTAGCCAAAAAAGTGGCCCACAGCTGCAACTCAGATATTGGCCATTCGCCCGTTGCCCACCTTACTTATCCAATCCTGGCCCCTGTAAGGACTCACACTGCAAGAGGAGCCAGGAGGGGATGTCTACATTGTCTATTCATGCACAGTACTGAGGTACTTCCAGAGTTTAGGGCATGATTTGTGAGTGACCTCCACTAATTGGTAATTCTTTAAGATTTTATCAGTTAAGGAGGTTGTTCCATTTAATTATAAATTAAAGATCCCAATTTCCCTTTTTTACAGATAAATACAATCAGAACAAATGTAGGTGTTTTTGTTTTAAAAATAATAAAATGCAGCCAATAGACAGGTAATTTATATCTTGGTGGGAAGCCCAAGCAGAAATGGCTTTAGCAGGGTGAGACCGGTTCTACCACATTGGGCGCCGAGCTCGAAGGGCGCTGAGATTATGGGTTTAAAAGCACCCTCTGCAGGGTTCCTTTTTATCTAACAATTTTAAGACAACAATAAAAATGTCAAGATAACTCTGGTGATTGACGTACCTGCTGGACAGCGATTGAGTTTTATCTAGTGGCAGCTTAGACTCAAAATAAAATAGCACATAGGGTTAATATGCCTGCTGCAAAGCACGTGTACCTTGTAGATTACAGAATTGTATTTTATGCAATTGGCTCAGTGGGTTACTGCTTTTGTCAGAGAGATCCTTTAGTTACTTGCAGTTCATAAGTTACAATTCTATAAGCAATGAACTGTCATCAAAGAGCTGCATGCAAGCTGCATAGTATAGATTCGGACGTTGCTAAAAAGGGTTAGTTTGGGTAGAAATAAATTATTTTTACTAAAGACAACCTCAACCACTATGTTATGTTTTAGATCCTTAGTTTGTGCTTCTCCAGGCCAAGCACTCTCAAAATATACTGCCTACCAGTATGGATAACACATGACTACTAAACCTTGCAGTCCTCTTTCTCTAATGTAACATTTCCTATACAATGATTTACATATGTATGATTAAGTGTCTTTGTATAATGTGTGTGTTGTTTAAAGTGCCCTGACACCCTACACCGGTATGAGCAGCGCTATAAAACAAAAGATATACCTGTGAGAGAGGTGCCATGGAGGGATGAGGGGAACTGTTGGAGGGTGGTAGTGAGAGAATCCATGGAGAAGGAGGTTTGGGGGGGGGTGCCAACAAAGATTGTCGTACCAGGCGCCATCAGTGCTGAAGCCAGCCCTGGGTCCAGGCGTCAGCAACCCTGGCACCACCACCACTTTCCTTCCTAATCTGTACTCTTCTACACTTTTAAGATGCTCATAAAAGGGTAATTTATTTAAAATATTAGTCATGTCTGCAAATTCATCAAGATTGCAACTTAAACATTATAAAGGAAATGGAAACCTAGTTACTCACACCACGGTAAGCTAACACGCGACAGCCTTAACAACATAAAAACCTCAAAACCCACACTCAAACCAGAATTACTACTCGTCATTGACCACAAAAGCAACAAAACCTGGCAAAAGAACTCCTCAGAGGGATCAAAGATCTCTGCTCTTCTTCATCCCGAAGGAGGCCTATTGGACCCTCACAGGGCCTCAGTCATGAATTATCTAGGTTTTAATCTCCAAGATGCATTAATTCAGGTCTCACACACAACAAAATGAAGTTCCTCGACCTAGACTGACTGCGCTAATAGAGTCTGTTCAGTTCAACCATAAAAAATGAATTACCGTCACCATTGCCTGGCAATTTAGCTATCAGTGTGACCTCTGTCCGGTTAAAATAACAATTCTGACTACTTTCATCTCAGAGTTTGTTATCCCATTTAACCACTCGTTAACCTGTGGTGAGGATCGTCAACAATGGAAAGCTGCAATCACGAAACCATTGTTAAAAAAGCTACCTCATGCCTTAGATGACCCTAAAAACTAAGGGGCTTATTAGGTTGAGCCTGGGCAGCGCATGCGCTGCTCTGCAAGGATTGTTGTATTGGAGTATGGACTTGAAGCTCCGCCCACTCTCTGCCCACATTTTTCATTGGTTTGTGTCATTGTCCTTTGTAAATGCTGGCATTTGACTCGTTAATAGGATTGTTAGTCCTTCCTTAGTACCGCCTTGTCTTCATTTGTAACCTCCCATGAGGGCCTGCCTTTTTACTTCTGTTGTTACACTGTATGTCTTGTTTAGTCTGTAAGCACTATCTTCTTTAATGCGTTTCTCCTACTGCAGGCATGACATACTTTCCTGCAACTTTCAGCACACCATGTGCGCTTTCACTTTCCAAGCAGCCCGGGACAATGGCGGCCGCTTCTTTGAAATGAAAAAGGTCTCGCATTTACAAGAGTTTGAGCTATTGGCATTGTAAATGACAATGCCTTTAATTTATGTGTTAATTATCAAAACAGGTAAGTAAAAGGCATTGCGATTTACAATGCCAATAGCTTAAACTCTCGCAAATGCGAGACCTGTTGCAGTGCAAATGTTTGTTTACAAGCCCAATGCGCCGCCAGAACGTCACTTTTTTTTGACGGTCCGGTGGCACACAGTGCAGACCCCTTGGAAAGCCACCCTGTGTGGCTTTTCATGGCATTGTGGGTATAGTGTAAGGCAATGCAGCACAAGTCGCTGCGTTGCCTCACACTGCCTTGAGGACGCATGCCATGGGCGTTGCGGTGGGAGTTCCCACTCAATGCCCCTGGTTTTTTACACATTCCCAGATTTAATCTGGGAATGCGTCAAAACCATGCGTCTCCCCAGGGGTGGCTTGACAGTTGTTTTTGTGAAGGAAGGTGTCCCGTCCTGCAGAAAAACAACCTGATTTCAACGCAGGCACCCTTGCGCCATGGTGCATGGGTGCCTGCATTGGCGCTAGGCAGCCATTTGTGCACCAGCACAGTGTAAGAAGACAGGATTGTGCCATATCTCGTAGATATGGTGCATTCCTGCCTTTTTCCTTTGACACAGAATCAAAGTGATGTGCAGCGCTGCGCTGCGTTAAATTGTTGTATATGAGGCCCTAGGAGCCTGATATAGAGTTTGACGGACGAGTTACTCCATCACAAACGTACCTGATATCCCATTCTCCTTAATACAAGTGCCATGGGATATAATGCACTTAGAATACAGAGGAAAGCCCATAAGGGTCAGATTTAGAGTTTGTCGGATGAGATACTTAATCACAAACTTGACAGATATTCTGTCTACTATATTACAAGTGCATTATAGGGCCTGACTCACGAAGGCAAACTTACACTTTTGTATAATGTTATTGTTGTTTGCTATTCAGAATGGTAGTTTACTAGTAGTTTCTTTATGATTGCGGAGGCTTCGCACATAAAAAGACAGGACAGTCTTATCTTTTTTTGTTCGGAGACTCCGCAGTCGTAAAGATACTACTATTAAAAAAAAATTGTGTATACCAAACAACCGTAAACTTAAGCAAAAGTGTATCAGGCCCTCAACCTATGGCACTTGTAATATGGCCGCCATAATATCCATTACGATTGTCACGGAGCCTTAAATAAGATTCTATTGGCCTAATCTACTACTCCCAGGTGCAGACTAGGGATGTGCAATTAGCACACCAATTGGTGTGCGAATGGGACTGCAGTTTACGATGCAACTTATATAATAATTGTACATTAACAGGGATAATCAGGTCACAAAATGACCTACCTAATGAGTAATAATTAGTAGGTCAAAGTTTGCGACCCCTTATGATTGGCTGTAAATGGACTAGTGGGGGCCTGGAAGGGCCAGCAAACCTCTATCCCTCCATATTCATTTCCAAATGGGAAACATGTTTTTCTTTATGTAGCCCGTGTCCATTAAAGAGACCAGTGCTGTTTTAAGATAATAAAAATCCTGTTTTGAAAGACATCAGGAAGAGCAGTCAATGGTTTTTGTGACCACTGACAGCTTTTTCTGAAGTCAGCGCCAAGATCCCTACAGGGATATGACAAGGGAAGATGACAGAGCAGAGTCTGTCCTGTCTCCTACAACCTGGAAACAGACTACCTTTTAGGTGCTAGTGTTGCCATGGACAGAACCTCCTTCAGGGTCAAAAACAGCTGTCAATCTTCACATGGACCAAGCCCCAGTGTCTTTACTTGTCTGCATTTCTTGCCGCCCTAAGTACCAAAATGTAAACTGATAAACTTTAGGGTGCCACAGGCACAACCAAGATGCTCCCTGAGGCAGATGGCTCTGGGCAAAGCATGGGCGTGGAGTTGCCGGGAGACACAGAGAGGTAAAGTGTAGAGTATGTGTAGATGCATATAGAGAAATAGCAGATAACAGAGAGAGAGGCGATCCAGGTTCTGGAAGCATTTGAACGTTGTACAAGAACCAGAAGAGCAGAGAAGAGTGAAACAGAAGCAGTGCTTTATTTGAGCCGGAGATATCCGGTGCTCCGCATCGGCACTTAATTGTTAACACCGGCACCTAGGACAGTCTGCCACATGGTGGTGCTGTTTGCCTAATTTTGTGATGGGGAAAACAACAGTTGTTTATTAATTCTAAATACATTGAAAATGACTAATGCCTGCCACCCAAAGCACAGAGGAATAGCTTGGGGGCAGGTATTAATCATTTTTAATGTATAAAAAGTCTGAATTGTCATTGGTCGCGCTGACATTGGCAATGGGCACGCAAGCTGCAGTGGTATCTGACAGGGCCCTGGCACTTACTTTTTTACGAATTAAGTACTGAACAGAAGACAACAGGGGGCAGTAAGAGAGGGGTAGGTCAAAGGTTAAGAGCTGGGAGGGGCAGATGGTGATCTGAGTTGGAGATAGGAGGGCAACAGACGCTGAAGGTGGAGCAGGAGACGGGTCGTCTCTGATTCAGGTCGTCTCTTGATTCAGGTCGTCTCTTGATTCAGGTCGTCTCTTGATTCAGGTCGTCTCTTGATTCAGGTTGCTGGACCTGCAGCTCTCTGTTCCTGAAACACTGTTAAAGGCAGAGTTAGGGAGAGGTTAGACGAAAACAAGCAAAGAGAGAGCTGGATCTCAAGAAAATGTTCTCTCTGGGCAAGGGCTTAGGACGTTTGAAGCTGAAGAAGGTTGTGGCTGCTTTCTAAAAAGCACGCTGGGCAGCTGGGATCCTGTGAACCTTACACCTATTTCCATTCTACCACGAGAGTGATGTAAAGTGTAGTAATTTCTTGACTACGCACTCATACTGAAAACACGGGCTACCTTACTGCTTTCATGCCTAATTTTGGCAAGTTAGAAGTTCACAATCAGCTAGAGGACCATGTGTGGGAGCTTTGTTAGTGATATGGCAGCTTCAGGAGCCCCTTCAGCTGCTGAGATGCAAACCCATCCACCGGCTGAAAACAGCCCTGAATGTGTGGGTGGAAGCCATGCTGGGGACCTGTCCGGGGGGTATGCTCTTGTGTTTATTTCTTCCATTTAACCCGTTTAAAAGTGCTGACAAATTGTCACATCAGAGGACATACGCATAGGGAGAGTATGATTTGCCCAGGATCGAACAGTTTGATTAAGCAGTAGACCCGAGACTGCACCACTCTGCTACTTTCAGCAAAGGCTCTACTTTTACCACCATATTGCATTTTGGTGACTGTACCGTGGTTTGTTATGTTGTGTTATGTGTATTTGTATAGCGCACAACTCACCCAGAGGAATATCCTGGCACTGAGACTGGGCAGTTCTCCACTGCTCTAGGTAACATCCAGTCATTTGTTTTGATCACACGCTCACGAGCAGCATTTTTCATTCATTCTAAATACACCCAATGCTGCCAAAAAAGTGAGCAGAGGAATACATTCAAAACGTTATCGCCCAGGAGCACACAATGTGGCCAAATGAGATTCTGGCATTAAAAACATGTTTCCTGCATCCGTGTTTCCAGCTAGTTCACTAGACCACAGCTGGGGTGACAGTGATAATGATGGGACGGTAAAGGGGCGGCCACTCCCAGGTAAACGTCACTCTGTGCTATGGGCCCTGCCCAGCTTTAGAATACACTGTTTATTTCCAGCATATCTTGGTGAAGTAGTAAAGCTGAGGTTAGATGCCTGATATCCTAGTTTAATCACTAGAATGTACCCACTGAACCAGGTCCTGTGGCAGTAGGTATTTACTGGGCAGTACGCGTGGTCGGTACTAAAACTTACCATTGGTATTTCAAAGCTTAGGAATGTTTTGTTCCATTTGGATTCAAGAGTTGTTCATTTTCAAAATTTGGCTCTCGTAAGTTGCAATAGCAAGCAGTCAAGGCTTACTTTGGAAGGAGGTAAAGGGATTAAAACTCAGATAAAGTACCACCTCTGCGATGTGGCGAGCGCAAGGTAAGTGGTTTTATTTATTTTTTATTTTACCTATCCCATCGTCTGTCGACTTCCCCCTACCCCACCCCGCCCCACCACTTCTACCTGTGCCGGCCGCACCTGGTGGTGAGTGAGGCTATACCGTCAACAGGAAGAATCTAGTGTAGGTGTAGAGTGAGGATGTACCTACAACTGGAAGAATCTAGTGTAGGCGATGAGTGAGGCTGTACCTTCAACAGGAAGAATCTAGTGTAGGCAACAAGTGAGGCTGTACCTTTGACAGGAAGAATATAGTGTAGGTGGTGAGTGAGGCTGTCCCTTCAACAGGAAGAATCTAGTGTTGGCGATGAGTGAGGCTGTACCTTTGACAGAAAGAATATGGTACAGGTGATCAGTGAAGCAGAGTGAGCCTGTACCTTCGCTGGGAAGAATCTAGTACAGGTGATGAGTGAGGCTGTACCTTCAACAGGATAAATCTACTGCAGGCAATGAGTGAGGCTGTACCTACAACAGGATAAATCTACTGCAGGCGATGAGTGAGGCTGTAACTACAACAGGAAGAATCTAGTGTAGGTGTAGAGTGAGGATGTAAGCTCGACAGAAAGAATCTAGTACAGGTGGTGAGTGAGGATGTACGCTCGACAGGAAGAATCTAGTACAGGTGGTGAGTGAGGATGTATCTTCAACAGGAAGAATCTAGTAAAGGCGATGAGTGAGGCTGTACCTTCAGCAGGAAGAATATAGTATGAGTGAGGGAGTACCTTTGACAGGAAGAATCTAGTGTAGGCGATGAGTGAGGCTGTACCTTCAACAAGAAGAATCAAGTGTAGGTGGTGAGTGAGGCTGTACCTTCAACAGGAAGAATCTAGTGTAGGTGGTGAGTGAGGCTGTACCTTCAATAGGAAGAATCTAGTGTAGGTGTAGAGTGAGGATGTACCTACAACTGGAAGAATCTAGTGTACGCGATGAGTGAGGCTGTGCCTTCGACAGGAAGAATCTAGTGTAGGCAACAAGTGAGGTTGTACCTTTGACAGGGAGAATCTAGTGTAGGCGATTAGTGAGGCTGTACCTTTGACAGAAAGAATATAGTACAGGTGATCAGTGAAGCAGAGTGAGCCTGTACCTTCGCTGGGAAGAATCTAGTACAGGTGATGAGTGAGGCTGTACCTTCAACAGGAAAAATCTACTGCAGGCGATGAGTGAGGCTGTACCTACAACAGGATAAATCTACTGCAGGCGATGAGTGAGGCTGTACCTACAACAGGAAGAATCTAGTGTAGGTGTAGAGTGAGGATGTACGCTCGACAGGAAGAATCTAGTACAGGTGGTGAGTGAGGATGTATCTTCAACAGGAAGAATCTAGTAAAGGCGATGAGTGAGGCTGTACCTTCAGCAGGAAGAATACAGTGTAGGCGATCAGTGGGGCACTACCTTCAACAGGAGGAATATAGTATGAGTGAGGGAGTACCTTTGACAGGAAGAATCTAGTGTAGGCGATGAGTGAGGCTGTACCTTCAAGAAGAAGAATCAAGTGTAGGTGGTGAGTGAGGCTGTACCTTCAACAGGAAGAATCTAGTGTAGGTGGTGAGTGAGGCTGTACCTTCAACAGAAAGAATCTAGTGTAGGTGGTGAGTGAGGCTGTACCTTCAACAGGAAGAATCTAGTACAGGTGGTGAGTGAGGATGTATCTTCAACAGGAAGAATCTAGTAAAGGCGATGAGGGAGGCTGTACCTTCAGCAGGAAGAATACAGTGTAGGCGATCAGTGGGGCACTACCTTCAACAGGAGGAATATAGTATGAGTGAGGGAGTACCTTTGACAGGAATAATCTAGTGTAGGTGTAGAGTGAGGATGTACCTACAACTGGAAGAATCTAGTGTAGGCGATGAATGAGGCTGTTCCTTCGACAGGAAGAATATAGTGTAGGTGGTGAGTGAGGCTGTACCTTCAAAAAGAAGAATCAAGTGTAGGTGGAGAGTGAGGCTGTACCTTCAAAAGGAAGAATCTAGTCTAGGTGGTGAGTGAGGCTGTACCTTCAACAGGAATAATCTAGTGTAGGTGTAGAGTGAGGATGTACCTACAACTGGAAGAATCTAGTGTAGGCGATGAGTGAGGCTGTACCTTCGACAGGGAGAATCTAGTGTAGGCAACAAGTGAGGCTGTACCTTTGACAGGAAGAATATAGTGTAGGTGGTGAGTGAGGCTGTACCTTCAACAGGAAGAATCTAGTGTAGGCGATGAGTGAGGCTGTACCTTTGACAGAAAGAATATAGTACAGGTGATCAGTGAAGCAGAGTGAGCCTGTACCTTCGCTGGGAAGAATCTAGTACAGGTGATGAGTGAGGCTGTACCTTCAACAGGAAAAATCTACTGCAGGCGATGAGTGAGGCTGTACCTACAACAGGATAAATCTACTGCAGGCGATGAGTGAGGCTGTGCAAACACAAGGAGATGATGGACGGAGCGCTGAAACTTTTCAGACGCTCACCCCCAGTCACAGATCTGGGTTGAATCCATCATCGTTCTTTAGCTCACTTCGCCACCCCAGTTCAGACACAGCTATATGCAAATCAGTCTTGACCCTGTGCCTCATGGGAACAGTCCAGATCGAACTGCCAAGCCATATCTTCCCTGGACCGGAAACAAGCATCCTGGGACCGGTTTCGGGCTAACAGCCTTCATCAGCCAGGCTAGCTTGAATCCAGTGGCAAAGTGAGCAAGGGGCCCACGTCTGGGCATACACTGCCAACTTAGGGTGAACAAAGTAAACACAAGGAGATGATGGGCGGAGCGCTGAAACTTTTCAGACACTCACCCCCAGTCACAGATCTGGGTTTAATCCATCATCGTTCTTTAGCTCTCTTTGCCACCCCAGTTCAGACACAGCTATATGCAAATCAGTCTTGACCCTGTGCCTCTGTACCTACAATAGGAAGAATCTAGTGTAGGTGTAGAGTGAGGATGTACGCTCGACAGGAAGAATCTAGTACAGGTGGTGAGTGAGGCTGTACCTTCAGCAGGAAGAATACAGTGTAGGCAATCAGTGGGGCACTATCTTCAACAGGAGGAATATAGTATGAGTGAGGGAGTACCTTTGACAGGAAGAATCTAGTGTAGGCGATGAGTGTGGCTGTACCTTCAACAAGAAGAATCAAGTGTAGGTGGTGAGTGAGGCTGTACCTTCAACAGGATGAATCTAATGTAGGTGGTGAGTGAGGCTGTACCTTCAACAGGAAGAATCTAGTGTAGGTCAGCGCCCGGAATGCGCCATGCACCAGGAGCCCTGCCCGTTTTTCCCATTTAACTTATACTAGACAACACCTTCTGGCACTAAGCAAGGGTAAGTGTGGCAATTCCGCTATTGGATTTGGGGATAGAAACAATCATACTTTGCTCTGCTCCTATTGTAACTATTCACTCTCAGTCAGGAATCTTCCTGCCACCACCCGGGCTTATAGCTTTCCCAAGGTGGTTGCCTATCCATCGAACGCAGCCTCGGGAATAAACAAATATAGTACCCCCTCTGTTCCTTCATCCTTCACCTCTACAGGGGTTACAAACTCACCAGAATCTGAGAGAGGGTTACTAACCGCTATCCTACTTAATGCCAGATCAGTGATCAAACATAATTATGAGCTTGAATGCCTGTTGCAGACATCAGATCCTGACATGGTCTTTCTCACGGAAACGTGGGCCACTACTACGTCCGAACCTGTTCGGCTGATGGCACTACCAGCTGGATATTCGTTAGCCAGTGTGCCTAGATCAGGACAAATGGGTGGTGGGATTGCTATTATATACAGGTCTGAGTTCAAGGTTATTTCTGAGGCCGTCTTGCTGCCAGGAGCAGAAGCCATGACTTGTAACATCAAAATAAGCAATTTGGTATCCTTCCCTGGTCTGCTCCTCTATAGGCGTCCTAGGCCCAAATTCTTATTTATTCAAGGCCTACAGTCCTTCATGGAATCCTGTTTGGACTCCCCTACTTTCACGATATTAGGGGATTTTAATTTTCATTTAGAACATGATAAAAACTCTGGTACTTCCATGCTGCTAGATAATTTGGCGGGTTTCGGATTGACACAGACGGATTGACACAGATAGTCTCGGAACCCACACATAAGGCACATCACACGCTGGATGGGATCTTTACTAACAACCCCTCTATTGTGGTAAATGGCATACTGCCGCTTACATGGACTGACCATATGGCAATTTTCTTTAACTTACCAGGCGGCAATAATCAAGACCCCTGGTATTACATCTGCCTCCGACTAAAGTACGTTCCTGGCGTAAAATCCGGGCTGATGTTCTAACAGAGTCGCTTGACAACAGCATGCCGACCTTAGCACCTGACTCCAACTTGGCGGCCGAAAGTTATGACAACTGGATAAGGTCTGCCATGAATCAACTGGCTCCTGAAAGAATAGTTAAACAACGTAGGAATAAACCCTCTGCACCTTGGTACAACTCTGGGTGAAAACCTTAAAATCCAGTTGTAGATGCTTAGAACGTGCATGGAGGGCGGAATATAGCGTGGTGGGTAAAAATAACTATAACTGTGCATTAACCGAATATAAAGAAGCCATTATAAGTTCCAAAAAGATCTGCCATACTAGTAAAATAAAGGCGGCAAAAAACTCCGCCAGAGAGCTCTTCAAGACCGTCACAGCCTTATTTAAGCTACAACAGGGGAACCTATTTGCCCCTGATCAAGTTCCTTGCGATAAAATGGCTAGTTTCTTTCAGTCAAAGGTCCCACCAATATATGAGGAACTAGAGGGTCAGAGCTCCGGCCTTGCGATCTCGCATGCTCAATCAACGGAAGACGTTTCGTCTACTACTAGCCACTTGACTAGCTTCTCGCCTCTAACAGTGGACACAGTCAATGACCTGCTGCTGGCCACTAAGTCGGGGTCCCCGTCAGACTCCTGCCCCCCGGACATCATTCATGGGGTCTCGGGTAAAGTTAGTATTTTACTAGCCCCCCTCCTGAATAATGTTATTAGGACAGGTGATTTCCCGGTTTGCTGGAAGAAAGCCTGTATCAGACCCATCCTAAAGAAACCTTCCCTTGACCCATTTGAAGTAAAACAACTACCAGCCAATTTCCTGTCTACCCTTAGCGGCCAAAAGTTTGGAAAAAGCCATTAACTCAGATCTAACAGGCTATCTGGATACCAACAACCATCTAGGTTCCACCCAACACGGATTTAGATCGTGCCACTCTACGAAGTCAGCACTAATCATGGCCACTGAGGAAATCAGTTGCCGAATTGATGGTGGTGGCAGAGCCGTCCTTATCCTACTTGACCTATCGGCCGCGTTTGACACAATTAATCACACGATACTTACGCAACGGCGGATGGCAATAGGAATTAAGGACTCAGCGTTAACCCTTCTCATCACTTTCCTGACAGCCAGAGAACAGAGGGTGTGCTGGGACAACCTTGAATCTGATAGATTCTCTCTCCCCTGTGGAGTTCCGCAAGGTTCAGCACTGTCGCCAACTCTATTTAATATTTATGTGACGCCGCTGGCTAAACTAATTAGGGACCAAGGCTTCTCGCTAGTTTCGTATGCCGATGATACACAAATTATCATTTCCATCTGGTGCGGATACGGTGGTGGCTAGATTTCACAGCTGTCTTGGGCACATTATGGAATGGATGCACAAGACCTGTTTTAAACTAAATACGGATAAGACGGAGGTTATGGAATTTTGAAATGGACCTCCTTTCTGGAATCAAGCATGGTGGCCAGCAGTGGCAGGAGCCTGTCCGTCCCCATTGACAAAATGAGGAATCTAGGTTTTCTCTGTGATGTCCAGCGAAACTTCTCAGGGCAGATTAACCAGGTGACGTCATCCTGCTACTTTCTTTTAAAAATATTGCGTAAAACCTTGCCATTTATTCCCTTAGACCTGAGGAAAACGGTTGTGGTTGCTCTTATTCTTTCCCGTATTGACTATTGCAACGCTCTGTATTTAGGCATTGACAAACGTCAACTGTCAAAACTGCAATCTTTGCAAAATGCTGCAGCATGAACTTTGCTTAATATCCATAAATATCATCATATTTCTAGCGCTAGCAGGAATCTCCACTGGCTTCCAGTTAGGCAGCAAACAGAGTTTAAGGCATTGTCTGGTGCATAAAGCCCTCTATGGGGGAGGGCCAATGGATTTTCACAAACTATTCCAATGGTACACCCTCGCCAGAATCTCAGATTGGCCAATAAAGCTTTGGTGGGGGTCCCTAAAATCAACAAGGCAAGATGGGGAGGCAGATGTCTCTCATATCTAGCATCTAAGCTCTGGAATGAGTTACCAGACAAGATTAGGTTTCAATCCTCTAGACCCCAGTTTAGGAGATTGGTAAAAACTTGGCTCTTCCTTCTCAGGAATGACCTGGCGACTCCTAGTTTCACTACGTTTCTCTGCAACTCCAGTGCCAAGATGCCTCGGCATTCGTACGCTTTACAAGCTCCTTACTTACTTACTTACTTACTTACTAGTATAGGTGGTGAGTGAGGCTGTACCTTCAACATGAATAATCTAATAAAGGTGAGGAGTGAGGCTGTACCTTCAACAGGAAGAATACAGTGTTGCTGATGAGTGAGGCTATACCTTTGACAGGAAGAATATAGTGTAGGCAACAAGTGAGGCTGTACCTTCAACAGGGAGAATCTAGTGTTCGCGATGAGTGATGCTGTACCTTCAACAGGAAGAATCTAGGGTAGGTGATGAGTGAGGCTATACCTTGAACTGGAAGAATCTAGTGTAGGCAATGAATGAGGCTGTACCTTCAGCACGAAGAATCTAGTGTAGGTGAGGAGTGAGGCTGTACCTTCAACAGGAAGAATATAGTACTGGTGATGAGTGAAGCAGAGTGAAGCTGTACCTTCAACAGGAAGAATCTAGTAAAGGTGAGGAGTGAGGCTGTACCTTCCCTTCAACAGGAAGAATATAGTGTAGGCAACAAGTGAGGCTGTACCTTCAACAGGGAGAATCTAGTGTAGGCGATGAGTGAGGCTGTACCTTCAACAGGAAGAATATAGAGTAGGCGATGAGTGAGGCTGTACCTTCAACAGGGAGAATCTAGTGTAGGCGATGAGTGAGGCTGTACCTTCGACAGGAAGAATCTAGTGTAGGCGATGAGTAAGTCTGTACCTTTGACAGGAAGAATCTAGTGTTGGCGATGAGTGAGGCTGTATCTTTGACAGGAAGAATCTAGTGTGATGAGCGTGGCTGTACTTTCGACAGGAAGAATCTAGTACAGGTGATGAGTGAGGCAGAGTGAGGCTGTATCTTCAACAGGAAGAATCTAGTACTGGTGATGAGTGAGGCTGTACCTTCAACAGGAAGAATCTAGTGTAGGCAATGAATGAGGCTGTACTTTCAACAGGAAGAATCTAGTACAGGTGATGAGTGAGGCAGAGAGAGGCTGTACCTTCAACAGAAAGAAGCTAGTACAGGGGATGAGTGAGTCTGTATCTTCAACAGGAAGAGTCTAGTACTGGATATGAGTATTGCTGTACCTTTGACAGGAAGAATCTAGAAAAGGTGTTGAGTGAGGCTGTATCTTCAACAGGAAGAATCTAGTGCTGGCGATGAGTGATGCTGTACCTCCAACAGGAAGACTCTAGTGTAGGCGATGATTGAGGCTGTACCTTCAACATTAAGAATCTAGTGTAGGTGATGAGTGAGGCTGTACCTTCAACAAGGAGAATCTAGTGTAGGCAATATATGAGGCTATAAATCTGAAAGGGAAATCTAGTGTGATGAGTGAGGCTGTACCTTCGACAGGAAGAATCTAGGGTAGGCGATGAGTGAGGCCGTACCTTCGACAGGAAGAATCTAGGGTAGGCGATGAGTGAGGTTATACCTTTGACAGGCAGAATCTAGTGTAGGTGATGAGTGAGGCTATACCTTCAACAAGGAGAATCTAGTGTAGGCAATATATGAGGCTATAAATCTGAAAGGGAAATCTAGTGTGATGAGTGAGGCTGTACCTTCGACAGGAAGAATCTAGGGTAGGCGATGAGTGAGGCTGTACCTTCGACAGGAAGAATCTAGGGTAGGCGATGAATGAGGCTATACCTTTGACAGGAAGAATCTAGTGTAGGTGATGAGTGAGGCTATACCTTGAACAGGAAGAATCTAGTGTAGGCGATGAATGAGGCTGTACCTTCGACAGAAAGAATCTAGTGTAGGTGATGAGTGAATCTGTACCTTCGTCAGGAAGAATCTAGTGTAGGCGATGAGTGAGACTTTACCTTCGACAGGAAGGATCTAGTTTAGGCGATGAGCGAGGCTGTGCCTTTGACAGGAAGGCTCTAGTGTAGGCGATAGGCTGTACCTTCGATAGGAAGGATCTAGTTTAGGCGATGAGTGAGGCTGTGCCTTGGACAGGAAGAATCTAGTGCAGGTGATGAGTGAGGTTGTAACTTTGACTGGAAGAATCTATTGCAGGTGATGAGTGAGGTTGTACCTTCAACCGGTAGAATCTAGTGTAGGCGATGAGTGAGGCTGTACCTTCAACAGGAAGAATCTAGTGTAGGCGATGAGTAAGACTGTACCTTCAAGAGGAAGGATCTAGATTAGGCGATGAGTGAGGCTGTACTTTCGACAGGAAGAATCTAGTGTAGGCGATGGGTGAGGCTGTACCTTTGACAGGAAGAATCTAGTGTAGGCGATGAGTGAGGCTGTACCTCTGACAGGAAGAATCTAGAGTAGGTGATGAGTGAGTCTGTACCTCCGACAGTAAGAATCTAGTGTAGGCAATGAGTGAGGCTGTACCTTTGACAGGAAGAATCTAGTGTAGGCGATGAGTGAGGCTGTACCTCTGACAGGAAGAATCTAGAGTAGGTGATGAGTGAGTCTGTACCTTCGACAGTAAGAATCTAGTGTAGGCGATGAGTGAGGCTGTACCTTCGACAGGAAGAATCTAGTGTAGGTGATGAGTGAGGCTGTACCTTCGACAGGAAGAATCTAGTGTTGGCGATGAGTGAGGCTGTACCTTCGACAGGAAGAATATAGAGCAGGCGATGAGTGAGCCTGTACACTCGACAGGAAGAATCTAGTGAAGGCGATGAGTGAGGCTGTATCTTTGACAGGAAGAATCTAGTGTTGGCAATGAGTGAGGCTGTACCTTCGACAGGAAGAATCTAATGTAGGAAATGAATGAGTCTGTATCTTCTACAGGAGGAATCTAGTACAGGTGGTGAGACAGAAAGAGGCTCCACCTTCGACAGCAAGAATCTAGTGTTGCTGATGAGTGAGGCTATACCTTCAACATCAGGAATCTAGTGTAGGCGATGAGTGAGGCTGTACCTTCAACTGGAAGAATCTAGTGTAGGTGATGAGTGAGGCTGTACCTTCAACAGGAAGAATCTAGTGTAGGTGATGAGTGAGGCTGTACCTACACTTGGAAGAATCTAGTGTAGGTGATGAGTGAGGCTGTACCTTCAACGGGAAGAATCTAGTTTAGGTGATGAGTGAGGCTGTACCTTCGACAAGAAGAATCTAGTGTAGGTGATGAGTGAGGATGTACCTTCAACGGGAAGAATCAAGTGTAGGCGATGAATGAGGCTGTACCTTCAACGGGAAGAATCTAGTGTAGGCGATGAATGAGGCTGTACCTTCGATAAGAAGAATCTAGTGTAGGTGATGAGTGAGGCTGTACCTTCAACGGGAAGAATCTAGTGTAGGTGAGGAGTGAGGCTGTACCTTCGACAGGAAGGATCTAGTGTGATGAGTGAGACAGTAACTTTGAAGGGTGAGCTCAGGCTGCTCGTTTCAGGGTAGGGTCAGAGATGCTAGTGTAGTGCTGACGCCTGGCGCCCTTCGGTAATGACTCAGAAGGCGACATGTGATGGCCGTACTGACCGCTGTACTCTGTAGTTTTGTATAAAAGCATGTTGACCATGTTCAGGACATTGTGGTTTCTGAATAGACAAGGCGGCACAATAGTGTCGTGCTGACACCACCCAAAGTTGATGGTTTGTAGGTGAACCCAAAGCTCCTGTGCAGCCCTCACAGCCCGGGTGGTGGCTGGTGGCTGGACCCTCATGGATAGGGAAACAGAGCAGGGAAGAGCTGTGAGTACAGGACTGTGAGAAGAAACAAGCAGCGCCATCCCTGAAGACCTGCAGCCATCATCTGGTCCATCTACCATGGAGTCCTGCTCGCATCTGCTGCATGTGCCCAAGAGCACACAGGAAGAGCGCCGTGAACCAAAGGAAGCTTTTCCAGTGTCCTGAGAGATCCATGGAGACCTGCCGCACAGTCTCCTTAGCACTTATTATTACAAAGACACCCTAATAGACTGTGATTGTTTATGCCTGTTCAAGAGCTACTAAGACTATTCGCTCTCTGCTTTAAAGGGAGGGGCCCAAAAACTGGAGGGGGGCAGACTTGGAGTTGGCACCCACACCTCAAAGAGCATGTCCTGTGGTCTGAGTGGGTGTATGGACCCATACACATATGAATTGTCTCCTGTCCAAACATTTCATTTCCATTCCTGTAATAATTAATAAAAGTGGCGGTGACTGGAGGGTTGGGGGGGGGTCAGTCGGGCCTCTTGTACTGCCGGGAAGCACTGTGTTTGCAGCCTGGAGTGTGGTAAAAGCAGCAGATGGTTCCTCTTTTCACATGCAGTGACCCCGCCTGCCGCTGAAGTTAATAATTCACAAACCCTCTCTCGTCTCCGAGGTGCTGCTGCGCCAGGCAGGCACTGACTGCCCCGTGTGTGCTTCAGGTAGGAGGGCGGGGGTGGCACCGGCAGGTAGGGGGAGAGGGCTCAAAACAAATCCAGAGAGTGTGTGCTGCTAGGAAACGGCCGGGAGAAGTGGGGGCTTCCCAGCAATCTCTGAGCCAAGCACGCGGCATCTGCAGTCCTTATTAAGCAGCATAAAATACATAATCCGAAATATAATTCACATTTATTTTCAGATTTTGTATTTGAGGTACTTGGTCTGAAGGCAGAACAGTGAGGCGTGCTTGAGGGGTGTACAGAGGAGGTGGTAACTCAGTGCTTATTACAAGAGCCGGGTGGCACCGCTGCCCTGGAGCACTTTGGCACTTATGGTCAGTGCAACAAAGACATTTTAAGGACATATCCGTCTGACATTTTAGCATTTTGAGTCAATGTGAAGAATACAAGCTGTAACCTTTCAATTCCTCAAAAACGCACGTATTCAGCTAAATTTAACACTGGCTCTAGATAAAATTGCACCAGCTTCTTAACAGGAATAAAAAGAAGTAAGTGACGTGAATCAAAGTATATTCATTCTGCCATGTGCTTAAAATCCTTTTCATGGTTTTAGTTTTAATTTAATTTTTTTTACAATTATGCTTAGTTGATATCGTCTATCTTAACAAAAATAGTTGAAAAAGTAATGAAATAGGCACATAATTTAAAAGTATAATGATCATAAAAATATTGTAATTACAATATTAAAAATATTGCTATAAGTATTATTAAAGAGCTTAATTCGTTTTTACGCTGCATCCTATTTCCATGCATTCTTAATTCCACAAACTAAACTTGGCTCAGAGCATGTTTTAAAAATCCATTGGGTATGATTCAAAGCTTGATCAGCTGATCTATGAAGGTGGGACGATCTAATAAAACGTGCTCGCATCTATCTCTCAATAGAGGTAGGCCTGGGACTCTTTATCAACATTTGCTTGGCCTCAGACTTGCTAACTGTCAGTTTGTCGCTCCATCCTTAGGCCCGATGGTGCAGTGTGCATCAGTCTAAAGTGAGACCAAGTTAAACGTATGGGTTTCCGCGAGGTTCATCAGAGTACCGAGCAGGATGCAAGAGAAAGTCTGGCGCCATTTCTTACCACTAAGATCTGCATCACCACCAGAGAGTACCAGTTTAGACCAGACTGGGAGGATGGGTTGATTCTAATCCTAATGTTTTGTTATGTTGAAAATGTCTCCCGTCTCCTGCCTTAGACCTGACTAGGGCTTCAGTCCGCCTGGGCTTACCCCACCCGCCTCAGCTGCACCGTGTGTTGTCAGAAGTGAAATGAACAGCTAAATTGGCCAAGATTTGGACGAATCCATGATCTCAGGGGTCACATTTAATTACGAGCTGAGGTCCAATAACCATAAGACGTTAAGGGCTGCAGACCTGGCTTCTGGTACAGAGTAAAAGCTGCTGATGTTAATAATTTGTGTTATTGTGGCTCACGCTCTTTGAGGAGCTGAGGACAGTTAAAACATGTCCCATCAACATGGTCTTAGTTCGAGTTTGACAGAGGGGGAGCCCCCTGGTAGATCCCGTCAAATGCACGGGTCCCCTCTTCTTTTAGGGGTCAGAGGAAGCACCAGGTTTACCCCCTTGAGGCCTTCGCTGGCGTCGCTGGTGTAAACCCAATCTCTAACCCCTGGTCCCAGTGTCGTCATCCTACCCCCAATGTGAGCTGGGTGACTCTCACTGTGTGATGCTTGGCAGACACAGGGAGGGGAAATGTAGCATGGCCCCCACCTGCAGGGGGGAAATACCCTACACATTCCCTACGTTTCCTACACATTCAAGTAATTTGCATTTTTTTAGACAAAAGAAACTTCCCCTTTGGGAGTTTCTCTAAGCAAAAAAGTTGCTGAGCGGGCATTTTAAAGATGGTAAAAAAGGAGTGGGAGCACACTGCTTCACCTCCCAGCACAGTTCGCCCCTTAGCATTATGGTAAATGCAGTTCATGGTACATGCTTACTTGAAATTTTACTGGAGTATTCCACCAAAGTTGGTGCAGGTTAGTGCTGTAAATCTCTAGACATGTGTTTCTGGATATCATCCGTCATCAGTAGAGATAAAAACGAATTTAATCTGGGGTTGCTGAGCAGGCTGCCACAATCCTTTCAGGTCTCAGTACCTCTCACAGGCGCACAGGTGCATCTCCACAAGCTCGTCAGCTCAATGGCTCAAGGGAGCCTTTTCAAACAAAAAAGGAGTGGGAGCACACTGCTTCACCTCCCAGCACAGTTCGCCCCTTAAGTAAGCATGCACTACAAACTGCATTTACCATAATGCTAAGGGGCGAACTGTGCTGGGAGGTCAGCAGTGTGCTCCCACCCCTTCCTGTTTAAAAAGGCTCCCTTGAGCCATTGAGCTGACTAGCTAGTGGAGATGCACCTGTGTGCCTGTGAGAGGTACTGAGACCTGTAAGAATTGTGGCAGCCTGCTCAGCAACCCCAGAAGAAAATCGTTTTTTGATCTCTACTGATGACGGATAAAATCCAGAAACACATGTCTAGAGATGACAGCACTAATCTGCACCAACTTTGGTGGAACACTCCAGCAAAATACCAAGTAAGCATGCACTACAAACTGCATTTACCATAATGCTAAGGGGCGAACTGTGCTGGGAGGTCAGCAGTGTGCTCCCACCCCTTCCTGTTTAAAAAGGCTCCCTTGAGCTGACGAGCTAGTGGAGATGCACCTGTGCGCCTGTGAGAGGTACTGAGACCTGTAAGAATTGTGGCAGCCTGCTCAGCAACCCCAGAAGAAAATGGTTTTTTGATCTCTACTGATGACGGATAAAATCCAGAAACACGTAGATGACAGCACTAATCTGCACCAACTTTGGTGGAACACTCCAGCAAAATACCAAGTAAGCATGCACTACAAACTGCATTTACCATAATGCTAAGGGGCAAACTGTGCTGGGAGGTCAGCAGTGTGCTCCCACCCCTTCCTGTTTAAAAAGGCTCCCTTGAGCCATTGAGCTGACGAGCTAGTGGAGATGCACCTGTGCACCTGTGAGAGTTACTGAGACCTGTAAGAATTGTGGCAGCCTGCTCAGCAACCCCAGAAGAAAATCGTTTTTTGATCTCTACTGATGACGGATAAAATCCAGAAACACATGTGTCTAGAGATGACAGCACTAATCTGCACCAACTTTGGTGGAACACTCCAGCAAAATACCAAGTAAGCATGCACTACAAACTGCATTTACCATAATGCTAAGGGGCGAACTGTGCTGGGAGGTCAGCAGTGTGCTCCCACCCCTTCCTGTTTAAAAAGGCTCCCTTGAGCCATTGAGTTGACGAGATAGTGGAGATGCACCTGTGCGCCTGTGAGAGGTACTGAGACCTGTAAGAATTTTGGCAGCCTGCTCAGCAACCCCAGAAGAAAATGGTTTTTTGATCTCTACTGATGACGGATAAAATCCAGAAACACGTGTCTAGAGATGACAGCACTAATCTG